>BMAO01014834.1:0-366118 GCA_019973975.1 Trichonephila clavata | reverse complement strand
TAAAAACGTCCGGCATTGTATAGAATGCTGGCATTTATACTTTGCCGGTAACATATATATATATATATATCTTTAAAACCTTATTATGCTCTCAACCTGTGCCTGATTCCAATGTCATGTCTTAGCATTTCAAAATACTAAAATTCGTAATACCTCTTAACATTTTGTTGATTCACACCGTTTTCGTCCCAAATTAAATGTAATCTTTGTTTAAATAAAACGTCCATTATGATAGTATAATTACAATGCAGAGGAGTAAAAGCGAATTCCCTCCGCTCTTGACCCAGGGGTGGTTGTGAGTCACTGCTTCTGCAGATAGAGCAGTCTTTAACGAGAGTCTGCTATTGACCTTATTTTTGTTATTGGATGCACGACGGTGTTTCGTGCTGTCGTCCCTCAGCTGTCTTGGGTAAACCCATCTCCACACGAAAAGCACTCCGCAGCAGTTGAGCGGTGGCATGGGATGAGAGCGGTCTCCATGAGCCAATGTCTACGATGCCAGTTTGAATCCCGGTAAGGTATGCGCATTCCCATTTCCTTCTGAATCAAAACAATGGATTCCTCATTTAGCATCACAACTATACCACCAAACAATAATCTTTTTATCAGACGTTAAATATATCAATAAAATTAAAAGAAATCATATCTTGAAAAACAAATGATCATGCAGTTAAAAGAAAGAGAAAAAACGTGCTTTGTAACATGCCGAAATTTTTCTAGACTTGGATTTTGGGGTCATGAAATTAAGATAATTGTGTATTATGTCTCTTCGATAGCTCCGAAAATAATCATTTTCCATCGAAATTACGAAGTTTCAGAAGGAAGTGTATTATTTGATATTTCTTAATTTTAAGTCTATCACGTGATCTTTAAAGCATTGTGTATCAGTTGCTCGAGGTTATCTAGCAGTTTTCTCAAGTTCCTATATATTTTTTTGGAATATCTATATCTCTAATATTCGGTTCTGAATGAAACTGAATAATATCTTCCTAATTTTCTGCATTATAAGAAATCTGATTTTTAAAGGGCAATTTTTTAAAGCACCCAGTTAGTTAAACATACATTCCTCTAAAACTATAATATAATTCCATTTGTGGCATTAACTGATACAAATTGTATCCTACTATGATGAAAATTGCAAAAGTTATTGAGAGTGCTCTTTTTCTCGACAGTAAAAGGCAGAGGAGAGGTCAGCGTCGCGAGCGAGAGGCAGGCGATGTTTCAGCCGAGTCATAGGTCCGAGTTCGGATGCCTGAAAAGATCCGTCATGAAGTTGGGTTAAAAACATAAAATCTATCCAAGTTCACGTTGGTGTGGCGTAGAAGTTTAGAAAGTAGGGTGCCGGGCCTCAGGTCACTTTACCTGGATTAAAATTACGATGTCTGTTGTCCTTAACCCTGCTTCAAAATGTGGCGTTAATGAACGAAGTAAAGTCACTAGATTATGAAAGAATCAGAAAAATCTCTTCCATGACTAACCAAAAGTAACTGCAATATCTGACCAATGAAATAGCACGTTTGGTCAGCGGTATTAACACCTGCAGCCGGTATTAAAAACTGCAAATTTCTTAAAAATGCTTGGAGAATACTAATTCTTACAGGATAACGAGGAATATTTTTTAGCGTTGTATATCATTCGAGACACTCTTTTGTATGCTTTCACTGTAACCGGTCATGGGAGTGAACTCTCGTCTAGTTATATTTTGATTCATTTTCCACTTGTGCTCTCTCATTCTGGTTTAGACTGGGCACCTATCAACTGATCATCGTTCAAAATCACTCTTAGTTTTGCTTCTGACTCTTTTGAATGCAATAAGAAAGGATGTTTAGAAACAATCTTTTTAGAACGTGACAAAACGCAGTTGTGTGAATATTTTGGTGCCGTTGATCAAAAGGCTTAATTAGTGTATCTTCAAGTCCAGAAGAGTTAAAATCTACAATACGACAGTCAGCAGTAGTGCGATGAGAATTCCTAACTGTACAGAAATGGTTCGATAGTTGTGGAAAGGTCGTAAGACAGAAGTTTTGGTAGGAAATATTTTAGTGTGTGTGTGAGGCTATCCCACGAGATATACTGAACTAAAATCGTGGGAGCCTGTTTTAATATAGCGCTTACATTTACTCTACTTGTATTTAATTTTTTTAAATGAATGAAATTTACTTTTTAAGTATAAATTAGGTTCCAGTTTAGAACCAGTCGTGTACTTCCAAAGCAACGAGAAGAAATAAATTTGCTTGGGAACTGAAAGGAAAAGTATATTTTACTTTAAAATTTACATATAGCAGAGAGAAAGAGAGGGCTATCGGGGCTATATCATTGAAGTCAAAAATCCTCATCAAATGAAAAACTGTTTCTGCGCAAGTGTTCGAACACAGTAATATTATTTGGAATTTTTTTTTTGATTCTGAATTGGGACTCTGCTTTCTAAGGTGTTATTTTCACAGTAGAGTAGTTTCGGGATTCCATGGGAAAATTCTGTGATAATATAACTATATGTATTTAAAAAATGTTAAGAGCCGCCAACTGAATAGTTATAGTTGTATAATACGTTTATTTAAAATCAGCTGGGTGTTTTCTAAAAAAGTCAATGAAGTAATAAAATGTAATTTAAATTTAGTTATATTTTTGTAGATAAACTTTTGCGGAAATTTTTCAAACTTTTGATTAGTTTATTGGTTAGCACAGTCTAATACATATATAGATATTTATTACAGCATTCGATCGAGATAAATCGTATTGTGACAGAACAGATATTAATTTAAATTCTAGCAAATTGATCGCAGCAATTCATGCGTAGGAAATGACACCGGATATTGACATATCATTCAGTTGAAAATGAATCTTTTATTACGCGGGAAACGGAAGGAAGGGTTGGAAAAACAATCTTTCCTTATATCTCGTTCGAAAGAACGTATGGAAAATGTTTATGTATAAAAAATAGCAGCGATTAATCGAACAATTGTGATAATTAATCTTATCTTAATATCTGAGTAGGATAACATATGACAATTCTCCTAGTACGTAATTTTCTCTTTTAATTTTCACAAACGTGCATTGTCATATTCATTTACACAGAAACGATTTATACGTGTATCAAGTTTTCAGGTTGCTAAAAACAAAACTCTGTCTCGTTACATAACCAAAATACTATTTAAAAGAATTATAGGGCTATATTTTGTATTTCAACACACTTCTTAACTCAAATTAATTTAGATACTGTAAAATTTAAATTTAGATTTTCGAAATGATAATGAAATAAAAGTTGTATTCGGATGGATGTTAAAAAAAGCTAAATATTGTTAACATATATTAGTTATAAACTACAATTTGAATCTGGAAAAAAATTTGATTTATTGTGTGTAGTTATTATTCCAACCTCTTGAACTAAATTTTTTTAAAAATCATATTTGATTTAATAAGTTTTATAAAATTACTGTACTTTACTTTTTTCTTTATAAGTTTAAGTTATAATACACATGGTTGGGCGTTAAAGTGTGGAAGTCGTTTCAATGGGAAAGACTACTTACTTAGTCCGCCGATTATCTTATGAATTCCGTTGAAATCGTCTACAAAATATAAGAATTTTCTGCACTTTGTGTACCCATGAAAGTATTGTTAAAAACAAAAGTTTATATATTCATCCTCCTTTACCTCAGTAGTCTTGTGATTGCGCCACCGAAGACCCGCATTCTGAGTGAGATCTACTAACGTCGGAACACGAGGACTCCTCACTTTGAACCTCAGTCAAGTGACGACCCACGCGAGCTGGCACACTCATCCACACCGCACCATCTGGAGGAGAAAGAGAGAGAGAGAGAGCCTCGCAGATTTAAACGTGCCCTCTCTACACGGAGGATCCACCGTTAGAGAAGCTGCTGCTTGTTCAATTCGTCGAGGTCTTCATGTGGACGCGGTGCCATCTCAAGTGCAGTTCTGATCACTTGATTGGGATTCGCGAGATCTCTCGTTGCAGCATCATCTTTACTTCGATTTGAATTGTTCAAAGATCCAGGAGATGCCCACGCGCACATGAGGAAGTTGTGCATCTGATGTCAGACAGTAGTTCGATCGACCAGTTGCGGAAATTTTTCATTTGTTTAATATGAATACGTGTTTGGATATTTACTTAGTGTCAATACTCACTGGATGAGAACATTATACACATTCTCTTCAGGAAGGTTAGCAAGGACATTCTAGGAATCCTGTTGTATCCCACTTTAATCTTCGCATTCGAAGTACGCTTAGCGTCATTCGAGATCGATCCCCTGAAAGCAGATTCGGGGCAAGATGAGAGATTTCTGTCAACAGAACATAGCTTTGAGGGCGACATTCATCTCAAAAGGCAGACCCGGTCTCGAGATGGGTTAAAAGAGCATGTCCATTAAGTTCTCTGAATAAAATATGCTGTGGTAATTGTTTGCGTAGCTTCTGTGAAGATTTAATTCAAAAAATAAACAAAAAAAACCGTTTGCCCGATGAAATTTTGTCTTAATTCTAAATCATATTGGATGATGTTTTTTTATTTTATTTAAAGTACAAATGAATAATAGCGAATTGTTTTGCGCTTTTTTAAAAAAAAATTTTTTTTTTTGTTGTATGATTTGAAGTCCTGTGCAAGCCGATGACACTTCCAGTGTCTGTAGCCCAAAGAGGCCTATTTTATTTGATTTTTGCTTTCCTATGTGTTTATGACTTTAATTTGTAATGTTCGTAAATAATTCTCTTCAAAAATACAAAGCACAGCACTTATTAATTCAGGTAAAAAAAAAAATCAACTCTTTCTCTTGGAATTACATTAAATACAATTAATTTCATTATCAAGTATCCCACATTTGGATGATTGAATAAGTTTTTTATCGCAATATGTGAAAAGAGAGTATTACTAGAAATGGCAAAACTGAAGAAAAATGCTAAACAAATAACCTCCTCGAAAATTTTCTTTTAGAAATCCAAATGCACACCCTAAATTCTCATACCTATTGATCGAATTTTCCGCATTCACTCTTCCCCCTCCTCACGCGGTTTTTCACATGCTGTGAATTTTGAAAATTTTGTTTAGATTCCTGGTGAATGAGGTGAATATGCTGGTCCAGAGAGATGTTTCCAAAATAGAGGAAAGAGGGTCAAACGAGCTGTCCTCCCCCAATGCTTCCCTTGAATTCCATTGGTTTTACGAAGCAAAACTTTCATTTCGAATGTCCCTGAATATATTTGCGTGTTTATTTCATTGTTATAGCTCCACTGCTAAATAATCTTAAGGTCAAAGTGTATGAAAAAGATTCTATTTTTGAAGCAAACTTGAATAACATTTAAATACGTGCAAAGCGTTCTAATTGTTAAAAAATTTTCTTCTTGTACATTTAACAATAAATATAGCCTGTTATACATATCATTAGGAACAAAATTTTATGCAACAATTTAAATTTCTTAGTGGCTTGGTTTTAGTGTAGTTAGTGATGAATTAATCTTATAACAAATAAATTGCATGCTTATTTTCGATGGGCTGTACACAGAACTAGTACATCTGGTATCCCCTTTTTAGTGCGGCACCATATAGGTGGATACCAATTACCACAAGGTTATTTTGACAAACATGCACTCTAGGGATCTTTAATATACCACATTCTCGTAACATGGGGAAACTGTCGATATTTTGCATCATTAAAATCCATTGACTTTTGCCGGGGTTGAATCCGCAAACTTGGACGTTCGAGGCCAGCGCCTAACCAACTACGTCACTTAGAGGACTACGACTGAAAGTCAGAGCCACATACTTTCAAAGACCATCTTGTTTGGGGCATGTTAAATTTGTTTGAACTTATTTACTTAGGGAATGCATAATCCCTTACTTTTAATGGAGGAGTTTGATTGTAAATTCTACTACTTAATCTTGTTCACTTTCTCCTGTGGCAGCGGTAGCCTAGAGGTCATTGTCACGAACTTGTGACCTAAATGTCATGACTTCAAGTCCTATTGGCAGTGAAAGACTCGTCGCGTGTAGAGAAAGTAATGCACACTTGATCTGTCTAGGTTGAATGTGTCCTCCCGTTGATGTGGTGTGCTAATTCAGAAAGGGGGGATACTGGCTCAAGTATCATCCTCGTCACTTGACCAAGGTTCAAAATTATAAGATGAGTTGCCAATAGCGCTCGTGTTCTTTTATACTGCGACATTCCCTCCCATTCTCCAGTTGAATAAATACGAGTGTACATGGTCTTCCTCTCATGGCTGGGAATGTTACAGACAAGTTCTGGGTTTTATTCCACGAAGACCCATCGACAGCTTAGATTACTGCACGTTAAATTGGTCGTGTCAAAGTGTCCAGGGTCCGAAGTAGAAGAGAGATGTGCTGTCCATCGAAGTGCTCTTTATACTACATGATGTGGCTCATAATCAAACGCCTGGAATCATCGTGTTGCTTTTAGTACCCCATTAATATATATTCCTCCTTTAAAACAGATGCAGGACCTTGCATATTAGGAGTGGATGCCAGCTCAAATGTCAATCATTCTACTGCGAAAGGAGTAGCCTTCGTATTGCTTTCCTATACGATGTTAATAACCCAATCCATCAATGGCTTGTTAAGGGTTTTGTAAAAAGTTTACTGTATTTGAGAGACGGACAATGTGCATAGAATAGATACAGCTAAAGAGAAGCACTAAGTGTATTGTAATATTGTCTGGAGGGGGGGGGGATTTTGTGCAACACCTGGAACCGGTAAAAATCAAATTTTTATTATATGCTGTAAAATTTTCCCTCGATAATTCGTCGTACGTACAGATTAATGGGCGGTTAGTCGGTTGCTGATGTTCTGTTCGTTACAGCTTAGGGGCATATTCTCAGTCGAAAGCATACTGTAACGTCGTGGCTCCACATTGAAAATGTACGCTAAGCTAATTATTAAAAAATCTCTCGTTGTATTCTATCAGCCGTCTTTCCGGAGTCTCTTTGCTCCCTCCTTCGTCAGCAGGCCTCTCTCCTGGGTATCTCTCGTGGGAGTCTGTCCGGAGTCTCTTCCTTCGTCCGCCGGGTTCAATTCCGGGAATCTCTCGTGGGAGTCTATCACGCGTCTATCAGGAGTCTTCAGCAGTTCATCCGGCGTCTGTCCGGAGTCTCTTCCTCCGTCAACAGGCTTCTCTCTCGGAATCTATCGTAGGAGTCCCATCCTTCGTCAGTAGGCTTCTCACTCGGAATCTGTCGTCGGAGTCTATTCCCCAGTTCATCAGGAGTCTTCTTTTTTAAACCCTAGGGGTGGGTTCACTCCACGCCCCTCATCAATCCCATTGGCTGACCTCAGGGTTTTCACCCGGCACCAACGGTCTTGCACGTCATCCATTCGTGCAGAGATGACAAAAGTCCGGTCCCTCTCAAAGGTTCCCGGCGACAAGGGCCCGGCTGACATCTGGCACTTCAAACACCTCGCCGCCGCCTGCAGAGGCGCCAGCATTCAAGACGTACAATCACTGCCCATGAATAGAAATAATGCAGCGATGCCTAGTCCATAGTGTCCCCCAGACACACAGTCGCCGACGGTCCAGCTGTCTGATACAACACAATGCAGCTAAAAACACGTTTTATCCAGCTGCGGAAATGTTTATGAATAGAGAAGCTTTCTCCATTGTGACGACGTCACACCTCCTTCCCCCTGAAAACGTCCATTTCACAGGACTGCTCTGGTCCAATGTTGGATCCGTTCTTATGACTGACTCAAAAAAAAGAATGTCTTAACAATGAGATCAACCAGGACAGCAATCCAATAATTAAAAAAAACACTCATAAATATGATAATAAGTAAATCCAAAATTCCATAACATTTTACACACTTTACAATAAAAACTTAAATTTCAAATCTTGGATTCTTTTCTTAATGTTACATCTCATCTTAAAAAAAACTTGAGTTTTAAGTGGATAAGTTAAATGCTAACATTTTACTAATATTACTATACGTTAAATCACACGTAACTACTGTACTAGACATCTATGTGCTTACACTTGGCTGAGAGACACAAAAGATTTTCAGTAACATAAATTTTTGTTTCCACCATATACACACAATACAGTAATATAGTAATATAGACACAAAAATACAATAAAAAGTTAAAATTAATTAATAGGAAATTTTTAAATGACTGCTTATTCCAGTCTGTTTAATCCAATGACATTTCCATGTAACTTTCTTTAATTAAAGTAAATGATTTTTTTTTAAAAATTACATTAAAAAAAACTGTAAATACAAACATTTGGAATTATTTGGGCTAAACAACATTAGTTTAAAGATAAATTTCCATCTTGACACTTTGCACACTTTCTCACAATATTTATAACAAGTTATTCCCCAATTCATTATCTTTCCTACTACAACGTTGGGTAAAGTGGTAATTATGGCACTATCATTAAAAATACAATTAACCTCGTACTTCCTCAGCTCACGAAATGATCTCACTACATCTCTATTAAGTACACGTAGGAAATTTTCCCACTGCTCTAATTTACCTTTGGTCGGTATGAATTCCGATCTCACACTCCTCAACCCTTCTAATACCAAGTCTATTTGCTTTACACGATTTTTCCAAATTTGCGCCAAGATGTCTATATCAACCAATCTACGTAAAGCAATCTGCGGTAACCGTTCCAAAACCTGAGTAGTTAATTTACATCCATAATCAGATGCGCATACGATCTTAAACCTCTTTTTTCTAATGTAAATGCCAAATGGCATTACGTATGTGGCATACTTCTGATATGTCAGCATGAGTGAACGACGAAAGTACCACTTCCACAAATCCAGTACCGTGACCCACGAGGCCGCGCTATTCATTTTTACAAGACCTTCCATTTTTAACCAAAGATGAAACACGGCTCGTGTCACCTGGTTCAAACGCGTATACTTAATACATGGGCACGGGTATCGGTTCACTTTTCTAAACTTAACAGCCGACAGTGTACGATTGAACTGCCCCATCTCGATTACACTCACATCCCTAGGATACCCAAACTCCTCTCCCAGAGTATTAATCAATCTCAGGTATATCCAAAAAATTTTAATTTTAAAAGGTTTTCTTCTAATTAACTGATTATCCCTCTGCATTAAAGAAATCTTCCCGGGATCTGGAGGAAACCTTTCTTTATTTCTATCAACCACCATTCGTAAATAGTTAATTCTATCCGGCGGTAATTTAAAGTGCAGTTGACTTTCCCTTAAAATACACCTAAAATCAGAATCCATAAATAGCTTTACCGGATAGGGGAATTCGGTTTCTTTCTCCATTCCCTCCGAGCTATTTTCTGTAACAAAATTTACAAATTCCGGCCTCCTACAATACAGTTTTACCAAATTTACACGATACATTGCACTACGATCCCTTTTTCTGGGTAAATCGTAATTAAATTCTGAACTTGTCATTTTACCAGCCCCTAACCAATTCTTATCAATACTCTTTGAATTGGAGGGAATCAAACGCATTGTTGATTTATTTCCGACATCTTTCCGAACAACGGTGCACGCGTAAATTTCTTTCCCTTTCCTCTGTTCCGCTTTTATACTAGCCATTGTAGGGTTTTGAAAACTTTTATGACCTACTGTTAGGCCCGCTCCCCTTTCAACTGAGAGTTGACTAGCCTCCTTTTCATCATTCTTAATTTCACTACTCAATGTTGCAGGGATAGTAAAACCCGTATCTACTATCAATCCTCGAGAACTTACTCCTATGTCCTCATGATTTATTACTGGCTGTGCAACCGTCCTCACAGCTGTAACACTCTCCTTAACTGCCCTTGACCCCACCTTCCTTTCAGAATCACGAATTCCAAAATTATAGACTTCTTTCCCTTTCTGAAGCCTAGACAGTTTATCCTTCTCTTTTCCTACCCTTCTCACTTCGGACAAGGGATTAACACACGTGCGTTTCACCGAGGGGTCACAAATTTCAATTCTAACTTCAGAAGGCATGGCAGTTTTTTCACTTCTATCACCATCCGGATTACTCACCGGCCTACACTTTTTAATCGGTTCACTAACTTCCTTGGACCGATTTCCTGACAAATAACTCTCCTGTGCGCAATTCGCGACTTTATCTTCTACTTTTAGATGAGATGCCTGATTTTGTAACCTATCTCGGCGTACAGCTCTCAATCGCTCTAATTCTCGTTCCCTCATTAGTTTACGCTCTTCAAACCCCTTTATTTTAAGTTCCCTTTCCTTATTTACACGTTCACGCTCAAGTTCTCGTTCCTTATTTTCACGTTCCCGTTTTTCTTCCAAAATACCCTCCAACAAACAATTAGCTAATTCTTCATTATAGTATTCACTCTGACAAATTCTATTCTTAATTTCTATCTTAAGTAAAGTATTATCGGCTTCGACTCCCATTTCTTTTGCCATTTCTACTAATACGTCTTTTCTTTGCCTTAATAAGTACGACATGATGCACTAATACACACAAAACCCAAAACTAAGCTTAATTGTCCCAAAAATTATACAAAACTCAACGCACACTAGAAATACACTAGACCTAGACTTAACTATAATTCACAAAAATCCTAAAAACAAAGCAGTACTCTCCACAGTAACTGAAACAATGAAACAAGTATAACTACTGTATACTTAACTATATTTCACAAATGTGCGCAAATCTTAAAAACAATACAGTACTCTGCACAGTAACTGTACCAACGAAACAAGTATAACTACTGTATACTTAACTATATTTCACAAAAACGCACAAATCTTAAAAGCAATACAGTACTCTACACAGTAACTGTACCCCCGAAACAAGTATAACTACTATATACTTAACTATGTTTCACAAATGTGCGCAATCTTAAAAACAATACAGTACTCTGCACAGTAACTGTACCAACGAAACAAGTATAACTACTATATACTTAACTATATTTCACAAATGTGCGCAAATCTTAAAAACAATACAGTACTCTGCACAGTAACTGTACCAACGAAATAAGTATAACTACTATATACTTAACTATATTTCACAAACAACAATACTAATAAATCGCACATTTATACATCATACAAAACTTAAAAAATCTTTCTAGTCTCTCTTTCTAGTGTTTTCTAACTTTACCTAGTACGTAAATTCTCATACTACCAAAATTTTACATACATTAATCATAACAATAATGATAATCAATATTGCTGCCCCGAGTATAATCTCAAAGAAAAGACTCACCTTTCTGTTTCGAATCACTGCCAAAATCTATGGCACACCTGGACAGGAATTCACAGCAGTCAATACTCTTGACTTCCTTCAAAATCTGCCGACGGACATCAGGGTCTGTTTTCGGCTTTCCTACGCTTGTTTCTTTCGTTGATTCACCCAAGACGATTCACATACAGTAAAATGGACAGCAGGCTCTCCGGGAATTTTCCAGCAACAGGAACACACTTTAACGATAAGGATGGAGACACCACAGGAACTCAGGAGAAATTTGCGTTGTTTAAAGTTCTTTTATTTTTCTCGCACACACGGCTGGCATTTTCTCTTTGTTATTTCTTTTTTCTCAAAAATTATTTTAAATAAAAAAGGATTCGGGCATTTAATTAATTAGCTAAATGCCAATCCCACCGCTGCCACCAATTTAATTAGCTGTAACGTCGTGGCTCCACATTGAAAATGTACGCTAAGCTAATTATTAAAGAATCTCTCGTTGTATTCTATCAGCCGTCTTTCCGGAGTCTCTTTGCTCCCTCCTTCGTCAGCAGACCTCTCTCCTGGGTATCTCTCGTGGGAGTCTGTCCGGAGTCTCTTCCTTCGTCCGCCGGGTTCAATTCCGGGAATCTCTCGTGGGAGTCTATCACGCGTCTATCAGGAGTCTTCAGCAGTTCATCCGGCGTCTGTCCGGAGTCTCTTCCTCCGTCAGCAGGCTTCTCTCTCGGAATCTATCGTAGGAGTCCCATCCTTCGTCAGTAGGCTTCTCACTCGGAATCTGTCATCGGAGTCTATTCCCCAGTTCATCAGGAGTCTTCTTTTTTAAACCCTAGGGGTGGGTTCACTCCACGCCCCTCATCAATCCCCATTAGCTGACCTCAGGGTTTTGCACCCGGCACCAACGGTCTTGCACGTCATCCATTGGTGCAGAGATGACAAAAGTCCGGTCCCTCTCAAAGGTTCCCGGCGACAAGGGCCCGGCTGACATCTGGCACTTCAAACACCTCGCCGCCGCCTGCAGAGGCGCCAGCATTCAAGACGTACAATCACTGCCCATGAATAGAAATAATGCAGCGATGCCTAGTCCATAGTGTCCCCCAGACACACAGTCGCCGACGGTCCAGCTGTCTGATACAACACAATGCAGCTAAAAACACGTTTTATCCAGCTGTGGAAATGTTTATGAATAGAGGCGCTTTCTCCATTGTGACGACGTCACAATACCTACGTCAGAAAAGCAAATTCAGTCAAAAATCGACATTAAACAAAACAAATATTTTAAATTGCTATCGTAATTCTCTTTGCATTTATTCCCCTATTTTTTGTAAATACCTCTTTTTCTTGGGATAATTAGTTTAATTTCCAATTTTAGTTAAACTTGTACTTACAACTTTGACACGCTGGTACAAAATCTGCAAAAATATATTGCCTTTTCTTTTACTTAATGATCTGTAGACAATGCGATTCGTAATAACATTTGGAGTGGTATCGACGAAGCAATTTTTCAGTACTTCACTTAAAACATGTTTCATTCCTGATTTTTTTTTAAAAATTCTTATATGACAATTTTGGTTTTTCGTGTCAAAAATACTAAATGTTAAAGTATCTGAAACATATACTTATTACAATAAACATAAATTAATTTAATTAAAATCAATTAATGTAATAATTGAAAAATAAATTAGAATCTAATAACTTTTAATTTTATTATTCTGTGTAAACATCATTTAATTGTTTTTAACAGCAAAGGATACGCGAATAAAATTAGGCAACTATTTCTTCCCGTTTATTTCTTTGAATATCTCTCATTATATATATGTACTGATATTTATAAAAAATGCAACACCGTGAAGGAATCATCAAAATTAAATGAAATTTAATGCACAAACACCTTTAATTAATACAAATAAATGACGAAATTTTCAAAGCAAAACAACAATATTTAGTGTCGGAAATCAGTATTTGATGTAGCCACCACGTGCTGCAATAAGTACTGCTATACGACGTGGCATGGAGTCAAACAGATTTTGAATGTCTGCTTGTGGAAGAGAAATCCATTGTGCTTGTATACGCGGCAAAAGTTCGTCTTTTGAAGCAGCAAGACACGGATCACGAGCGAGACGCCAACTAACCAAATCCCACACGTGCTCAAAAGGTGACATATGCGGCGAATAAGCAGGTAAAGGAAGAAGTTACATGTGTTGGGTTGGACAGCAGTCTCGAACAGTCTTTGCAACAAGTGGGCGTCCATATTATGCTGCTGAAAGATAGCTCCAGGTATGACTTTAAGGAAAGGGAACGACTTCGGTCTGTAGCATTTCATGGACGTACTTGTTGCTATTGAGAATACTCTCAATTCGTATCAAATTGATCGTCGATGATACGAAATCGCTCTCCATACCATTACTCCAGGTGTTAGGTCACTATGTCGTTTGATAACGCACTCTGGAAGGCAGCCTTCACCGGCATAGCGTCTAACACGAATGCGACCATCATGGCCCCACAAACTGAAGCGTGATTTATCTGAAAAGACAACTTCGTGCCAATCCGCTTGCCAGGTTCTGTGCTCTTGAGCCCATTGCAGACGCAGCTGTATATGGTTTGCCGTGAGAGGGATCCTGTATCAAGTCACCCTTGCAAGCAATCCACGGTGTGGCAGACGTCGGTGAATTGACGAAGCCGACATTAGTACACATGTAGCAGTAGACCAACGTGCTTCCAACTGTCTGGAGGAAGCTGTACGGTCATTCACCACCATGCGGAGCAGGTGTCGATTGTCACGCACTGACGTCACCTTCCGTCGTCCACTGCCAATTTTTCGAGTTATTCGGTGCTCGTTGGTCCACTGCTTTGAAATTCGGATTTTTGAGGAACCGTTCCGCTGCACACGAGCTCCTATTGTGCTATAGGAAAATCCTCCTTCTTGAAGACCGATGATCTTCCTCCGTTCAAACTCCGTAATTTGTTGGAATTTCTCCTTATTTTGTCGTTGAGGGATACTTGGGTCTCACTAAACGTTCGCCACTAACAAATTATAAATTACTTTCAAAGTCCGGCAACAACCCTCTACTTATACGCATTCAGCATCAGTTCAGAGGGCGCTGCGCACGCCACGCATGCCTGGTGGCTCTGAAACCTTAGTATTTTACGTAACATCCTATAATTGATATTTGCTGCAAAGTTAATTTAATTTTGATGATTCCTTCATGGCATTGCATTTTTTATAAACAGCAGTATATATATATATTTCAAAGATATACACAAAATAGTTATAAACCTAGGATAACTATAATCATGATATTATAAAGTCTTAGCCACAGTAATACTGAAGCAAACTCCTGGCCTTAGGAACCAGGATTGCAGGTTTAAACGAAGTTTTGCGGCCAGCCAACCTTCACCTGTATTTGCTAATACTCTGGGCCATAGGGAAAGAGAGAGAGTAAGAAATTTCTTGAGAAATTTAACTCTCTATTATTACAAATAAAACCACAATCTATTAATATAAAACGATAATTTTTTATAGCCTATGATAATTACTAGAATATATTAAACAAAGCTAAAACAATTAGATAAAGACTTACCACGTGAGTACAGCAAAACCATTTTCCCAGGCGACAGAAAGGTGAATATCAGTAACTCATAAAATTAGTAAGTTTTGATAAAGTAACATTAAGTCGATATATATATACATCTAAAAACTCTAAATTTTGTTTTAAAATTTATAGAAAATAAAAATACAACCTAGACATATACAATTAATTTTAAATAAAATATGTTATTGTAAATATACTTAGCTTGAGGCGCCATCTATCGATTAACTGTACAACCAATTACATATTTCCTATACTAAACTGTTATGAATATAACATTTTATAAAGTTAGCAGGGTATCCATGTTCCATACAATGTTTAATAAAGCTATTAAAATTTAAATATATTTTAAATTTATCACTAACTAGCACGTTATTACGATAACTATAATTGAAAATAATATTTATTTATATAGATATAGATAAATTCGAATTTCAGTAAGAAAGTTAAATTAAAATCATCTCTTTTCTCATAAGTATTGCTATGTAATTTATAGTCCTTAATATCCCATGATTCATCCAAGTAATTAGTTTTAACTGGATTACTATTAATTTTAATTAGGTTTAAATAATTGGGATAAAAAGTAATATTGGGGTTAATATTATTTTTTACAAAAATAATTAGATCATCTATGTATTTAAAATTGTAATAATCATTATTAATAATATATTTATATTCGTAAAAGTGTTAATATAAATTAGCCAAATTATTGCTAGCGGGGCCACCTTAAGGCGAACCTGTGGTTTGTTTGTATAGAGAACCGTTAAAATTAATGTAGTTTTCTTCTAAGACTAAATTTATTAGAGTTCTAAATTTTTGAAAAATAATATTAAGATTGTAATTACTATGATTTTCTAAAATTATACCTTAATAATATCATTGATAACAATGGAATTAAAACGATCTTCAAAGTCATAACTATAAACTGAATAAATATTTTTATTTTTAAAAAAAATCAACATATCCTTACTATTTTTAATTATAGCTTTATTACATTGTTTATTGATGAAGTTTTGTATAATATTATGCAGCATTTTACCGGCAGTAGTGATATATGTTTTAAAACCATTTGTTACTATTATATATATGAGAGTTAAGGCACAATTCGTACTGCTCAGTTTATTTGCCATTTTCTTTCTTGGTCTTGTCTGCTCGATGGCAAAAGACGAGTTCAACTTTCTGCCCTACCTAAGATTGAGGAAGTGGCATGTTTCAGTCATCACCGGACATGTTTACCTGCAGGCTCACCCGTTTAAGATTGGCCTGGCTGATTCACTGCTCTGTAAATCCGCGCCAATGACTGGGGACCTCTATCCGATGGCCCTGCTGTACTTCATGTTCCGTCGCAAGATACATGTGGAATTCTCCCTCCTGCCAGCGCAACATCTGCTTTAGATTGGACTGCAAGACGCCTTGTGTCCGAGAGGACGTTGTCGGGCGTAATTTTAAAAAAAGTGTTTATTTGTGCAGTAACATGATGTGATTTGTTAACTACAAGAGTACGAGATTGCTAACAAATCGATGGGGTCCATTTGTATAAAGCACAATAATATTAAGAATAAGTCTCCTTGGGATTCATGCGCTTCACCAAATTCCTAACAGAAGTCTTACAAAATGAATTGGATTTTAAAGTAACTTTTATTTTGCTAATATTGTGACAAATTATATTACTGTCTCAAATGAATCTAAAAAGAGATTACGACAGATGAAATGCGACTTAATTCATACTCCTACTAATTAATTATTTCCTATGGACTTGATAATAGCAAATAAACTTTACACGAGAGAGAATTGGATCAGAATAACTCAAAAAGAAAAAGTTTATCTCGTTTTAATACATTAGAAAAAAACATTTTATAAAACAAAAAAACTCATGATTTGTGTCAAATATGTTACACGGCTTGACAAAGAAAGCTGTTATAAGAGGACGGAGCGTAAATATAATTTTTATCTTATACAAAATAAGCAATGATCGCTAAAGATACGGAATGTATGTTCTAAATTAAGGGTCTTTAACCCGTGGCCCACACTAATGGCTCTCTGAAGACATTTTAGGAGCCACTCATTTGAATTTGAGACAATTTCCAAAAATAATAAATAAATAATAAATAAACAAATAAAGATAAAAATATGCCTTATCTGCCACCATTTTTCCTATTCTTGATATTTAAAGCATTTCACTGGTGTGTTTGAAAATTCATTTGAGATAAAATTTTCCAAAAATGGCATATTCTTAAAAAATTTCAGATAATTTTACTTATAAAAAAACTTAGTTGCATAAAATTCAGAAATTTTCGAAAAAAAGGTGAATTTTTTTTTAGCTTTAACAGGTTTGCAAAGTATTTTTTTAATTCAACTTCCCTTTTTTTAAACCGATATATATATATATATATATACAAATCTTTAAACACCAGTCTCCCCCCCCCCCTCTTTTATATAAAATTCCTAACTACAATATTTTTTTGACAGTCGTATAGCCCACGGATCATTGCAAATTATTAATTTTGCGCTCGAGCCTGGAAGGTGGAAGACCCCTATTTTAAATCATTGCTTCCGGAATTTTGATTTAAAACTGCAATTTCTCATGTATAGTCTTCAACATTCTATTTATAGTTCAAAACAATTCCCTTATAATAATGTGCTATGTAATTTGCTTCAGTAGCACAGCTACGCTATGTATTACTTTTTAAATGGGTTTTCATGTTCAACTATTACAGAATGTAATGAGGCACCGTTTGTGCACAAAATGGATGGTTGTTTATTTTTTATGATCGTCACACTGTAAAAGAACGACAATGGTGTAGGAGACGGTCTTGCTTCGAACCCCGGTCAAGTGACGAAGATGTCACTTGAGCTGGAGTCACATTCTCTTACCGGGACAACGTAAGGAGTTTAATCCTCGACAGATGTTTCTTGCATCCACCCCTCTGTATGGTGCGTAGTGGACTGAAAGGGATGGCACGCCGGGCACGAGTTAGGTACCATGACCACTCGGCTATCACGGACTTCATGAAACGCTGGTACTTGGAGAGGAGACTATTCTCTCATTATTTTGAATTAAAACTACAGCGGATAAAAAGGTAGATAATTAATTGACAAGTTACAGTTCTCTATCGAGATATTTAAGAAAAAAAAGGAACAATGGTTTCATAAAGTTGTATTCGGAATTATTTTTTTAATTCGATTTCTACATTTCTTTTTATAAACTATTAATTATTGAATTGTCACTTGAGCTGGAGTCACATTCTCTTACCGGGACAACGTAAGGAGTTTAATCCTCGACAGATGTTTCTTGCATCCACCCCTCTGTATGGTGCGTAGTGGACTGAAAGGGATGGCACGCCGGGCACGAGTTAGGTACCATGACCACTCGGCTATCACGGACTTCATGAAACGCTGGTACTTGGAGAGGAGACTATTCTCTCATTATTTTGAATTAAAACTACAGCGGATAAAAAGGTAGATAATTAATTGACAAGTTACAGTTCTCTATCGAGATATTTAAGAAAAAAAAGGAACAATGGTTTCATAAAGTTGTATTCGGAATTATTTTTTTAATTCGATTTCTACATTTCTTTTTATAAACTATTAATTATTGAATTGTCAATTAAAATAAAATTGTTACAGTAGAACGTCGTTTATCCGAGCGTTTATTATCCGGAGCGTCAAATATCCGGACCAAAGTCCGGATATGTTTTCGAACAGTGCAATGCTCAACAGTTGCTTCGTGTGAGGCAAAAAATGACGGAAAAAACCAAAATAAGAGATATTTGGGGAATTACAGTTGTGTGATTTGGTAAACACCTGCGCAGAATATTAGGTCAGTTTGTTTCCATGTGATGGGTGTATACGTCTCATTGCTGAATTTTGTTGATGTAGAAACCTGGATGGCACGAGATGCAGAAGACTGTGGATTTCAAATGCTAAATGATGACTAGATTGTGACTTCTGTGCAAGAAGAATTTGACCCTGTCGACGATTAAACGGATGAAGACGAGGACAAAAACAACAACGAAAGTAGGAAGGGTCCATAAAATGCTGACGCGTTTCCTGCGTTAGAGAAAGCTATGGAGTGGTACGAACAACAATCAGAGTGCTGTCCTACTCAACTACTGCTGCTCAAGAGAATCAGAGACCTTGCTGTGAAAAATCGAAGGTGTACAATGGTACAGCAAAAAATAAGTGATTATTTTCCATAATAAAGGTAAAACTGCGACATTTTACACCTATTTTTCTTTTTCTTCAAACATGTTTTCCGCCTGTGATAAATTTCAATATTCGTATAGTGTCCGGTTTCACATACTGCACGGATTGCATTCGGTTTTCGATTATCCGAACAATCGCGTATCGGATAAAGGACGTTCTATTGTATTTTCTATCATAAATCTCTTTAAAACTGAAACGCAAAAAAAAAGCTAAAATATATTTTTCTAAAATAAAAGTATCTCGGTATTAATGGAAAAATCTAACTCTTAATCTTAACTTTACAGAAACGTTAATTAGAACCCAATAGTATGGGGCAATGATTTCTCAAAAGATGGTACGTGTAACTCTGGGAACAGGCGATTAACTTAGGGAGGGGAGAGAGCAGCAATAACTAAAGAAAAAGGTTTGCATAGAATCAATGAGATAAACAAGACCTTGGTGACTGAGCATTCCCCAAGTACATCAAAAGTATGTATCCCACTCTCAACCAGTTCAGGGGTCAACAATGTTTAATAACCCCTAGTGTAGAAGAACGAAATTCATGCATGAATAATTAAACGAGTTTTTAAATCTACGAATAGCTTGGCGAGAGCAGCTATGTAACAGTTCGTGTACTGTACTGGTCCCTAGCAGTGGTACTATTGTATCCTTGGCATTACATAAATGAGAAACAAGGGTCAAATCTCTTACCTTAGCTCGGAAAGTTCTCTTCTGTTGGCTAGACATACTGCTGTCTCTTGTAGACCCCAGACATCGGCTCTGACGGGCCGTTAAACAAAGAGAAAAAAAGGAAGAAATCGTTTGTTTCATGGAGCGTGTGCACTTTAGAAAATTAAAGAGCAATCTTGAGGAAAAAGATTTTATATTTGAATCACGCTTTTCACAGAAGATGAAAAGCTTAATGAGGCGATAAAATTATTAAAAAAAAATTTTTTTTTAAAAAGGAAAGAAACGGGGCGTAAAAAAATGACCTCAAGAAATGTAGGTTCGGACGGCCGGCTTTTTTCCTTTACACCTCCGGAGAAGGAATACAAAGAAGTTAAAGTATGAGGTGGATGGGATGCAGATTTCAAGCAGTCGTTCAATTTTCTCTTTCAGTTTCTTAAAATTGAATTTGTTTGAGAATCCCTGTTTAAAAGGTTTAAAGAACTTTTTGGTATCTCGCTAATCATTGTTTTGAGAATTCTTGAAAATAAGAAGATGCTCCGACAAGTATTTGTTGTATAGCTTTGAAGAAACTTTATTCAGCAAAAGCAAATTTTGTTTATTTAACAAAAAGAAAGAAAAGTGTGTGTGTGTTTCTAATTTTTTCTTTCTTTTAAATAAAGCTAAAAAATTCTAACACATTTTCCTATTTCTTAACTCTTTTTCTCAGCCATTACTTTCATCTCTTGACGGTCTTCAGACAGCTGGTTCTACTTCAAAGTGTGGCTTATCGAACCATTTCTCTCAAGTTTTCACGATAGTGGAGAATTCAGCAAATAGCTTATACCGTTCAGTCCCTTTCTAGATTTTCTCCAGTTGCAACTAAAAATAAGCCACAGCAAGATTCCTAGTCGAAATTTATAAAAGCGGAAAGAGAATATTGTGTAAGGATTTGGAATGTGCCAAGTACTTGGATGATCATCAAAACAGTTTTAAAAAATCAGTCAAAAATGAAATTTTTTTCCTAATTTTTGTAAAAAATACCATTACAGTTTTAGTGTTCTATTTTTACTCTAAAACTGCAATGTCATTGAAATTAGTTTTCCATTACAGTGTATCAACAACTGGTGTATTAATTTTTTAAGAAAAAGTCGAACCACATGGCTAAAAAACATTTCAATCATCTCGCTATTTCGTGCCCAAGTTCCTTTACACTACATTTGCGAAAGAACAAATTTTTTTTCCAATAAAAGTTTATTTCCGTTATAGTGGGCGTTTTTATTGGCCCCAACTAACCATTATTATAAAGCGAAATAATTACAGTCGTTTCTTATATCTCATTTGCCGGTAGTGTAGTTTTCTCTGAAGACACAACCAATAATATCATGCCCGACTAAAAAAAATACTCCCTTTCAAACAGAACGAAACGAGCAAGAGCCTCCCTTGGAAATCAGAATTTATTTTGTTTAAAAAAACTATCGATTAAACTTAAAAGAAGCAAGTGGAAGCGAGGTGTTGCCACATCTTCACAACAAAGATAAAAGTTTTGTTTCACATTATTCTCACCTGAACTCTTCAAAAAGAGTTCACTTATTAGTTATATCTTTCAGTTTACGAAAATGAATATTAAATTACCCAACACTGAATTAAAAAAAATTAAAAAATTCTAAACTATTAAAAAATAAATACAGAACTTTTTAAAAGGAAATTAACACAAGTTAAACTTATGATAAATGAATGGATTAAAAAAAGTAATTTGAATAAAATAAATTAAACAGTAAATAAGAAAGAAATAAAAAAAATAAAGTTCTAAAATTTTTCGATTTTTCAGAATTTTGTTTATAGTTCCAAAGGTTTAAGATGTTGGGCAATTCCTTTCAACAGTCCGCTACTAGTCCAGTTCATGTTTTATTATCGCGCCCTGGTCAAGTTACCAAAGAAACTTTTTTTTTTTCAATCAATATAATTCTTACCTCAAGTTAAAGATGCCATTTCTGGGTTTTTCCTTGAATTAGCAGTTCGCGAATACCAATAAATATTGTTTTTTTTCTCCCTCTACGCCTCAGTTTTTTCAGAAGCACCTGTTGATATCATAAAAAAATGTCTTTTTAGAACCATTTTCTAAAATCTTCGCAAATGTAACTTGATATATTAGTTGATTTTGTCCAAAATTTAAGAAACGCACTGGGGTGAGAGGTCGTTGTTTATCACTTTTTTTTCATAAACGTAGCTCAAATTGAGGTCAGCTTTTATCTCAGTGAGTATAGTTGTCATTTCTTCGTAACTTAATAAGGGCTTCCCGATTATTTTATGGCTGCGGTAGCCGAGTGGTCTAGGCATCGGATCATGGCTAGCGTGTCATGAGTTCGATCCCAGTACCACTAAAGATCCGCCGTGTAGGGGCGCGATGCACGTTAAATCTGTCGAGAGCTCAAACGTCCTCCCGTTGGTGTGGTGGGGTAGTTAGGAGAGGGGGTGCCAGCTCAGGTGTCTTCCGCGTCACTTGACCATGGTTCAAAATTACGCGGACCGTCGCCGAAAGCCCTCGTGTTGCTAATCAGTGCGACGTTAATATTCTCTCACTCACTCACCCGATTATTTTATGTAGGCTTTCTTTGATGGATCTTACTAGACGTTCATAAAAACCTTGCCACCATGGCGATCTGTCGATGAGATATTTTTCTAAATAATCCTTTCTTTGGAGATGAAATTGTGAACAATTATGTTTTGTGATAAGATACAGGACAAATTTTCTTTCTTCCTTTTTTTCTTTTGCTTTTCAGGAATATTTTGGCATTATCACTATATGTTACTCAATAATTTCCTCTTCTTGTGAGTAATCTTCAGTTGGCAATTGGAAACGAGTCAGTAGTCATATTAAACACCAGCTCCAAATAAAGTGCTCGAGGAACTCTACTCGTTAATAAAACAATATAAGACTTTTCGAATGAAGACTCACAACGTTGTGGATATCTAATTTAACCAATTCAATGAAACGTGATCGAGAGACGGGAATCTAGGTGGTCATGCCAATCGATAGTGCATAGTGCCAATCAATAGTATCAGCAATCAGCGTGCAATGCCTAGCCATTTATGGGCTCTAAGGATTTCAATTATTTCGTTAGCCGCGAATGAGCGTTATATTTGGTTTACTTCTGTTAATATTGTCATTTTCTTCATGATATGACTGTATATCTTTTGCAAAATTGTGTATTAAATATTAGACAGCTTACGATTTTGATTTTTTTTGTTGTAAAAGAGTAACTTTGGGAAATTTAACTTTTTTATTTGTTTTAAATCGATATAATAAGATGTTGTGCTATTTTTTAAAGTTTCATATAGATCGTTTAGTTGATTACGTTCAATTTTTTTTGTTACAATTCCTGAACAATAAATTTGAATTCAAAAGTGCGTAACAGCCTTTTAAAATTTCATTTTTATATTTTACTCAATTAATGTAATTTTCAAATAGCATATTCCCCTTAGTGATTAACAGTGGCGTAACGTATATCCTCGCAACCCTCGCACCGCGGGGGGGGGGGGCTGATCCTGAGTGATGCCAAGTACGTAAGATCCGGCTTGGGGTCCAAAACCTGACTTTGTAAGGGGGCCCTAATATTTTTCATTACGCCACTAATCCTTAATATCATTCTTTCAAAAAGCAATTAAAAGGTCGTGGCTCAAATGGGGTGCCATCTCAATAGCCAGCCTCTACCTTGAATCATGTTTTTTTGTTCTTGTTCTTGTATTTCAGACTAGATAAAAAAAACAATTCCTTATTCGAAACAAATTTTTTGACTACTAAATTTTTTGAATGTTCTACGCTGCTTTCGATTCGATGTAACAAAGCGAAGGAATTATTGTATATAATATTGTTTTAAATCAAACGTTTTTTCCATAGTAACTAATCAAAAAGATTGAACAGATCTCTGATTTCCAAACTGATTTATTGCAAATATAAGTCACATGATCAGTCGACCAAACTTATTACGCGGAGTCAATTTTTCGATAGTTTATATTTTAAATTAGTTACCCCTCAAAAAATCTATAAACTTTGAATTTAATTTTTTCAAAATAATAGCTTTAAAAGGAATCATTTTACAACTTTACTTACTTAAATGTCTTTTAACAATATCCAACAGATAATTATCTGGTACGTAAGGAATCTATTGTTATGTATGAGAAAGTACGGAAATATATAGGATCTCGGAAAATAACATTGTCATGTAATTAAAATATTGGAAAGCTTCTTGAGAGAGCAACTTTCCTGAACTGCACCATATTGGAAATTTTCCTATAATGTTCTGATTGAAACTCTGAGACAACAGAAACTTCTTTAGGGGGTAATAAAAGTGGCAATTATATCAGAAATTATACGGGGGGATTGATTATACGGGGGGATACCCTTTGATTTTCCCTCATTTTTTCTCCATCTATTGAATCCTAGAGCTTTGTGACGAGTGATTGTGAAAGTAAACTGATAATCATCCCCCCTGTTTTGGGTCAACTTCTGATTTTACATTATCAAACAATTAGATTTGATAAGCGTTCAAAATTGAACTGTGCTCATAAAAAGTAATGTAAAAGTGAATTTCTAATTTGAGCTCGAAATCATGGCAATTAAGCTTGTGGCCAAGTGCTGTTAAAAAAATATTTGCTTTTTTTTTGTGCTGAGCTTTTCATATTCCTACAAAATGGGACGGCAACATGCACCTTGTTCGTAGGAGGACTGTGTGGAAGGCATCCCTCCAAAAAATTTTGTAGATTAGGCCCCGGTTTAACCTAATAAAGGTCGTAACTCCTATAGCTTAAATAAACTCCCACTCATAGCTTGTGTGGAGACGAGCATTGTGATTACCTCTGTATT
Organism: Trichonephila clavata; assembly: GCA_019973975.1. NCBI lineage: Eukaryota > Metazoa > Arthropoda > Arachnida > Araneae > Nephilidae > Trichonephila > Trichonephila clavata. The sequence goes on along the minus strand of BMAO01014834.1, from coordinate 341,642 downwards.
CGACTAACAACGTATATAGAGTGAGTTTTGGAGAGACGAGGCTACCGTTGGAAATTCAGATTAAAAAGACGAAAATATATCTTAGAATCTCTCAAGAACAACCCTGTTCAGAAAATGAACATTGTTTTAACTGTCTCCACAGATATTTGGGGCCTCGTTCAGGGACGAGTCTAGGGTACTAGTCTTGATGTCCCAGAGGCAGCTGAGGCACATTTAATGTGTCGAGGCTCAGAGTGCCTGGTGGGGTGAGCTCCAGTCTCGTCCTCGCCACTTGATCGAGGTTCATAATAACGAGATCCATCCCCAGCAGCCCACGTGGGACGTTTATGAAAAATCAAACGCCGGAGATTCAATTAGTGAATACGACTTCTAACAAATATTCAATAGAAATGCAAAAAGCCCATGTACGTGTTTTTCAAAGTACTTTTGGTTGTAAGCATTAATATTGTAAATAAACCAAGTGTGTAAACGTATAGCATTATGGTCTCCATTCGAAGAACGTAACTTGCCTAACTAAAGGAAGTCTCTGAAGGTATACGACACATAATATTTAAGCTTTGATTTTCTTAAAATTGAAAAAAAAAGTTTTTTTTTCACTGTCACATTTTAATGTTCAGGGTCATCCATTTTTATGCAACAAAGGCATTGGAAAGGTTTTGTTGTGTGGCCATTGAAATAATACTAACATTTTTACAAATGTTTAACAGTGGCGCACACAAGGGGAAGGATTCCTTGGTTCGAATCCCCACTCCAAAGCCCTTGATTTTTTTTTGATTAATTATAATCCCATGTATATAGAACGTAAAATTTAATTGTATTTATTATAACTAATTTTATTAATTAATGCTAAAAATTTTCAATAATTAATTTTCACTTTTTTATTAATTAATACTAATTAATTATTCGATAATTAGTTTTTTACTGCCCCTCCCCCCACGAAAATCAACAAAATCAAAAGAATATGTTGGGTAGTGTACTGGAGCTTGATACGGGAATAGTGAACTTTTGACCCTGGACCTTCCCCCCCCCCTACACCTTGAAAAATTCCTGTGTGCGCTACTGATGTCGAATGATATTTTTCTATCATATTTTAATGAATTACCCAATGTACATTATTTTGTCCTTTGAATTAAGATATTTATAATGAACTATGAGAGTATATGTACGAATACTAAGGTTAAAATAGATGCTAAAGAGCTAAGCCAAATAGGAATATATTGAGTGTTACTCTAAAATATTCTTTACGTTTGTATAAATATAATTAATACAAATTTATTTTCCCTCTTGTCTTACTATCGATATGAAAAGCAAGACATAAAAGCTTTTGAGAAATAGACCTTTCATCAACTTAGTTATTTACAGTTTGAATTTTACAAAAGGACTCTTCGGTCATTTTTCAAAGCTGCATGTTGTATTGATTTTACGTCTGATATGTCCCCAGAAACTGTAGAATGTCTGTAGTTTATAAATGAAATAAGGAAACTATACGATACATTTACACAATATTTCTGATTTTCAATGTAAATTTAAAGCCTTGTGTGCGTCTTCAAAATGTAGTTTTTGGGTCCCTTTTATGTCCAAAAGATGTTACATATATTACTGCAATTTTAACAAATACAGGATTCCAAATTTTTTCTCAATAAGTTTTCAAACATGATGTTTACTTTTCTAGAATCATCCGAGATTTGCAAGTTAAATATATTTTTAGATATATACATAGAGAGAGAGCAAATTGTTGCCCTACATCGTATCGTATGTTTTTTTCTGTGTTTATCAAAATGTATGCGCTGTAAAAAACTGATGTTTCTGTTATATCATTTGATCTGTTTTTTCTGAAGCTTTCTTTAGATTTATTTTTTCCTTTGAAAAACTGGATTTCTAAAAGTTTTCTCGCTGCGAAATAAGAATAGATTTTGTTTTTGGTGTAAATGTAGCTTTAAGTTCGTTAAAATAAACCCAATACTTTTTTTCTAGATTCGAAAAGGTAAAATTAAAACTTAAATCTAATAAATATAGCTTTAAAGATATTTTTACTCTAAAGATATGCCGTCAAAATAGTATATTTTTTATTCACTGAATCATTTATAACATAGACATATTTGAATTGAAATTATATTTATTAAATCGAAATATTTTAATATTTATTTTTTGAGTGATTTGTTTTCTTCATCAGTTGTTTAAATCTCGTAGAAGCTAATAAACTTTTTCAAATTGACCTTGAGATCAAATTTTTCTTCTTAAAAGTAAAATTGTTCTATTTATTATTTTAAATTACTATATTTCTTCCAAATATAATTTTTGATAAATTTTATCGAAAATTTCTAGGATGATATGAGGAAAATTGGTGGCAATTTCAACTGAAAGAAATATACATTCGTTTCGTATTATCTGCAGATATTTATATGGAAGATAATTGCACATAGCAAAAAACATGAAATGCTTTTCCAGTCTCAATATCTAAATATTACACTTTTTTGTGATACGAAATGGGCTTCATCCTACTAAATGTACTTTCATTTCAAAATAATGTTTTTCGTGTGGAATATTCTGAATCTGTTATATTATAGGTAATCAAGATAGCTTCCATTTTCGCCCCACCCCCTCCCATCAAATGGGTTTATAAACAGCGGGGTTTTTTTTTGAAAAACGTGGAGTTTCTATATAAAATAGTGGTACTCTTATATATATCTGTGTTGGTAGTATACGAATTTAATATAAATCGGAAACGAAATATATGAAAGCCTAGAAATATGCATATTTTTTTCATTCTAATTATATCCAGGCCCTTTTTTGTGAAATTCGTTATTTTATTTTCAGCGCTGTATAAAAAAATTGGATTATAGTTCCTTAAAATGAGTTCAACATGTATTATTTTCATAAGGGCAACGGTTTCATTCGTTGATTTAAACCATTTAAGAACTGCAACTTGAAGTTTCTCTGCTAAAGACATTTTAAACGAGCTGTAATTAAGTAGAATAATGGCTATTCTTTCCATTGATAAATTAAGGAAAGAAAAGTATTTTTAACACTAGGAAAGAGATTGCTTTTTCTTGTAGAGTGAACATGCGGAAGCATACCATATAATTTCGGAAAAATATTTCTTTTCAAGTTCATTTACGTATTATCATTTGTAATTTCAGTTCCTGCACAATTCATCTTCTTTATGTACACATTCTTAGATTTCCAAATATATCTGTAGTGGAATAGTTTATCATAACATGTCATCCATTTGAAAGATTGCAAAAAAAACATTACTTTTTTACAAAATATAGTTTTATAAACTGAGTCCGAACATTCCTGAACACCCGTGTAGCCGCGGTAATCCAGTGGTTAAGGTTGCGAACTCGTGTCCGGCGTTGATTCTGTCGAGTTGTAAGTTCAAATCCTGGGGTCGGTGAAGTTTTCAACTTATGTTTTTTAAAGAACCAGAAAACAAGAAACTGACACGATGTTGAATCCGTGTGCCCAATGTTCTTAAACGTAACAAAAACACTGCAATAAAAAAGAGGATTTTTTGCATGCTTGGCTTCGAAATGTGGCATGGGCTGCTCAAGAAAAGACTTGTAGAGAATCTGATGCTCATCAATTCTATCCATGTTGTAAGTTCTCACTTTGTCACCCATCCGGTATAGTGGTTAGTGACTCTGACTACCGTGCCGTAGGGCCTGGGTTTGAATCCAGGAGAAGGCATGATGTTTGTGTTGTAAGCCCCCGTGTGGTGTGATACATTGTGTGGTGCACGGGGTTTTTAAATGTTCTCAATTTTAAAAAAAAAGCCCTCACCTTGGTGTGGTGTGGAAGTTTGAAAAAAGGAGCACCAGAGTTAGGTGTCATCCTCGTCACTTGACCGAGGTTTGAAATTATGAGGTTTGTCATCGTTAACCTAATTTCAAAATGCGTCATAACAATCAGTTAAGCAAAACCCGAACAGCTAACTGGAATCCTTATTTTTCACTAGCTCAATTTTGGATCCTTTCCTTCTTTGTATAAATATTCGCATTATATAATCTCTTAAATTATGATAAGGGAATATTACGCATCGATATCTTCAAAAATTTATATAACACATGTGTCTCGCAACACAATCTCGCTCAATCTCTTTAATTATCTCTTATGAATATGCACCCTTAGAATTGTTATCAGGAACACATTTAATAAGTGTGAGCTGGAATTTTCCTTTGTGAGCTGGAATTTTCCTTTGTGAGCTGGATCTAATCTTTTGTTGCAGGACAAATTTGTATTCAAAGCAGAGACGTTTAGTCATAGATTCTTATGTATAATGGGTTGAATTTAATATTAATATGATACAAATGGCATTAAACAGTTAAAATGGATCAATTAATTTTTCTTTTAAATAAGGTTAAAAGATTCTTAAAGCAAATAAAGTAATTATGCATTTTATGCAAAAACGATGAAAAAATGTGTTCATATTTAATAAATAATTGGAACGATTCAAAGTGCTGTTAAAAAAATCTGCTTTACCCTAAAGATGTTTCAGAATGGTTATCAATCCCTGTTTATGCATTTTGTATTGAGAACTTTTAATCGTTTATTGCAACTATTTAAATTTCTTTTCAAAAGCTCAATGTTATTTTTTAAATTTGGTTACAGGTATTTAAGCATCTTAAGCGCGCGCGTTTATATCCTACAAACCGCAGGATGATATTTTCCCCTCCTCTTGGGATATTTTCTCAAATCTGAAAATCTTGCATCTTTAAATAAACTAAAAGATGATTACAAATTGCTATTCTTTAATCTGGTGTAAAATTTAGCTCTCTCTATGGCATCACGGCTGGCGGAAGATCAAATACTTAACAGGCTTTAGGGAAAATCACCATCTAGAAGAGCTAATGCTTGTTAATAGGTTGAAGCCCCAAACCATCACATTGTCGTAGTGCGGAAGTTTGGAGAGAGGGATGCCACACAGCTCCTCGTCAAATGATTGTGATTTAAAATGAAGAGATTCGTAAACAGTTCACCTCGAGAAGCTTCGCAGTGTGTTGTTAATTTACAGTCAATCAGATAATATTTCACAACTGCATACGTAGAAAAAAATTTATACAAAATTTTCTTTTGTTATAATAGCCAATTCATTAAAATTTTGCTGTTTATTAAAGCTGTGATGTTTTTTATATTTGCGTGCTGTATTTATTTTAACTTAAGAAGAAATAATGAAGCCGTTTCGATGTAAAGTGCTCATTGTTGCAAAGTCAATTAATATTTTTTGGAACGACACATTTGCCTCGTTACATGTATATCATTAATGAAAAAAAAATTATCAATCATTATTACGTAAAGAAAAAAAAAAAAAGCAAAGGTTCGCGGAAAAGCTGCCTAGTTTCAAACGAAATGTGCTTTTTGTAAGAGCAGAGAACGAAATTGAATGTCCCTCCCTCTCTTTCGAACTTCCTCCAGCTAAGTGTTCCACGCAAGCGCCTGTCAGCCACAGGTGTGCAAAGACACGACGGAGAGGCTGCACTACAGAAGGTTTTGTGAAAGAAACCGAACGATCTGTAAAATAAAACAGAAAAAAAAGGTTTGAAGGAAAAAAAGTTGATGTAAATGTTTCGGACGATGCAAATGTTGTTGGTATTCGTGGAACAAGGATTGCAGAGACTGAAAAGGAGTAGTTTTTGTTTTGGATTGTGTTATTTGTAGAATTAGTGTAAATCACGTTCGTGTGCTTTGCTTGTTTTTTGATTATTGCAGCTTTGATGGAAACGTTTTCTGATTGAGAGAAGTTGGTAGAGAGTGATTTGTCGAAAATAAACGAAAATGCAAAATTGTCAGAGTCGCACGGTATCCTATGCGCTTGTATATTGTATTATTGGAGTATTAAGGCTTTAAATATTCGCATATGTGCAGAAATGAATCAAAATTATAGATTTCGATACGAAATTTTAAATTGATATTTTACTATATACCAGCATTAATACAACAAAAATTGAGGAATGCGAAAATAAAAAAATAGTGATTTATATTATGCAACTCAGGGATGGCCAACCTTTTTGGAAAGAAAGCCACTTTTTGATAAAAACAATATTAAACGTGCCACTTCAAACTTTTCCAACAAACAAAAGAATATGAAAAGGTGAAAAAATGATACTTATAGGCTTATTATGGTATTTGCAAATAGCACATTTTTTTATGCAAGAATAAACATAGTGGAAATTTAAAAAAAATAATGTAATAAATAAGACAAAAGTACAAAATTAGGTTTTACTCTTAAAATATTTTGTAATTTCAATTAGTTTGGTTAGGAATAAAATAAAAATGAAGAACCGGAAACATTTCATTCTAAATAATTACTAAAAAGTCAGTACTTTCTTAATGTGGTTTTTCAATTTGTAGATTTTTTACCAAATCATCTATATGAAGATTAGTTTTCGACTATGCTAACAAAATCTGGTTGTTTTTGGTGTGTGTCAGTTCTCTTTTTTCTCCAAAATCGAGACACAAGAAGAAAAAAAACGATGCAAAAGTTTGTTCACAAAGGAAGAGATATGATCAATTAAGATTGGAAAAGAACAATATTTTCCTTGTGATCTTAAATTTAAATTATTTAAGTGTCCCATAGTATAGGTAAGAAAAGTCAAATTTCAATGTCTATCTTCATTCTTGAGGGGTAAACACTCACTGGATGGTTCATTGTTTTCTTTCAGATATTTTATATTAAAAAAACACTCTCCCTTAAGTTCCAAAATCTCACGAGTGCACTTCCTTTGGAAAGCCAGCGCACACAACAATGAAGGAGTGTTTTCTGCATTATAATTTTCGACTATAATTTAATAAAATGTACTTAAAATAAACTTTAATGTTTTGTTTTGTCTGAGACAACCACCTCCCAATAAAACAGCAAAAAAAATGAGTATTTGTTATATTTTCAAAATTTTTGATTTTTCAATAAGCCTTCGCGTGCCATTGTTACAACTCAGCCGTGCCACACTGTGGTACATGTGACGGGATTTGGCCACTCCTGATATAAACAGTTGTATATAAAATCTGGTCTTTAAATTATATATTTTTGCAAATTTAAAGAAACAGCATTGATTTAATTATTTGAAATTTATTTTTACAATTGATTTTCAAAAGTTTTAACATGTATATTTTTATAAATTAAATATGAATAGGTAACAAAGCTGTTATAAATATGAATGGAAATTAAAAGCAAGATATTGCGTTATGTAAAAAATGCAAAGTAAAACAGATTTATCTAGTTGTATTTGTATGGATAGACACACATGAGGGGGAATATTTTGCTAATATATTATAAAAACGCGCTGAATATTATATTATAGAAATATGGCTTTAACATACACACATGTTATTCTATATATGTCATACAAATGGAATTTATCGTAATATAAATTTATTATTAAACATTAAGACATTTACATGTTAACTGAAATGACGACATTATGATGTGCTTCAATAATTATGTGCAAATCAATGTATTTAATAGTTACTTTGTGGTTTATTTTAGTATAAGATTGCTTGTAATATATACATGCAATTTTAATGAAATAGATACAGTTGGAGATTTTATTTTGTATCATCATAAACGCAATAGTCAAATTATTTTATACAGCCATGCAAAAAATTACCTTGAAGGAGAGAAAAAGTTTGTAATATATTTTAAAAATATTTGCATTCTTCGCTCTGCACTGTGTTACATTGAGTTCTAATATGTCAAAATCCTGTCTCCTGTTTCTTAGTTCTAATATGTCAAATTCCTGTTTCTTTCAATCCTTTTCAAAATCCTGTTTCTTTAGTAAGGTAATTTTATAAGGGATAATTTAAGTGGAAACTTATTCCATCAATAAATTTTCGTTGAGTCCAAACGTTTCACTGTTGAAACCTTATTTGCTTATATAAAGAAATTAATATGAGAAAATTTTGATTTTTTTTAGTAAAAATATTTATTTTCGATAAAAAATGGAAAGGGAGTGAAAAAGGTGTGTTATTCCTAAGGATAATTCGAAATAATTAGACTCTTCTCATCTTGATGATTTTGGTTATCAAATTTTGTGTTTTAGAGATTTCCTTATTTAATCAAAGTTAAAAGTTTTCTTTGATTAGTATGCGTCAAGCAACATAAGTATATGAACGTAAAAGAAATGTGAAGTGCACTCAGTGGTGTAAAGGAGAATATTAACCCCTACCCCAGCAAAATTAGGTTTTAGGCCCCAATTTGGATCTTACAAAAAGTAGGTACTTGGTTTCAGTCAGACTTTTATCCCCCTAGAATCCTGAGCCTATGTAGGAGTTGCATGTTACGCCCCTGAGTGTATCATCATATGATTACAATATTCATTTATCTTGATTGTGAAAAAGGAGTAAAAGGATGTATTATCATCACCCTTAACATGACAGTCCTTGTATATTTCAAAATATTATATCTTTTTCTGCAACTGTTATTATCTAGAACAGCACCAAATATATTTCGCAAGACCCTCTTTTCAAAAGACCTACTTCTTTTTTTTTTTTTTTTTGTCAAGGTCCATGTCTCCGAGACATGTCAAAACTAATTTAATCAGTACCTTATGCAACAGGACTTTTGTCTTTCTTTTTATTAAGTGAGACCAGTAATGATCTTAAACTAAAGAAACAGCGATTAGCTGCAATAATTCTCTTTCTGATTTCAGGATTCATATCATTTTGATAATTTATTTCTAATCCTACACTGGTAAAAAATTTTACAGATTCAAATTTAAAGGAATCTATTTCAAACAATTAGGAATGGTTTCCAATTTCTTCCACAATACATATTCTTCAGATTCACTCTTCTGCAGATCTTTCCAATGCCAGAAGGTTCTCACCCAGTGCAGCTGTAGATCTTGCGATAACCACATCATCGGAATATGCCAAATATGTGTTGATTTACTAAATATAGTACATGTAATATTTATGCCAGCATCCCTGATCACCCTCTCTAGAGCTATGTTAAACAGAAGGCGTGCTAATGCACCTCCCTGTCTATCTCCATTATAAATTTCAAACGACATAGACAACTCCCCTTGAATTCGCCCCATTGAGAAGGTCTTATTAAGTGTGAGTATTATAAGATTGATTAATCTTGATGGAACATTAAAATCAGACAGGGTCTTTAAGAGCTCAGTTCAATTAATACTACCGTATGCCGCTTTAAAGTCTATATATATATATGTGATGTGGGTCTCTATACCAAATTCTCTGCATTTCTCCTAAGTATGTTTTAAGGGGGAAATTTGATCAACTGTGTGCCTTCCTTTTCGAAAGCTACACTCATAATCCCCAATGACGCTGTCTACAATAGGATGATCCAATAGGCAACGCATAAAAGACTTATCCCTCTATAATTTTGACAATTCGTTACATTTCCCTTTATATGAATGGGGCATAATTTTTATTCAGAATCTCTTTCTCCCAGTTGGATGACATAATGTGCCAGATGCACGAAGTGTTTTCTCAATGTTTGGTTTAATAATAATCAATAATAATATATTAAATAATTTTGTTCTATATTTCCCTTTCAATTAACTCTTCTTATAATTTAGGTCAAATTAACAGAAAGGAAAATGCATAACACAGAGTTTCTATAAAGGTGACATATTAAACGATTCATATATTTGTCCTTAAGCTTTTTAAGTACAGTAGAAATTGAATATAAATTAATGTCAATATTCGAACGTGTCGTGATTAAAAATACTGTAAAATTATATTCTTGTAAAAGACAGATTGTAAAAAAGAAAACTTTTCTCTGCATCAAATTTTTAAATTATTAAATTTAACGTAGCCTTAGTATATTGTTTATCCATCCAAATAATCTTAATGGTATAATAGTTTATTACCTTGACCGATAATGAAATAAAACTTTCATAGACCTTTGGTGAGTGAATTATATTAGCATCGTACTACTCAGGGGCTACTGGCGATGGACCTCGTAATTTTGAAGCACGTTCAAGTGACGAGGACAACACCTGAACTGGAGCCTCCGTCACCTAACTTCCACACCACACCAACAGAAGAATGCTTGAGCTTCGACAGATTTAACGTGCAGCGCCCCCCCCCCTTCACGACGGATCTTCCGCGGCACCAGACTCGAACTGTTGACACGCCAGCCACGAGTTCGTGACCTTGATGTCTAGGCCACCTTAGACCTTTGGTATGAAATCAATTACTAAAAGCCTCCATTTGTATTAGAATTGAGTGTTTTCGAATAAAAATTCAGGAAAACTTTAGCAGCATAATATTTTGAAATGCTGAACATAATATAAATAAATAGGATACTAAACAACAATAGCTTAAAAAATGTATAATCCTCAAACAATATGAAATTATTGCTTTGAATCATGTACTGAAATCGCACCATGGAACAATTATCAACGCATCGAACGAACAGAAAATGTAATAACAGGTGTTTGCTAGGATACTATACGCTTCACATGTGTTCTGCCTTTTGTCGCGTAATTGTGAAACTGGTTTGTGTTCTATTTAAATTCGAATATTTTTATCCACTTCGGTGGAAAGGGCTGCCGATGGCGCACTTTCTTCCAGCCTGTAGAAAAGTTCGTGACACAGAGCGGAAGAAATGTTACCTGTACGCCAAAGAGAAGGATTAAAACAATTTCCTTATTTGAATTACGGATGATAGTTTTTATAACTGTCTCTCTTGAATATGAGCCTCAGTAGTATGTCCTTTGGGGGTGAATTGAAATAGTGCTATTAAAAAAATCCTTTCTTGAATTATCACATTAAGCTATTTTGAAAAATTTGTTTGAATTTTCAGTTTGTTAGGGAACAGGCTGACAATGAACTGATACGTTTACTCATGTTCACTTAATAATATTATGAGGTTTATAATTATGTTTTTGAATTATACCAGAATATATTTTACTTTGTCACACAGCAAAGATTCTTGCAAAGCATTCTTTTTTTTTATTTCATAAAATTACCCGCTTTTATGTTTAAGCTTATTATTTCATAGAATAACTGTGCCGTAAATAGATTTCCGTCTTCCAACTCATTAACGGATGCAATGTTTGAAGTGAATCTAAGGCCCCGGTCTCTTGATGGGTGTGCAATAACACGCAAAAATCTGTTATCGTAGTTAATCCTAATGTGTCTAGGATCCCCTCCACCCACACAGCAATTAAGACAAGGAAAGTTGACGCCCGTCTGCAATCCCGAGTAGCAACTTTGGAACCATTTAACAACCTTAACGCTCTTTTAATTACAGCTTGTTATTTAAAAGCAGGATGCTTGTTTCTTTTATATGACATGTTTGTTGCTTTCGTTTTCTCGGCAATTTGCTCATGCAAAATTTTTGTTTCTTGTCGGGGGTTCTCCTTCTCAACATAGATTATACTTTTAAGTAATAACCTCCTTCAAAATGAAAATTTCATTGAAAAATTATAATAACGTAATTTGACAAAATTGTGAAGAATTGTTTTAATGTCTGATTGACAGTTTTTGAGCGCCACACTTCGAATCAACACGAAGGCTGTTGGCGACAGACCTCGTATTTCTGAACCGCGATCATGGGACGAAGACGACACCTAATCTGGAACCCCAATCTCTCAACGTTCACACCAATCCTAGGCCTTGTAGTATGAGCGCTGTTTTACAACTCCCACTTATATAAAGTTTTTTTCCCACTAGTGAGATAGATGATTGCTTTAATTTTTAATCTGAACATATTTTGTCAATCTAATAAATTGATATATAATATAAATATTATCATACTTCAGTGGCGTAACGAAAAGTTTTAAGTCCACCCTGCAAAATCACACTTTCGTCCCTAACCCGATCTTACAAAAAAGTACGTACTTGTCTTCAGTCAAGCTTTGGGCCCCCTAGAATCCGGGAACCTCCCTCCCGCAATGCGCGGGTGTACGTTACGCCCCTGTCTGACTTTGAGTGAGTGAATATTGATATCGTACTGTTTAGCTACTCGAGGACATTTGGTGAAGGATCTCGTTTTTTTAACCATGGTCAAATGACGAGGACAACACCTGAGCTGGCACATCCCTCTCCTAACTACCATCGCCCCCCCCCCACGGCGGGTCTTCAGCGGTACCGAGCTCGAACTCAGGACACACCGACCACGAGTCCGTTACCATGACCACTTGGCCACCACGGCTACACTATCTGCATTTACGCGACGGCCAAAAAAAGGTATTGATGTCTAAGAATGTTTTGCTCTAAAATAAGATAATATTACGAAAGTCAGTACAGTCTACATAATCAAAATAAAAAATTATTTTAAGCACAAATTATATCGACTTTTTCATTAAATTGCAAAATCTGATGCCCTTTATATAAAATACGAAAGATGTTTCGTTTTATAAAGAGTAAACAGAAATGTTTCAGCACTTGAGTCTCATCTCAGCTATTTAATCGCCAAAGATTAACTGTGTCGCAGATCAGTCAACAAAGATTAATTATATATAATAATATAACATAAAATTAATACTAATAAAATAAAAAAATTAAATTAAATTATAAGAATGTTATTTTTTCTATCACTGATTATTATTTATTTATAATTACTTAATATTTTTCACATAGTATTTTTTGAATAAGTGTTCCAAATTCTCATCAGCGTATTCTGTTTTTAGAATTCGCGGGGTTTTTTATTCCATGTCACCGAGATATATGATTGCGGTAGGAGGTATGTACCCCAAAAAAGCTCTTTAATTGGCAAAAGGTTAGCTAACATTGTTTTTTTAAAAAAAAATTTCATAATTTTTAAAATCTAACTAGTGTAGTCACTGGACGGAAATGTCATAAAAATACCTTGGCCATTTTGATATGCTTTCATGTAAAATTTGAATAATATTTATAGTAAACTAGCTGTTACCCGCCCGCTTCGCTGGGTATTTCATTATGTTTTATAAATTTTTACTGCTTATATATATGTATAAATTATTGATATCTTCCTAGCATTAAGAATTCGATTGAATTGAAAAATATACTTATACCTGTAACTGTCACCTGTTGATAAAAAAAAGGGCAGAACTCATCTAATTTGTATTTTCTAAAAATCTCTAAAATTGAAGCATAGAATGATGTTTGCTCTTTCGTAACTCAAAAATCAAGTGGATTCCCGCAAAACCAATTTTCGGTGGATCTCTACTCCGTAAATTGAACATGCAAGCCAAATTTCAAGTCTAAATCTAACAGAAAAAAGCAAAAGTTTTACTATAAATATCCCCGTAATCCTGTAGAGAGCCGTTTTCCAAAATTACCGCTCTTAGCGGATTTCAATTCAACAAAAGAAAAATGCAAACAAAATTTCATTATTATAGTCCTTGTAGCTCGAAAAAAGTAATTTTTTTTGTCAATACGTCCCAGTAACCCCCTGCAACCCCCCAGAACTTGATTTGCTTAAAATTTATTCTTAGTGGATCCCTATTCAACAAAAGAAACATGCTTAACAAATTTCAAGTATATGGGTCTAACAATTAAAAACAGGAATTTTTTTCTGTAACTCCTCTTGACCCCTCGCAAACATCCTTGGGGTCAATTTTCATTTTACTCTTTGTTAGAGGAACTCTATTTCATGAAAGGAACATGCCTACCAATTTTCAAGCAGGATGATAAAGTAGTTTAAAAATGGAAATTTTTATCGATTACGCCTCTTAATCTCCCGAAATTAAACTTAGTAGTTGATATTCACGAAACCCATTTTGTAGCGGTTCTCTACTTTACGAAAGGAATCTGCTTATCAAATTTCAAGACTGTACGTCTAACAGTTTAAAAATGGGGATAATTGTCTATAACGCCACTTGAGCCCCCGCAACGCCACCTCTGGGTCTGTTTTCACAAAACCCATTTTGTAGGGGAATTGCACTCTAATGAAAGGAATCTGCTTAGCAAAATTTGAAGACTGTGCCTCCAATTAATTAAAAATGCAAAAAAATTAAAAATAACGCCCCTTGAACCCCCGCAACACCACCTAGGGGTCGATTTTCACAAAACACATTTTGCAGTGTATTTCTATCCTATGAGAGGAATCTGCTAACCAAATTTCAAGACTTTGAGTCTAATAGTTTAAAAAAAGAATTAATTATTTATATCTGCCCTTAACCCCCCCCCGCAACACCCCTTGGGGGTCAATTTTCTCCAAACCCGTTTTTTAGCGGATATTTACTCCATGAAAGAAACATTCCTACCAATTTTCAAGCAAATAGGTCAAATAGTTTAAAAACGAAAATATTTATCTCTTACGCCACTTATTCCCCTGCAACGCCACTTAGAGGTCTGTTTTCACAAAACCTTCTTATAGCTGATCTCTACTCTATGAAAGAAATCTCTTTATCAAATATAAAGACTGTGCGTCTAATAGTTTGAAAATGGAAATAATTATCTATAACGCCCCTTAAGTCCCCTCAACGCCACTTGGGGGCAATTTTCACGAAACCCATTTTTAGCGTATCTCTACCCTATGAGAGGAATCTGCTTACTATGTTTCAAGACTGTACGTCTAATAACTTAAAAATAGGAATTTATAACGCCCCTTAAACCCCCCGCCCCCGCAACACTCTTTGGAAGTCAATTTTCCCAAAACCCATTTTGTAGCGGATATTTACTCCAGGAAAGAAACTTACCTACCAATTTTCAAGCAGGTAGGTGAAGTAGTTTAAAAACGAAAATATTTATCTATTACGCCCCTTAATCCCCCGCAACGCCACTTAAAAGTCTGTTTTCACAAAACCCGTTTTTGTAACTGATCTTTATTCTACGAAAGGAATCTATATATCAAATTTAAAGACAGTGCGTCAAATAGTTTAAAAATGGAAATAATTATCTATAACGCCCCCTAAGCCCCTGCAACGCCACTTGGAGGTCGATTTTCAGCAAACTCATTTTGTAGCGGATCTCTACTCTCTGAAAGGAATCCGCTTACCCAATTTCAAGATTGTACATCAAGTAGTTTAAATATGGAAACAATTATTATTAAAGCCCTTAACCCCCCGTAACGCCCCTTGCGTTTCGAATTTCGGAAAATCCTTTCTTATCTGATGTCTACTCTATCAAAGGAACATGTCTACCAAATTTCAAGTCTGTAGGTTGAATAGTTCCAGAGATTTCGTGATTAGTCAGTCAGTCAGTGAGTCGCTTTTCTCCTTTATATATATAGAAGAACACCACACACAAAGGTATCCGTTAGAAGTAATTCCTCGCATTGCTTTGAAGTGCGACGCTTAAAAGCAATTACTCTCTAGAAACAAATAGGCGCAGAAAGTATATTTATCCGCACGAAAACTCGCAGCAAAATCTTTTACACAAACGACTCTCCATAAGACAAAAAGAAAACAATTTATTGTTTAGAAAAGTCTTTAATGAAAGAAAGAGAGAGAGAGAGAAAAGCAAGAGCCGTATCTCTCGCATGAAAACGAAAATTTTTAATTAATTTTTATTTTATATTGAACAGTTTTGTGTGTGTTATGCGTTATCTAATTTATTCAAAAAGTTTGATCTAATATTTAATATAGAAGTGCCCTTACGAACTTCACATGAGGTTAACATTTTATAAAAAAGGTGTATTTCCCTTTTTTCTTAAGCATTTCAGAGATCGTTGAGTAAATTGAAATATAATTGTTGAACAAATAAATATATAAATGATTATTAAATATTTTTTCAAATCAAAATATTTATTTTGCAATGGCATATTTTAAATATGTGTATATTGTGAGTTATATACTGTTTCAAGAATTCAAACATTTTGTAAGAATTGAAAGAAAAAAATGGTAAAATTGTCCACATTTCGATCTTTTTCTTTAAAGATATTTAATTTATTCTTCGTCTTCTGCGCTTTGCCTGTGCCGTGACGGTGACTTTAGATTATTCTGTTAAGCATAAAAAATTAGTTCAAGGAGGGCTCTGTTTTAAATCTGAAGTTTTCTTTTTTCCTTGAAGAGCAATAGATCGTTGAATATATTTTTATGTAGAAATAACAATTTGCCTTCTTAATTTCTCACAAAAAATTTCAAGTTTTCGATATAAACAATCGAAAGTGAACAAATTCACACACACACACATCCAAAAAGAATGCGAGTTTAAATCTCCATCCTCTAATGAGTCTCAAAATATATTACGATAAAAATATTAAATATTTGCGTCTTCTAAATAAAGTCAGCACTTCAAATACTTAAGATTCATCAAAGCAGAAAAAAATTCCGTGAGAGAAAAAAAAGCAGAAAACGAGTTAACTTCGTATAATTTAAGATAAGTGCTTATTTTGTAAAAATATTGAAAGATCAGCAATAAATATATATATATTCAGTCGGCTCTCGATAATTCGAAGTTGGAGGGACCAACGAAAAACTTCGAATTATCAAGAGTTGGAATTATCAAGAGGGTAGAAAAAAACTAAAAATACACGAAGAGAAATTTTTTCTGACACATTTAAATTTGAAATTATATAATAAAACAACAATTGTACATCTGTACAAAATTATTTTAAAGTATTTTTAAAAAGTACATCTTATACAGTATAATATTATACAGAAGTTAAAAGTGTCCTGTATTAGAAAAAATACATTCAATGCCATCCTACACAATCCTACGCATCTCTTCTTCACAATAGCGGACCAGCCTTTCTGAACCCATGTGTAGAAAGCCTACGTGTTACACGAAAGATACGGACGGCTGACAACAGCTGCAATTGGTCTGTTGTCCCCTTTAAGAGGAAAGCCATAAAAGTGTCTTTTCACCTGAGGAACCGGAAAACACTAAGAAACAGAAGACGGATGGTAATCAAAGAAGTTACGTAATAGGGGAGACACGTAGAGACAATACAACACAAAACTTGTAAGCTCCAACCTGTTTTCTGTAGGATTGTACATGATAGTGAGTGTTCAAATTGGCGAGAGTTTTATAAGATAACTTCGAATTATATCGCGTGTTGTAGTCTGGCCAGCCACAGATTTTACTTCGAAATATTGAGTATACTAAAACGTATTGTTTAGTTCAGCATATACTTCGAATTATCGAGAGGTTCGTATTATCGAAGGTTTGAATATCGAGAGTCTACTGTATGGAGTATTTTTCCAAGCAGCAGTTAGATTACTCAAGGTTTTGTCTAGTTGCTAAATTATTTCTGCGAGTACTTGCATCAAAAATTACTCTAACGAAGTAAAAAAAAAAAAAAAATCGTTTGGGAGCATGTAGACATTTTTCTTATTTTCGAAATCTTGTGTTCTTATTTCAATCTTAGCCCACGCGAATTGTTTTTTTTTGTTTGTCATGAGCAATATATATTAAATTTAATCTTAAAATATTTTAAATTGTGAAGTTAATAAAAATTGCTTTACTTTTTTAAAAGGAAAAAAAAACCCTGCATCCTTTGGATGTATGCGATGGTAGAGGTTTGATATAATTAAAATGTCGTAGTTCAGTTAAGCTCTTTAAGTGCTAGAGCTCTAAGTTCATTAAGTGTTTATTTTAAGCCGTGTGTTTTATGAAAAAGTAATCGAAATAAAACACAAAATAAAACCGAACGTAGCTTTTTTCACGTACATTATTTTTTTTATTGAAGTTATAATTGGATTTTATCGAGAAAAAAATTCAGTCTCTTTTGGGGTTTTTCGTGAAAACTTTATATATACTAAGAAACCTTAATTTCATAACACGCACACAGGTACGGTTTTCACAGTGAAGAGAAAAAAATTACGGGGGAGCTTGTGTGAAAATTAAATTAGTGTATTTAAAGTTTCTCTTAATTCGTATTAACCTTAATTCCGTCAGATGTGTTTTAAATGTATTTTTTATAAATTATGTTATAATTTCATTTTGTGAAAGTGGGTGTCGTAGTGACGCTTTTATATCAGGTGTTTCAAAAGGGTGACCTATGATATCAGTTAACAGAAAACTCAAGAACAATTTTTTTAATTGATGAAAATATGTGGAATATACATATATATAGTAGAGGTATATTATGTTTACAATCATCTTCCACTTGTACAAATCTATAGGAGATAACTGCAGACAGAACATAGCAAGCATTTTTTCCTACGGTGGATTCTTAATACCTTCTTCTGCCCACTTTAACCTTAAAGAAGGAGCTACGCCCCTCGCCCTCTTGATGAGAACCGAACATTTTCACGTTGGTCAGTCAAATAAAATAAATTAGATTTTTACCATTTCTATCTCAAAGTTTGTTTTACTATCAAAAGCTCTGTTTGGAATTGCTGGATCTGTCAAGTTAGTAAAGAAACTGTTATTTGGTGACCTAATACAGAAATCCACAACTCATAAGAAAACAACTAAACTTACTCCCCTCGCAATATCAGACATCCCTTCTTGAACACCTCCAGAGAAGTAATTTACTGCCTCTAACCTAACAAAATACTAGAAGGACTGATCTAAAAATAATACCAAACAAAAAATGATTAAAAAGGTTGTTGTGCCTGAAGCCATCTGATCGACGGTATCAGTAAGAGCCCACGAATTTTTAAAGACTGTTGAACATTTACAAGAAAATCTTATGTCATTTTGCTTACACCATCAACGTATATCTATTTCATCCGTGTCAAGTTTTCAGTGGCTCCTACTTTGCTTCCGTTTTTTCCTGCCTATAAAATTGTCTCCCTTTTTCATACGTGCGTCTTAGTGAACTGGTGTAGATGCTTTTACCGATATGTTTGATATTTAGGTGATTAAAATAAAGTGCATCCAAAAAAATTCCTAAACACGAGCAGACGACGATGTTTAGGACAGACTGAATACAGGAGATAAACTACAGAATGGAATAAGTTATAGATGCTAGTGGCCAGAATGGATAGTTATTTTTTTTTCGTTTTGAAAGGTCTGGAAACTTCCGTCCAACAAATGTTTAGTCTTCGATTCTAAGCCACACCCGAATTTCAGCAGCATTAACATAGGAAAAATAGTACAGGCTTAAGATTAGAGTAAATATGGTAGGTTTAAGGGATGTCGAACACCCTAGTTATGAGATCTGAAACAATTCTTTTTCCAAGAATCAGACCTTTGCACCAGCGTCACAAATAAGACTTTTTACTCAGAGCAGATTCAGTCAGTTCCAGTCATCTTTTTATCACTTTTATAATAAAAAACTGCGAAACTCACAAACAGCTAGACATCCAACATATATATACATGACCACGGTGGTAATGGTCATGAACTCATGACCGATGTGTCATGAGTTAGAGCCGACGAAACCAATGAAGACTTACTGCGTAGGGGGGAGGGATGCACGTTTAATCTGTGAAGTCCCAAACGTCTTCCCGTTGCAATGGTGTGAAAGTTAGGAGAAGAGAGTTCCAGGCAAGGTGTCCTCCTCGTCACTTGGCCATGGTTCAAAATGACGAGGTCCGTCTTCAATAGCGCCTGCTCAACTGTATTGTGGGACGTTAAGAAACTCACTCACTCACCTATACGTATAATCCTTTTTTTCGAGCCTCTCAAAGTAAATTTTTACCTTACTCTTTGATGTTTTCCATAACATTTGTTTATTAATGAAACATTTTCCTTGAGCCTTACGATTAATTTTGTATCTTATTATTCATGCAACGTTTCTATAATTATCAAAAGAATTAAGACAGAGTGAACTCAAGTTTATTTGTGTTAAAAATATAATGGATAGAATTAAAATTCCATTTTCAAACAAGCGAACTTGGAAATATAATCGTAACTTAAAATTTGTTTCAATTTTTTGCAAATTGCTGCAAATTATTATTTACTTTGGTTGAGTCATGTATAGCTTTCTATATTATTTGAAGAATTTTTCATATTTATTTTGTTTCTTCTTATTGGACTTTAATCTTTCGAACAGTATTGAACAATATTTCAAGAGAATTTGCACAATTTGAACATAAATTTTCAATTATTTTTACCCTTTTATTCATTATATAAATAATTTTTAGCTGAATGAAAACGTTTGAACCCCGTTATATGTTAACGAAGCATCCTTCTAGTTTGAATAAAACTAAAAGTTGAGTTTCATTTTCTAGTTTGCTTCAATGTGCTAATTATGAATAATATAAACGTCTTTTTGTGAAGAGGTATTGCATGCATATTGAGACAAAGGCTTTTACATATGAAGGGAATTGCAATAAAAAGTGTACAGAATATTTAGAAAATTCAACGTTATAATTATCTTGCACATTTGTTTTAACCTTCAATTCGTTTTCTTGATTACAAATAAAGATAATAACGTTGCAACAATATAACAGAAGATAAGTAAAAGTTACGTCGACATTAAAAATCATGACGCCGGGAAAGAACGCCTAGTCCATTTTCCTTAAAAATATCACAATCTAATTTCTGAAATAAGATGTTTGGACACGGATTTTATGACAAAGCACCTTTTCTACAGGGAGGCCGATCACTGTTAGAGTTGCGAGAGATGTGTACTTGATACAAACAGAGTTATATTATGAAAAGAACTTTTTACAAGTTGTGCAAAATGAAAGGACATTTTTTCAAAACGGTATTTGTTGATTTTTTGCTGATTACATAAATTTCGTAAATGTTATTTTATTTTAATGTCATTCTGAGGTGAAATCTGAAACATTGCGATGCATATGCTTTTCATCAATTCCATTTTGTGAAGGAAGAATTTTTTTTAAAAAAAAGAATCATTCGGCCAGCCTTAGCGTAAAAAAGTTTTGAATTCCGGTTTCAAAATTACATAGGTCATAACACAATATTCTTAAAATATGCCCGAGCGTTTGCTCTTTATTAAAGAATTTTTAATCTTTCGTTATTGATTAATTTCAATATACAAAACTGTAATTTCATCTCCTTTTTTTTTCTAAAAATATTTGTGACATACTTTCTTTGTGTTTTAAATTCGTTAAAAAAAGAATAATCGAAAAACAAATTGTTGGGTCGTGAATCATTGGCATAAGTTTAAAAATTATTTGTGTGTGTTATAGATAAAATCAAGGGCTGTTCGTAGAATAAATATTTTTTTTTCTGCACAAAAGGGGAAATGCACTTCATGTGACATGAAATATCACATTTCGATTTTTTTAAAGAAGTACCTTGATGTTTAAAAGGCTCTGTGTATTTTATTATTTCTTCTAAATTATGTTAACTTGCACTTTATTTAAATATAAAAAACTGGGTTGAATCAAAAATATCTTTCCGCGAGTTTGATAACGAATTAAATTGCTTCCAATTTATATTCGTATTTATTTATTCCTAATTTTTCTTAGCGTCAGAGCGAAATGTTCTTGAACATATTCTTTTTGCCTACATCTGTTGGCTTCAGTTCTAAAACCCCATTTTATCACTAGAGTATTTCGGAAAAATTACTTTGTTCGAACAAGTGAAACGTGCGAAAATTGCGATTTTCTAGATTTGTAAATAAAAAAATATGGATGCCTTTTTTAAATAGTTCAAGACTGATTTAGGCTGAATCTACGTAAATTAAACTTCATTTTGTTTTTAACCATCTAGCTTCACCTTTAGAAGGTCGAATGATTTGAATGGAAACAAGTGGTGGAAATAGACAGGTGTTTTGAAGCCGATTATCAGATTTTTTTTGTATTTCTCTTAGATTTTAGTATTCAACGATTTGATTTTCCTTTCCATTTTAATTTACTTATGAATGCGTTTGAATCCTTAGAAGGCATTGAAGTTTAAATTTTTCCCCAGTATATTATTTTTCTACGCAATTAGAATAAAACGAATGGAAATAATTTTACTTGTGTGTGTTTTGGTGTTTTTTTATTATTTTTTTTTAAAATCTTGTTCTGATTGAAATTGGGTTGAACAAACTGTGAAACGGTACGAGAAAAATTTTTTCTAATGTTGTTTAAACATTAATACTGGTGGAAAAATAATAACTAATCTTGAATTTCTCATCTATGTTCTTTCACAACACTTTTCAAAATTGTTAGTTGACATGGATTCCTTACAAAATAATTTCAATAACCCTTCTTAATAATTATTATTTTTATAAAGATTGTGGCAATTATTGAGATTTAAATAAACTTTGTGAATTCTTGGAATGATTTCTTGTCTGGGATATTGAAACCAGTTTAGTGTTTCATGAAATTTATATTTTGATACCCAAAATAAAAATTTTATGAACTGACGGAACTTATCAAAATGGCTGTGGTCTTTGAAAAATACCGCAGATGTTACAAAAAAAACGTAGAAATTAAATCTTTATAAACAGTTCTGCATTTATGTTTGGGAAAAGTTTCTTTCTGTTGTACGAACGAGACCTGAAAGTAGGGAAGAATCTGGTCAAACAATATAACAATATACGAAGCAAACATCAATGTTGACTTCGAGTCAACTCGTCGGCAAGCGCTCCTTTCACAAGAGGAGATAAGCAGCGCTCTTCGGGAGTCAATCGCCCTCAGGGTTGCCTCCGCTGGGGTTATCAATGGAAATATCATCCAACTGTAGATCTATTCATTGGGGGCGATAAGCTGAGGTCTAAAATATTTATCGCGAATCATTACAGCACTTTAGCATCTCCATCAACTTCTGTCCATGTGCAGCACACTTTCTGAAACACTCCTTTTCTTTCATCCAGCTGCTTCGACTTTGTTTTTAGCTCTCATTTCCATTTTATCTCCATGCCTATTCAGTCTAAATTAGTGCAATTATAAAATAAAGGCGTTGTAATATTGCGAAATGTTCTTATTAAAAATATCAAAACAATCAATCAATTTTTTTTTTTTTTTTTTTTTTTTGCGAAAATAAGTTTATTTTTGTAAAAAGGAAATGTTTAATCATAGAATGAAGCTCTTCTATTTTTAATCTGATAAGAGAAAATATTTCTCGAAAAGAATAAATAGTACTATCATCTTAGAAATTTTTTCCTTAAAAATATGCTTATTTAATTTGTATAAGAAATTGAAGAAGAATTATGAGAAGTTGGATATTATGTTGCTCAATGTATATATATATATTATTTTGATTCTTTTGTGTCAGCGTTTCTCGAATATTGAAGAGTGAAGCTATATCCACTTGTCTCTATATTAGTCAAATAAATATAAATAAACTTTTAAAAGTGTTTATTATTTTTTTTGGTAATATTTTCCTTAATTTGATTAAAATAAATGCACTGTTTCATATTTTCAGTGGATAGAGTTTTTGAAAGGTATTTATGGGTACCATGAAGACATCGCGAACTGTCTTCAGCAGAATCGCTTGTCTGTTTTGTTTCGGATGCTCAAGTTTCTCGCATCTTCACAATCTCTTCGTACCGAAAATCCTTAGGACCGGGAAAGGGAGTGCGTTGATATTTCTTAACGTCGCATTATAAAACGACACAGAGGCAATATTTCTGTCATTTTTTTCATAATCAAAAATCTGTTGGCGTTTACTTACACCTATCTCACTCATCAGCGGGGAGGGGGATCACTCTTGAGTATGAGAATAACTTATATAAGAAAAGACGATAGCATGTATGAAGACGTTGCAGCTGTTGTGCCTTCAGTGTGAAGAATTAGTCTAAATTAGCAGAAATTATATGCAGACATTTTATTGACTTCGAGGGAAATTTGTTACAAATTTAACACTCGAATGTTTCATATATTCGTTTTAATTTCAGTCTTTTATTTAAAAAAGAAAATAATCTACATTTTTTTTTGTCTTTTGAACTTTTTTAAACTTTTACGAACATTATCGGTTCTCATTGTTCCTAGAATTTCTTTATGGCCCAGGGTTATGGCCAATGTCCATCGAGATTGAAGGGTCGCATACTCGTGACCGGTGTCGTTTCTGTTGCCGCTAAAGACCCGCGGTGTGAAGCAGCTGCGTTAATCTGTCGAGGCTCAAAGGAAGTTCACTTGGCGTGATGCGGAGGTGCAGGCTTGGGTGGTGGCCGCGGTAGCCAAGTGGTCAGGGCATTGAATCACGGCTAGCGTGTCATGAGTCTGATCCCAGTGCCACTGAAGACCCGCCGTGTAAGGGAGCGATGCACGTTAAATCTGTCGAGAGCTCAAACGTTCTCCGTTAGTGTGGTGTGGTAGTTAGGAGAGGGAGGTGCCAGCTCAGGTGTCGTCCGCGTCACTTGACCATGGTTCAAAATTGCGCGGTCCGTCTCCAAAAGCCCACGTGTAGCTGAACAGTGCTACGTTAATATTCACTCATTCCCTCACGCAAGCTTAGGTGTCCAGCTTGTCACTTGACCGTGGCTCAAAATTACAGCTCGCATTGCCAATACCCGCGAGTGGCTCCCAAGTGCAATATTGATAAACATTCAATCCAGTTTCACTCAGATACTACATCGTATTGCTTAAAATAGGGAATTAGAGAATAATGAACACAACGGTGCCTGAATATTTTTAATATAGCTTGTTTTCAAATCTCAAAAGTCAATTAGGATTTAGTGAAAGATAATTATGTATATTATAAGAAAAGAATATTTATTTATTGTTCGAGGAAAACTTGCAATTTAATTAGAAACATCCTATAGGTATGCATTCCTCTGAAAAACTACTGAATTCCGTTACATGTAAATTCCACGGCAGCCTAGTAGTTTGGGTCACGGACTCGTTTTCGGAGCATCGTGGGTTCGAGTCCCGGTGCCATTGAAAACTCACCATGTAGATGGAACGATGCACGTTAAATTTGTCCAGGTTTGATGTCCCCCCGTTGGTGTGGTGTGGTAGTTAGGAGGTGTGACAGCTCAGATGTCGTCCTCTTTATTTGACCGTGTTTGAAAATTACGAAGTCCGTCGCCAAGAATACTCGTGTTACTTTATAGTGTGACGTTCTCTCTCGCTCACTCCGTTGCGTGTGAATACCATTGTTGAAAAAAAAATTTTGCGCATTTACAAATCAATTTAGAAATGGGAGAAATATTCTTTGCTGCTCCATTCAAATATGCCTTTAAAAATAATCACGAACTTTAACTTTTCACAAATTTTTGCGGTCCGATTCCTGTGAGGATCTCAAAAACGAGTGGGCGGTAAGGAAAGGTTCTGATGATGTTCGAGGCAGAGCGCGCGCCACTGAACGGAGATTGCGCATGGGAACCAACCCAGATTTCTTCGAAATAATTTGAATTTTAAAAATACCAGATACGATTGGAATGAATTAGAACTTTTCAGCCCATATATTTCCCACTAATGTTGAGGTATTTACTTAACGGATAAAAGAGTAAGCAGGTGTCACATAAAGATTCTTCTGGATCATCTTTCCAACCTTTTGTTTTTAAATTGATCTTATGCTTAGAGCTGAAACTGACACATGAACTAAAATATAAAAGAGGAGTGTGTTACGATTATCCTGATCAATTCAATGATTTTTTCCTTTTTTTGACCAGTAATTTATTTTTAGACATAATTTTTACAACACAATGATTTGTTTTTCTCAATATTAAACAGACATCACCATCATCTGGAAGACTATTTCTGCAAAGTTATCGAAGCAAAAAAATTTTTCAGATCATGTCAGACTTAATACTTATTTTAAGAAATAACAAACAAACAAAAAATTATATATATATATATATATATATATATATATATATAGCCTTTACAAATTTAGGAATATATTTACGTGGCTCCAAGCAAATTGATAAAAAAAATTCTATAAAAGGATATAATAGTATTTCTTCTTCGCTTGGTAACCCATACATATTTTTCAATTAATGACTTTCAAAGTCAACTATAAATACAAATAAGCGACCAGCTCAGTTAAGTAATCTGTTACTCGAATAATAAAATTAAGAATTGATAAGATTAAAATACGTAAAGAGAGTAATTTTTCCTACTGTTACAAGATAAAATCGGAGTAACTACTAAATTTTATAAGGCCGATGCAATGGTTTTGGAATCATTTAGGTACGCAAATCTTTTGCAAAGCCTATATCTATAACTCATTGCATGCTGGAAACGTACTTACACGTTTCCTGCAGTTCGTGCGAGTCAATGAAGCGTAGATATTTAGTGTCGGCAAGCCCCAACACACATTAAGGTTAGGGGGTGGAAAACATACCTTTACAAAACATGTTTTAATCGTGCAGTTGTTTCGAGCACTGAGGATTTTCATTGTAAAAGGGCTGATGCATGTTAAATCCCCCTGAAACTGAAAACCTTTACGTTGGTGTGGTGTGTAACTATATGGAGTGTGGTTTTCCAAGTTAGGTTTCTTCCTTTATCACATGACCTTGTTTCAGAATGATGAGGTCCTTTAGTCTTTGTGTTCTTTCGTAGTGCGGACCAATTTATCAATCAAGAATCTGAATAGGAACATATCTCCGTCACCAACCTCATAAGGAACTAGGGTTTGCAGCCCCGGGATCCCGGTGGTTTTTCAAATCCCGGGATTTAATTTTTGACTGAATTTATATTTTGAAATTTTGTTCAAAGTATTGTGAATCCGGTATTACATTTAATGTGTGTCTTATTTACTTTATTTTGTACTGTACACGTTTAATGTCAGTTTTCTTACGTGTTGAACCTTGAAGGGTTCGAGGCGAGTGTGTATGTTAGAGCGTGAAATTTCATATGTTTTCTCTTATTTTCTTCTGTAACTTTTCTTGTGACCCCATCGCGAGTGGGGTCAGAATACGGACATTTCTCCTACCCTCAGAATGTACGATGTCAGCTAACTTGGACAAAGACAATTAGAATTTTTGGAAGATATCTAGTAAGATTTTTCAGCCCCAGGATCCCATCATTTTGCCAATTCTGAAATCTGGGATTAAAATAACTAATTTAGGGATTTAGTTTTTGTTTGAATTATATTTAAAAAAAAATTTCTCGTAGAAATTTTTAAAGAATTTAACTCTTTAAAAATTTATGTTTTGTTTATGAAATATGTATGTAGATTTTTGTTTGTGCAATTATAAGTGCTATAGGTGGAAAAAAAATACACTCAATGTCCATAAATTAAGGATAATTCAGAATCGCACAGAAATTGAACTCTAAAATAAAAATTTCACATGTAGAATTATCACACACATCTTGAAGAAGAATATGCAAATTACAGGAAACCACCAGATGGCGCGGATAGTACGTCACAATGACGAGAGTTTAAGAGAGGGGTATATAAGGAATGGTGGCAAAGAAGTAAAATTGTTCACAAGCACTTTAAAAGCGTTTCAGTTCAATTACCGCATAGTTATGGCACAAAGGAAGCATTTGAATGATTTTTACGTGGTAGAATTATCGGACAACTGGAAAGTGAGCGAAACCAGCTGAAAGTATCCGAGAAACTTGGAATCGCTCAGAGTGTCATCTCCAAACTTTGGTAACGATTCCAAGATGATGGTAACGTGAGTAGATGTTACAGCACAGGTCGCCCCCGAGTTACAACGCCAAATGAAGACCGGTATTTGGCAGTTACTGCCAAAAGAAACAGACGGAGCACAGCATCAGACCTGTCTCGTCAGCTCTCTTCAGCTACCGGTACGACAGTTTCAAGGCAGACCGTGTACAGACGCTTAGAGCACATTGGTCTATATGTTCGTAGGCCTGTCAGATGTGTTCCCCTTACCGCAACTCACTGTCGCCTGCGATTAACCTGGAGTAGAGAGCATGCATTGTGGACACCGCAACAGTGGTCTTGTGTGATGTTTTCCGACAAGTACAGGTTTAGTTTGCAGTCTGATTCTCGCCGGACTTTCATATGGAGAGCGCCAGGTACCCGCTACCACCAAGAGAACACACCATTGAACGACACCGTTACGGTGGTGCAGGATGGCTCTCTTGGGGAGGAATTATTCTTGGTTCCAGAACTGACCTGCATGTTCAGAGTGTAACGATGACAGGCCACATCTATCGGGATGTCATTCTGGAACAACATGTACGTTTGTTTCGGGGCGCCATGGGTACTGAATTTCTGTTTATGGATGACAACACCCATCCTCACCGTGCAAACATTGTTGACGAATGCCTTCAATCGGAGGATATCACCCGTATGGATTGGCCAGCATACTCAGCGGACTTGAATCCAATAGAGCATGTGTGGGATATGCTTGGCCGACGAATTGCAGCCCGTCAACCCCCTGCCACCTGTCTACCGGAACTTTGGAGGGCCTTGCTTGATGAGTGGTGTAATATTCCCCAAGGTCAGATTGAATCTTCTTTCCTCTCCAAATTGCATTTGTGGGTCGCCCGGGGACGCCGACCATTACGTTTTCCACTGTCCCTTCACTGCCGATCATCATCTTGTTAATCCCAATCCAAATGCTCTTTCCCCTTGGGTTAACTCTGTTACTAACAATCGCACTATCCACAATAAATTAATTTCTTGCTATGTGATTTCCAATTCCATTTGTGATAGGCTATCTTAAGCCCTCCTGAATCGTCCAGGAGACATACTCTGTATTAACCATCATACTAACCGTGTTATACTGTTTTTTGTAAATAGGTTCTTTTTTGAAATTTGCTCCAGGAAGTAAAAATCGCAATTTTTATTAATTATGTCAAACATATAGCATCTTTTTTGCTCTTTACCTTTTGTTTAATAAATAGACTTTACAAATAAGTCAAATTTGTTTTGCTTCTGTCTCTTTCTTTGACTGAACTTCATTATCCTTAATTTATGGACATGAGTGTATATGCACAACTCTCATTTTTCATATGGGAGAACGTCGCACAGATCTAAGTGGTTCACTGCCATGTTTACAAAATAATATAAGCAACATCTCAAGAATAGATTTTGTCACAGTTCCTTCTTCAATTAAACGCCGTTAATTAATATCAGACCAACTTGGAAGACTTGAGGCACTTCAAAGATCATTGCATTACTAACAGCTCATGCAACTGTATCTTCAATTTCAAATGGGGTAACACTTGAAATTGATTCACATTCTTTTTCAATGACTGGATCAATTTATATACAAAAATCATTAAGTGTAGCAGAAGAACTAAATAAAGTTATCAAAGACGTTTTTGTACTAATGCAGTGTATTAGATTTGAGATAGTGTCATCAAAAATTCAAAAAGAAATGTCTCTTTTTTTCAAAATGGAGGGAGACGGGATGATTACCTGAAAAGAACATACTCCTATTTAATGACGATAATACCTACTAGCAAATAATCCGAACGTACATTTTCTTCAGCAGGTCAATTTGTAAAAAAATAAGAAGCCGTTTCAATGATGAAACGCTGGAGGAGCTGTGTTTTTATAAGCTTATTTTCAAAAACTCGTGAAAGGAAGAAATGCATCTTTTTTAAAATTTCATTGTGTACTATTTTTATTTGTTCTTTAAGATAAATTAACCTTTTTATTGGTCTCATTAAATTAATAATAATTTAATTTTTGATTATATTTTCAATTTTATTATGCATTTTCAACTATGCTAATAAGTAAGTATTTTTAATAAATAATCAAATCCTAATCCCGGGACCGATCCCGGGATTTGGATAATGCAATCCCGAAATACCGGGATTAAAAATATGACACAGGATTACAAACCCTTTTAGGAATTGAAGAAATACGAGGGCAATTCACCATTAATCTCGCAATTTTGAGCCATTGTCTTACGAAGAGGAGGACACCTGAACTCTGGCACCCCATTCTCCGAACTCACGTGATAGCGTGAAGATTTTGAACTTCAAACAGATTTGACGAACTTCACACGGTGGGCCTTAAGTGGCTTCAGGACTCGAACACACGACTCGACGGCAACAGCCAAGAGTTCGTGACTGTGACTACTTGGCTACAGCAGCCACAGAAAAAAAAAAGAACAAGAAGGAATAACATCGGGTGCAAAAACATCAGCAGAAAATGATGAAGAATATGCAAAGTCCACATACTACAAATGATAATTATATTTTCAAAAGTAAATATAACACAAACATAATTACAAAATTTCTATATATTATTATTTAATTAGAAATTATTTTACATTAGAGCTCAATTTTAGCGCTGTGAACGATAAAGGAGACAACATTGGCCCCTTGCCCAGAACGTTGCGCGCGGCCCAAATAAGCCATTAACAAGCTGAATGCGAATGAGTTATAAGATAGATTTTATTTGTACTTAATTCCCCAGAGCACTTGTGCGAAATATGATTGTAGTACTTGAGAAATATGTTTTACCGTAAAACTCTGCGTATAACGCGCACTAAACTTTCAGGTTAATTTTTTAAAATTTTTAGCCGTATAAACACGCATTCCCTTTTTGACGATGAAATATTTGTATACATTGCTCTTACGTTTTGAAGTCATTTATCCGAGGCATTTATCCAGACTTTTAAAAAAATGTGATATACTTCAAGAACTTCAACTCTTTTGGTCCATAATGGTAGTTTCTTTAAAACAAATGGTATTTCAATACATATAGAAGTAAATGTTCATCTCTTTTGTTATTTTTAAAGCTA
Source organism: Trichonephila clavata (assembly GCA_019973975.1). Classification (NCBI taxonomy): domain Eukaryota; kingdom Metazoa; phylum Arthropoda; class Arachnida; order Araneae; family Nephilidae; genus Trichonephila; species Trichonephila clavata. Next base: position 311,389 of record BMAO01014834.1, on the reverse strand, counting down.
TCGTCTTAATACCAGACGAATAACGAGCACCCTAAATTTTCGATCTTATTTTTTGTGTTCAAAGTGCGCGTTATACGCCGGACTTTACGGTACAAGTTATTGAAAGAAAATGCATTAACTCTCATTCTGACATAGTTGAAAAAATTCAAATGCTCCAAATGTTCTGATCAACGAGTCTTGGGCGTAAAGGAAAATATTAGGGGCTCCCTGCAGAGGCAGGCCCCAATCTCAAATACGTACTTGGCGTTAATGCGGCTTTGGAATCCCTAGAATCTTGAAGCCGATTGATTAGCCTTGAATATTTAACTTGATTTTAAAAATAACATGCGAGTAATGAAGAAATAAAAATTATCCTATACGTTAATTGAAAGAGATGAACGAATATGGACCAAAAGTGTGACTTAAATGCTATTTTAAAGGTTTCCTGAGTTAAACATTGATGTTTGCTTCATGTCCAGATGAAAAAACGATCGCAAATGGCTTTTAATGGAATAGAGCGCATGTGCGTTGCATTTTGAGATACTTGCAGATTTTTAAAAACTGAAGCTTTCTTCTTTTAATAAGTTACCATTATTTGCAAATAAATAATTGAAAGCATAAAAATGATGTATCTCTGAATAGTAAGTAAATGTAGCAAATGTTTTGAAATACTTAAAACTAGTTTGTTTATATTTATTTGATTTACGTACAAAATTATTTTCAAAGATAAATCTCACTGGCGCCCGCCTTAGAGAACTCGGAATTTAGTGCTATTAAAAAGTAAAAAATGAATGAAAAGGCCAAAAAAGATAAGAACAACTTTTTAAGACTGGAAAAATGCGAATGATAATTGTGTTTCATTAGATTTTCAACGGCTGTGACATCTTTTTTAAATATATATATATATGTGTGTGTGTGTGTGTAAATTTATAAATTTTGGAGTAAAAAAATTATTTTCTTCAAATATTGAAAAGCTATAAAATTTATATTACTAACTAAAGTCTTAAATAATATAAGAAAGGACAAATATTAAATAATGAGCAATCTTTCTTTACCTTTGCCTTGAAAACTGTTGAAAGAAACTGACTGAACTTTGAAAACGTTTCAGATAAAATAATACAACTATCAAACATTTGTGCATTTTTTTTCTCCTTACTATTGTTACAAGATATCTACTATTAAACTAAATAGTTTTCACATACCGGATAAACTAGCACTAAAGTCATATAAATGATAAATATTTTCCTATTTTTCCCTTTCAGTTTATATTTAGAAAAGGGCTGTTGATTCTGGAAGAGGTGACCGGCTTTTTCACTCCCTTTTAAAGACAAAAATGAGTGAATTTTTAAAAATGTATACTGCTGGTATTTTTCTGAATAAATGACGATCTAAATGGCACTACTGTTGAGTGAGTGAATATTTACGTCGCACTGTTGAGCTACACGAGGGCTTTTGGCGACGGAAAATAAATGGATACATCGACAAATCTTTTATCCGAAAAATAAATTTTGAAAATTGATCCAAAGCGATAAAATAATTTAAATCTTTAGAGAGAATTTTGGGCAAAGTGGACAGTTTGAGAAACTGTATTTACTATTAGGAAATGTTGTTCTCAAATTTTTTAAATTTTCAATTTTAATAAATTGAAAGCGCAAGAAAATGAATATATTTTTCATTTTTAATATATTTTCATTTTATTTAACTCATGAAATCTATTCACAGAAAAATTCTAAAATGTATTCACATATGTTTAAAATAATAGAAAAAAATTTTCTGGCCTATGGACGGTTATTTTGGAAAAGTATGATGAAAACTTTTTGACGGTGATGCAATAAATATTTAATTGCTTAGAAAAAATATATTTGCGTGGATTCATTCCACGCACTCACCCCCACCCCCATATATATATATATGTATATATATATATATATATATATATAACCTTTAAAGTATATAATAGATGAAAAATTTCAAACTTTACCTAGTTATTCTTTGAAATAACTAATGACAGGCTATTAAAAAGAAAAAGAAAACAATTTCAAAGTTATTTTAAAGATTAATTGATCATAAATGGCTAAAACTTCTTGAAAATTTTTTATCCTTATTGCGAATGATTAAATGATAAATAATAAAGAAAAGCAGATGATATAACTTATAATTGTTCGTACTACTAACATTAGGTAAGCAGAAAGGAGAATAAAGAATATATATTGCATCTGTTACCGGCATACAATTAACTTTTCTACCCCTTGAACTTAAAGGATATCATAATGCTGGAGTCACCAATGTTCACGTGGCACTTTTTTCTGTGCTGTTTTAGCACTTTTTACTTCTGCTATCAAAATTGATAATTTTTTTACGAGTAAGAGCAGCACGTTTTTCTTTTGTCCCGCGATTATTTAATGTGAAGATTCAGATCTCTCGCATTGGATCTTACACGTTATTTACTGGTTGGTCTTCCCTTCTTGCTGAAGTCATTGCTTGAAAACAGATTGAAAAAATATGAGTTAAAAATTTTAAACGTAAAATGCTAACATATATACACCGCCTAAATTCTACAATTAAAAGCAACGGAATGAAGCTTATACACACACGTGTCACATTGCAAAGCAACTAGAATCGGTTCAAGGAACTTTTGAGTGCTTTATTTCATACTTTAACGATCAACTAATCGTTATTCTATAGAATATCTAGTTAAATCGTAGAATTCAATAATTTTATACACTTTAACTGATTTGTCCAGTTATTTCATGAAATACTTGGTTATTCTATGAAATAACTGATTTCCCACTTTAACGGTAACATATATATAAATATATATATTATTGATATCTAAGTTCTAGCATATCAAGCGTTCGATTGTATTGAAAAACACTTATAACTCTCACCTCTTAATTTGAAAGGAACAGGACTTAGATTTTTAAAATTGGAATTATTTTTTACGATGCCGTAACTTCCTCCCAAAGTGGATTTCCACAAAACCCAATTTTAGTGCGTTTTTACTCAACAAAATAAACACGCTTGTAAACTTCAAGTCTACGTCTAATCGCTCAAAAGTGGCCGCGGTGGCCAAGTGGTCTAAGCATCGGATCATGGCTAGCGTGTCATGAGTTCGATCCCAGTACCACTAAAGATCCGCCGTGTAGGGGCGCGATGCACGTTAAATCTGTCGAGAGCTCAAACGTCCTCCCGTTGGTGTGGTGTAGTAGTTAGGAGAGGGGGGCAGCTCAGGTGTCGTCAGCGTCACTTGACCATGGTTCAAAATTACGCGGACCGTCGCCAAAAGCCCTCGTGTTGCTAATCGGTGCGACGTTAATATTCACTCACTAATCGTTCAAAAACATTTTTTATCAATAAGCCCCTTAAATTGATTTTTGTTAGACTTGAACAAAAGAAACGCATACCAAATTTCATTGTTGTGGATCTAGTAGTTCAAAATCAGAATTTTTTTTTATTTATAAGTCGCAGAAACTCTCTGCTCTCACCCGTGGGAGGGGATTTCCTTAAAATCTGTTCTTATCGTATTTTTATTCCAAAAAAAAATTTATAAATGCCTACAAAAATTTAAGTATGTTGATGTAACAATTCAAAAACTGGAGTTTTATCTATAATACTCTAAAAGTCCCCTTGCAATCTCTTTTGGATGTCAATTTTCTCAAAACCTCTTTTATAGCGGATCTATATTTAATAAAAGGAACATGCCTACCAAATTTCAAGTCTCTAGATGTAATAGCTCTTAAACAGTAATATTTATCTATAGTGCCTCTTGGGGTCGATTTTCACAAAATCTGTTCCTATCGGATCTCTACTTTATGAAAGGAACATCCCTACCACAAATTTCAAATCTGTCTGTCTAATAGTTCCGGAGATATCGTGATGAGTGAGTCTCTTCCTCTTTTATATAATATGAAATGAATTGGATTCTGTGCTTGATAAGTAAAAGATACTCAGAGCATGCCCTCATTTCCAATAAGAGATAGCAGGGTGCTCTCAGAGGGTGGGGAAAAAAGGATTATCGCGAGATGGCCCAATCGATAGGGAAGGTATTATGCAGGGAAATTAAGTTTACAGGAAGCCCATCTGTCAGGCGGCTTTTCATTTTTATTTATTTATTTTTATAGAGGCAGGGTTTCTTTCGGTAACTGTGAGGCGAAATATTTTCTTTTTTTCTCCTCTTTTGTTTCATCTCTCTCGTTTTCCTTTTTATTTAAATTTGGGTTAGCATCCATTGTAAAAAGATTTGGAGGCATCCATGGCGCTCCTTCAATGCACCCATCTATTCATTATACATTTCTTGAAAATAAATCTTAATTTGTGTGTGTCGACTATTTCGTAAAAAACATTTTCGAAAGTGTGAATACAACTTCTCCCGTTTTCATTACATTGTACGCAGAAATTGAACCTCATTCATTATCATGAACGCAAAAATGGAAAACCAGAGCAAAAGTCTTTTTTGTCAAGATAATTTTATGGATGATTATTTCAGATAAAAACAATTTGCTGCTTCTTTTTATTCACACACGAGAGAATAAATTAAATTCTTTGAATAATTTTAACTAATTCCTAATTGCTTTGCTATATTTAATGAAAGCAATTTTAGTGTTATTTACTAAAATGATACTTGTTAACTTTTTGTAAAAGTTCGTCATCTGATTTTGGCGAAATTTAAAAACCTTCACATCGGTGTGTTTCTTTTTAGAAATTAAATATACCGTAAAATTGGGAGTGTAACGCGCACATTTAACACCAAGCATTCGATCGAAATGTACGGGCGCGCGTTATTTACATAAGTGATAGCCATCAAAATAAAAAATAAATGATAAAGGAAATAAGACCTCTACATATATCGAAATACTCTGCATTTTAAAGGTATGACACATACTTTAGTCAAGTCAAAAAGCATTATACACTTTTGAGAATTTTTTAAATTTTAAATTAAAATAATAGTTTTTTACCCGCTATTTATTGGAAAGGGTTTAAAACTTGAACCATGTATTGGCACATTAAGAATTTTTGGGTAATTAAGTTTAGCTTTTTTATGCTTTTATCCTATTCATAATTGTAGAAAAAAATTAAATCACATCCTTCAACTCGAACGTGTGTGTTTTAAATATATTGTTGTTGTTCACATTAAGTTAGTGATTAACTTTTCAAAAAAAAAAACCAACAAATTCCTTTTACCTAATATCTAATGAAAAACATAATGAATTTGAAAAATTCAATGTTTTTTTCCCAATTTGTAATAGTAGTTACAGGCATTTTAAGCAAGAATAGTTTTTTTAAACGTTAACATATTTTTCTCTCTGCCTTTTGGTATTATTTTAAAAAGAAAAAAAATATTTACGAATCTTCTTGTGAATTGCTTCATAACTACTATATTTAAAGAATGATTCTGAAATAAATTTTGTTTCGGTAATGAACTTGCTTGTTATTTTTACTTTTCCGGAATAAGGCATTCCACTTGTGGAAAAGTGTTTCGAAATAATTCTGCCAAGTTTCAGCGATTGTTTACCTATTTCTACGTAATCCTGTTTGAAGGTATTTATTTCATTCAAATTCAATATTTTACGGGATGATTAACTCGCGTTATCTAAATTATGAAGAAAAACACCCCCCCCCCCGAAAAAAAACTTACATTCATGGAATGAAATTCAATTTTAATCCTATACACCTACAGCACGCACAGTAAGCATGTATTTCACCCTGTTTTACTTCTCTGTATGTACATGTAGACTCTATTTAAGAACTAAAAGTTCTATGAAGAGATTTCGATTTTACTGACTCTATTTTCCCTTTTCCACGTGAGTGGAACTTATATTTGTTTGTTGTATGAAACATTTTCTACTCGATTGATGAGCTCGATTCCTGGTCCCATTAAAGACATTCCACATGGAAGGATTGATATATGTGAAATCTGTCGAGGTTCAAATCTCTCGAAAAGCGTGGTGTGGAAGTTTGGAGCGTGGGATGCCAGCTCAGATGTAGTCCTCGTCATTTGATCGCGATACAACATGATGACGTCGTCACTCATTTCCCTCGTATAGCTTCCGATTACATCTACAATCAGTCAATCATTCTTCCATCTGTTGATCGCTCCCTTATTGCGTCCACAATATTCAACGTCTTTGTTGCCAGTTATTTTGTGAAATTATGATTGTAACCCCCGCCTCCGTTGAAACATCTCCGGACTCTTAACTAGAATATTTGGTTACTACAGCAGGAAAATTTGTAATATCTATATGTTTTTATCATCAATGAATCGCCAATGCGTCATCTGTATGAGATGTGGATTCTAATTGTAACCCCCTATTTCTATTCTCTGATCCGGCTAAAGGTGTGGGAGGAAGTGAAGGACGATTCGACATGATACTTTTTAATTATTGATTCAGCACACTGATAAACACAGAGAAAATTTAAATAACCAATTAGGTTGAGATGTTTCACAGAAAATAACAGGGGTTTTGCAACGAGAGTCGCGAGTTTGGAAAACACTTCTAATCAATTGATCCACCTTTTTATGAATCAGTCTTCTACTTTAATAGTTACACTGTAACACTCACATAGCTTTATTAGCTCACATAGTTACATGGTATCTATGTGACTTAATTGTCACTTCAATCTTTTTAACAATTTAAAAACCAAAACGCGCTATCAATATGACTAATACCAGATCTGTAGATATTCTTCTACTTCTTAATATTTCAATCTCCTGACAACTTCAATTAAACATCAAAATTCTCCTCTATCTATCTCTCTTAGTAGCAAGCAAACCTTTACTATATATAATAGACCTAATATGCATATCACGGTTTCTACTTCAGAGTTGTTTATATTTCTAGTCCAAAAATTTCCCAAGAGGGTTAATGGATGGACGCGTATAGATCCGTCACATAATGAAGTTGAAAATCACCATGTGGCCGCGATAGTCCAGTCAGGGTCACGAGTTCGACCTCTAGTGCTCCTGGAGACCCGTCGAGAAGAGGGGTTGATCAAATTAAATCGAAACTGTAGAACGAAGCTTCGTGGATTCGTGTCCGGGTGCCACAGGTGTAGATGGGCCGATGCACATCAAATCTGTGGAGGTTCGATATCCACCCGCCCTCATGATGTGGCAGTTTGGAGAGTGGATGCCAGCTCAGGTGTCAACCTCATCACTTAATCAAGGTTCAAAACAATGAGGTGCTTCGCTAATAACCCTCGTGTTGCCTTATATACACTGGTGTGCAAAAATTAAGGACGAAGTCGAAAAATTAGCATATCAGCTGAACGAAGAGGCAGAGTGGACAGAAAGACCAATTAGGAGATTAAGTGAGGTGATGTACGGTAGCACATGAACAGATATGCAGGTAGACGTAATGGGGGAGTGTCTGAGTAGTAAAGCATGTTGTCGGTGTAAGATTAGTATTTCTGGCAAAGAGATTGCACACCGTATAGCAGTTAAAATCACACCGAGTTGCTGCCTCAGCAAGAAATGGCGAATGATCAATCTATTAGACGACATCTGGATGCTTTTACCCGAGGTCGAATCATTGGGAAGTTGGAGGAAGGTCGCGGTGTGACAAGTGTGGCTGCACAGAGTTCGGAATTGCTCACAGCATCGTTTCATGACTTTGGAGACAATTTCAAACTACAGGAACAGCTATCCGAGGGTTCAGTAGTGGTCGTCCACGAGGAACCACACCCGCAGATGACCGGTATATTGCCTTACAGGCCAGAAGAAACAGGCGGCAGACAGCGGGAGAAATCGCTAGACACACGACACAGGCAACTGGATGACCGATATCGCTTTTTACCGTGGCCAGAAGACTGCACGGTGGTGGTCTGTTTGCACGACGCCCTGTACGGTGTGTACCTCTAACGCCTGCTCATTGGAGAAAGCGTTCTCTGTGGTGCCGGGAATACCGGAATTGGAGAGACAATGAATGGGGACGAGTACTCTTTACAGATGAGAGCAGATTCAGTCTGAGTAGCGATTCTCATCGCATACTCATCTGGAGAGAGCGGGGAAGCCACAATCATCCCTCGAACATCATTGAAAGGGACAGGTATGGAGGTGACGGTGTTCTCGTTTGGGGAGGCATCATGCTTGGTAGTCGTACAGACCTTCACATCTTCGACGCAGGTTCAGTCAATGAGACCCGTTATTGTAACGAGATTCTTCTTCCATATGTGCGTCTTTTTAGAGGTGCTATGGGTCCGCAGTTCCTTTTCATGGACGACAATGCACCATGTCATCGCACAGTAGCTGCCGAACAGCTCTTAGAGAGTGAAGATATTGAACGTATGGATTGGCCGGCACGATCTCCGGATCTCAATCCCATCGAGCATGTATGGGAGTTTTTAGGCAGACGCTTGGCAGCTCGTACCTTGCCACCAGTAACGATTCCGGAGCTTCGATTGGCGCTGCAAGACGAATGGGCAGCAATGCCTCAACAACTCATTGACACCCTCATTCTCAGCATAGGCAGACGCTGTGAAACCTGCCTAGCAGTCAGGGAAGATCATATCCCCTACTAAAGACCGGATATTTCTTGCTGGACACCCATCACAGGGATGTTTCGGCCTTCAGTCGCATTGCGCTCCATGCTACTTTTTCAATAAAGCTTCTTTTTATCCCTCTGATTTCTCTTTTAGTAAGTGTTGCTTAAATTACTCATGTCCTTACGTATTGGGGATCTTACGGTATTAAATGTGTTGATTTGGAATGCTTTTGTACAAAGTTATATTGAAAAAACCGTCTCGTCATTAATTTTTGCACACCAGTGTATATATATATAGAGAGAGAGAGAGTGCGACGTTATAATAAACATTCATTCACTCAAATATGTTTTCCCGCGTAGCTCGCGTGTGCGTGGCCAACGTTTCACAAAACATAAATGTTGCCATTCTATTTTTGTTACCTTTTGAAAAAAATTAGGGCCAAATGGGATTTTTTAATTAAGGCTGTCTTCGGTGAATAGATGGTGGCCTCGGTTGCCTAGTGGTCAAGGTAACAGACTCGTGACCGGGTCATAGTAGAGAAACATTTTCAGACAAAAAATGTTTCTTTTAACATGAAAATTTGGTGTGGTATAATTTATGCATCTATTTATGATATAGTGTTTTTTTAAATTTCAAAATATGCCATAAATAATTAATTTTTCCATTTTACACATAAATCACTTTGCATTATGGTATAGGAGCAAAAATGCGAAACACATTTTTATCATCAAATAAGAATCAACTTGGATACAAATGTTTCGTATGATAAAATAAGCTCCTCACTAGAGGATAGTGATGCCAAAATATAATATTGATGTTGGAGTATTCCATTAACATTGACCGAAGACAGCCTCAAATGCTCTGTTATGTCAATTTCAATAGTTTCATAACAATCTTAGATTGGTTAGTTTTATAAGCAGACGCACAGGTATTAAAGACTGTTTTTCCAAGAAATTAAAAGAATACATAAGATTCGTTCGCAATTCAGCTTCTTTTTCTCATGATTATCGCATATTTGGCATTTTTGTGGTTAATATTTTGTTAGAGATTTAATAAAATCTTATATTTGATATATTTGTCCTTTTAGAAAAAGAAAGTTGGTTTTTATCATTCGAAGAAAAGGCAGTCTTCTCGAATTTAGAAAATTGATGATGATCCAGGCCCCCGCTACCAGGAGGGAAAATTATTCAGCTTTGCCGTCGGTCAACAACTGACGCGAGCACAATTTTAAGTGTGTTCCTGAATGTGTGCTGTTCCAAGATTTCTTTTCCGAGTGCATTCTCGGATGACTTCATATTTTACAATCTCATTACCATCCAATCGATTCCGAGGGATAAATAACTTCTCTCCCCCTAATTAATGATGTGGCCTATAATCAAGAGGAGGAAACGCAATCCTGTCTCAGAGCAGAATCCTCTCATTAAGCGCGCTCTTCTCAGTAAGCGCCGATCGGGTATCGATAACAACGTTAGATTCGTTTTGCTTTTAAAAGCGTCTCGACTTCCCATCGACCCCGCTTTAGTTACCTCGATATAACATTGTACGCAAGAAAGTTTGATAAAATTTCATATTCAACACATACTTTGGAATGGGCTGTGTATTAACTAAAGAAAACGCTGTCTCCTCCTCAAAAAGATGCTGTTGTTATCATTTCGCCCTTTTACGCCAATGATTCGTAAGTTTTTCTTGTCTGATTTTATTGCCCATTTTCAAATAATTTTAAGAACCCTTTCATGAGGTGTGTTCAAAAAGTATCCGACTTTTATTCATAAACAAAATGATTTTAATAAAATGCAATAATTTTGCACAATTTTCTAACAAGTGTTTCTCTTGAATGGCCTCACTTCTCCGAACAATTATCCAATATCCCTCTTGTAGCTTTATACAGGGTTTCCCAGAATTGTTGGAAAAACTTTATAGGGAGATAAGGAACAGATTTTCATAGAGCAATCCATGGAATCAAACATCTTCGGTTGGTGCTAGGGGGCGTTGTTCACAAGAAGGTTGAAGAAAATAGACCTAAATTACCCCAGACATTAGAGCTGTCGTCGACAGCACCAGAGTATTGAACAGTTTTACGAACTACTACCTGGCAGATATGCACCTGATTCATGGATTGGTGGAAGGAAATGCACAAGCAGGCAAACTATTCTATCGCCAAAAGTACCCACAGAGAGAAGCCCCGGATGTTTACTTATTTGCATCACAATGTGTGTGAATGTGGATTATTACGAGGTCATAGGCACAGTGAAGGTGGACCAAGAGTTCATTGAACTTCCAACACAGAATAAAATGTGTTGGATGTCGTCTCATGGAATCCACCTTGCGAGCCATCGATGCTGCTGCAGAAGGATCTCGGAAAATTTGCTTATCGTGTTTTGCAATGGGAAGGCCCACGATTACACTCACACCATCTTCGAAATCACCATCACAAATTGTAATGCAAATGAGTGAACAACCAGTGGTCCGGAGGATCTCTGTGCGGGTACCTTTCGCAATACTTTATGCGGCCCGTGAATTTCCTTCTGCAGTCCGTTCATCAAGTGCATATCTGCCAGCTAGGTGTTCATAAACAGTTCCATACTCATGTGCGGGCGATGACAGCTCAAATGGCTGTGGTAATGCATGCATGTTTCTTCCAATACTCTTGTGAACAACGTCACCTGGCGACGAACGAAGACGATTCCTATCATTGGTCGCTGAGTAAATCTGAATCCGTGTGATGTCCCCTACCTCCCCTTAAAGATTTTCCTATAATCCTTGGACACCTTACACACAGTGCGACGTTAATACAACTCTTACTCACTCACTCCGAGGCATCCTAATACTGTACAAAGTACGCTGAAACACTTGTTCTGAAAAGGTTCGTTGAATTCTGCACGTCTTCTCTAGGGGGAAGTCGGGTCCCTTTTATGATCCATTACAATGACTCAGCTAAAAATATATTATAATGGTTCTGTAGATGTTTCTGTAACTGTTAAGGCTACCAAGGCATGTTCGAGAGAGTAAAATTTATACCTTTAAAATTTATAAAAGAGCTTAGATTTTATGTGTGCTTAATAATGACATTTTATTCTTTCTGTTAAACTGCAGAAATAATCTTATAGTTCAAAATTTCATTCTCTTAATTTTAACTTGAGTACAACCTACTTATGTTTAAGTACCAGTTTTTTAAAAAAAGTATCTCATAAATATGCAAAATATTTTTCACACTTACACCGTCAAGCGAAAACATTGCGAACACTCCACATTTTTCAGTGAATTCGTCTGGATGACGTAGAAGAGCTGTGGTTAAGCGAAAATGGTATTTAACTACTGCCGGTGAAGTTAAGCCATCATTCTTGCTCTTACTTCTGCGAGTGAGGGGAAAAGCGGCTGGTCTGAGCGGATTTAAAAGAGGACAGATAGTAGGTGTTTAACATTTATTTGGAGCTCTCGATCTCTGTCGAGATCATAATCTCCTATTATATAGGATTTAGTGGGTTGACTTTGTTGTTATAATTTGCCCATTTTTGTTATTGTTTGAAAAAATTTATTATAATATTGATAGTAGTGTGATCTTTAAAGTTAAGGAAGTGACTTTGTTTGCGTGTGGTCTGTTGTTTTTTCTATTTTTTCGTGCCCACAGTGCGAGCGCCCCGCCGAAGCGATTGTCTCGCCGCAGTGGCATTGATTTATAATCGGGTCGGCCGCGGAGAGAACCTTTCGGTTCTTCGCTGCTGCTTCCCCGGGTAAGAGTGACCGCCGGAGGCGGCCGTGCTTTGATCTTTTCGTGAGTGAGTTGGTTGTCCAATCAGGAGTCATCCTCTCGAGATAGTAATGACCCGAAACCTTGGAACGAGTATCTCCGAAACAGAAGGCGGGTAGGTTGTTCGCTATCAGCTGTTTTTAGTATTCATACAAAGCGGATAAATGACGTCGAAACCAGAAGTAGACATCTAACTGTTGGACGTCTACGTGATATTAATATCAAATAATTAAATTTATAGACTTCTGTGAAGTGTGGTTCCTGCCAGAATCAGTAGCCAGAGTAGCCGCCATTGTTGGATATCACCGCTGCCACACACGCTTCGACATTGATTCAAAGAGACTTTGGATGCGTTCTTGGGGTACAGCAGACCAAGCAGCTTCCCCACGTGGCCAAAGTTGATTTAGTGTGGCCTCTGGGGGTGTAATCTGGGTCAATCGTTGAGCAACCATGGACCACATGTGTGTGTCTGCGCTGAAATTCTAATCATTTGCATATCTCACCTCCGCTAATGCATGTTATAAATTTCATGTTATTTGCGGGCTTCCTTCAGGGTGTTGCATTTACGGTGGCCAGCAGTGTAATAATAATTCAATCATTCTCTAAAGTTTCATAAGTAATTTTAATTCAAAAGGATTTTTTCCTTTGTTTTAGCTGAATATAATTTTGTAATAGATATTTTAATTTACCATTTTTTATAAAAATATTTTTTGAATCTGTAAAATATTTCAAACACATACATAAAATATTGAAAAAAATATAGTTAACCAGGTTTTTTACAGAAATAACTGCATAATTTCCTTAAAAAAAACCCCGAAAATATTAAAATTTTGAAAATATCAATTTTTTTTCTCTTTATATGTAAAACTTTAAGAATTTTTTTTTTGAAATTTAGACATTATAGAACGAAAAATATTTTTGTTTTTTCCAAGTGAAAAAAAAAAATCAAATCAAACCCAAGAAAAAATATCCTTTAAAAATGTGTCAAAAGAAGCGTGGTGATTTGCTTACATTTTTATAAATTTTTTCCTCTTACATTTTTATCAACTAATATATAAGTGCTATACATTTTTATATAAATTCAGAAAGTTATATTCCTTTTTTTTAAACTAAAATTGAAAATTCAATTTTTTGAAAACATAGAATTTATTAAACCCTAAAGTATGAAACATAAAATTGATAAAATAACCCTAAAGTTTGAAAAATAAAACTGATACAAATGTAAGCAAATTACCAAACTTTGATGATGGACACTTAGATTTACTGTTATCGGCAATTTGCCAGATTTCCTTTCGAAAAAAAAGTTTACACGCAATGCAAATATTTCATTATATGAAGCACATTTTTAACAAAGTACGTTCAAACATGAACTACAACTAAATGCTAAGATCATCAAGACCAAACAAGTTCGAAAGAAAAATTCATTGCAAGGAAAATTGCAAAAAAGTCATTTGATGGTGTATAAGCTTAATTCGTTTAAAAGTGATAGGTGAAGATCGGTGAGACACATTTTTCCTAGACCCTAAAGAGTTGCGATCGCTCTATTCAAGTCATCAAGATGCAGATTGTGTGCACTCCTCGGTTAAAGAAGCTGAGAAAGTATGGAGGCTGAATATAAATTTGTCTTTACGAATTTTAATTGCTTTTAATCGTTCCAAAAATGCGGTATTGAAACTTTTTTCAACGTTAAGAACGATTAAAAAGGCTTACCGTTCAGGAAAACTGAGAAAACAAGTTAATACAAACTTTAAACTGCATTTTGTTCCCTAATCGTGTAAAAAATAAAAAAAGATATATCACGTGGCTTTATGTGTAGAAGAATAACGGAATAAAAATCATAAGAGAAACAAGACTTCAACACACGTTATCGTGATCAATAACTATCTTCTGACAAAAAAAAAAAGAAATTTGGAGATGGGATCTCATTTTATAGGCCTGGCTTGAAGGCAGATCAGAAGAAATAATTCAGCAGTCGAAAAGTTGGTGCTTTGCTCATGGTATAGAGCGCTTTGAGTTATAAGGATTAAGCTCCTTTTTGTTAATATTTCTGAATTGGTGTGCCATTTAGTGTTATAAAGGTCTTAAGAAGCATTTGTCGGCTTTGGCTCTAAGGTGGTCCAGATTGGACATTTCAGCAAAGCACTTCACCCTCTACAAAAGGATGACTTGGACCAGAATATGACTGACCACACATTTCCTCTTCCGGGATATCTATTAGAATGGGAGTCACTGTTACTCAATACTAGAGGTCGAACAGCCTATTATCATAATCTTCCACCGCATATTCAATTTCAACAGAAAACCCTTAGAATTTCGATGCTTTGTGGAAGCGTTAATATTTCTTTTATGTGCGTTAACTTTTACGACTTTAGAATTTAATTTTTTTTATAATTTTACATCCAATGAATTGTTTCTATATCAGAAACATTTTTTTTATATATAACCCACCTGTTTAGATTTCAAAAGCATTCCGGTATATATACAGGATGTCCAGCTTTAATGTGACCCAATAGCTAATTCCCGAACCGTTCGGTTTAGATATGTACTCCCAATTTGAAAAAAAATGTTTTAAAAAGGTAAGGAATGTTTTTACGTGCTTTTCAAAAAATTACAAAAATTTAATTTTTATACGGTCTCCAGGTCCTATCACTTATATTTAGGAAAAGATGCAGTACACAAAAACAAAATAAACACAAAAAGTTTCATTTTATTGCGATAAAAACTGACTGAGTAATGCCTACATAAATTTGAAGCATCTGAATTGCTCAGAAAAGGGGGTCGTATATACATTGAGTTTAGTAAACAGTAATTCCCTATCTACAGAAAGAGCAACAAAAAATACACATCATAGTAATATTGAAACATCGTTTTAAACATCATACATTGACAGTTTGTATTGCTGTATGGCAAACAATAAAAGTTAAATTAAAGAAATACAACTTGTACCAAAAAGATTAAAACAGCTCATTTTAACAAATAGCAGCAAAAGAACACAGAATTTGCCGTTCAAATTATAGAATAATGTGGATTGATGCGCCAATCATGTATCAGGGGCTTTATTGTATCAGAATGACCAAATTAAATAATGTTGAAAATGTCTGCCTTCCGCAGAAATGCAGTTTCGAACCCGTGTCAGAAACTCCGCCTGTAGCTTCTGCAAAATAGTTTGTGTCAGAGACCTGCATGCCATGCTGATTCAATTGAGTAAATCGGATTTACTCGTGAGGATTTACGTTCGTACACTTTGCTTTTTAGGAAGCCCCAGAGAAAGAAATCCAGAGGACTTCATCTTCTAAAAAATCGGCTAATGGTCCAGATAAAATTTCCGTGTATGATTCTGATGTTAAAGGTCCATCGAAATACATTGGACCAATTAAGGTGCTCTTCCATATTCCGCATCACACATTCACCGACCAACGCACTTGGTGGCGATTCGGTCGTATTAGATGTGGGATTTCGAGGGACCAATAATGCGTATTCTGCGTATTAATAGTGCCTTGCCTCGAGAACTGGCATTCATCCGACCGCAAAACTTCATTAAAAAATATCTGGATTTTCATCCAGTGTATTTAACACGAAATTGCAAAAATCAAAACGACGCTCCTGGTCTCCGGGCATTAGTTCCTGCCCCAGGACTGGACGATAAGGATATGCACCGTACGTATATAATATGCTCCACACCGTCGATTTTCAGTAGGAACAAGCCTTGCTAATATCCCAGACACTACTTTCAGGATGAGCCAGGGCATATCCTAGAACATCCTCAGTGGGTATCCGCAAGCTTGAAGATGTGGCACGAGTCAAAGGAATACGTCTATGACAACTCCCGGTTTTATACAAGCGTTGATCAGCACCGACAATTGTACAATAAGATGGATGTCTTCGACTGGGAAATTTAATTGCATAAAGTCTTGCCGCTTCTCTCTTATTTCGATTACACTGCACATACAACAGTACCATTTTTCAGTATTCTTCATTTGTATACATCTCGTTCTCCCGTACTAGAATTCGTAATATTGCAATTGCTAGCGACTACACAACAGATTTTTAATAATCGCCATAATCAGTACCGCAGCAAATCCGTCTGAAGCCACATCAAATAAGCCTATTTTTTGGAACTGCTTTTGAAATATTTTCTTCGTCCAAAATATTTAATTTTGTCTATATTTTACAAGTACAGGATAAATTTTATTTCTTAAGTACTCAATTATTAACGTAATTTATGTACTTTTAAATTTAAAAACGATTTACGTAAGAGTGACTTGAAAACTCTGACTTCCTGACAGAGTTCCAATTAATTTCACTTTGGAGACGGCCCCAAACTAGCTTCTTGAAAACGGCCGGGAAAATTGAAGAAATATACGATTTTCAAAGTTCCATAACTCGGCCAGTTTTTATCGTAATAAAATGAAACTTTTTGTGTTTACTTTGCTTTTGTGTGCTGCATCTTTTCCTAAATATAAGTGATAGGACCTGGGGACCGTATGGAAATTTAATTTTTGTAATTTTTTTCTAAATGGTTTTTTTTGGTTCGAAAAGCACGTAAAGACATTCCTTACCTTTTTTAAAACATTTTTCAAGTTGGAAGTACATGTCTAAGCCGAACGGTTCGGGAATTAGCTATTGGGTCACATTAAGGCTGGACACCCTGTATATCATTCATAAAAAATACTTGATTTGTGCGTAAGCTTTTCCCCTGAACCGCAGTCACACCAAACCTACACAATTAAAGATCCTAGAACCTCCACTAGAGATAAAGTTTGTAGTACCGTCATTATTTTTCGTTCCTTCTAATTTTTTTATTGCAGTTTTCTGTGCTGGCCGGGCGGCCCCGGTAGCCTAGTGATTAATGTCATGGACTCGTGGGTGGCATGTCATGAGATTGGGCTTAGTGCCACTAAAGACCCGCTGTGAAGAGGAAGCCGCTACCCATTAGATCTGTCGATGCTCAAAGCCCTCCCGTTGCTGTAGTGTGGAAGTGAGGAGAGAGGGTGACCATGGCACAAAATTACAAGGTACGTCGCTAATAGCGATCGTACAGTTTATAGTGCAAGGTTAATGTTATTGTCTGTGCTAGGGTTTGCAATCCTGTGTCATATTTTCAAACCCGGGATTACGGGATTACATTATCGAAATCCCGGGATCAATCCCGGGATTAGGATTGGATTATTCATTAAAAATACTTACATATTAGCATAGTTAAAATTGCATAATAAAACGGAAAATATAATTAAAAATTGATTTAATATTTTTTTCTAAATGAAACAAATAAAAAAAATTATTCATTATACATAAAAACAAATAAAAATAGTACATATTGAAATTTTTTAAAAAAATTCTTCAATTCTTGTGTTTCTGTAAATAAGCTTATAAAAACACAGCTCCTTCAGCGTTTCATCGCTGGAACAGCTTCTTATTCTTGTTACAAACTGTCTTGCCGAAGAAAAGGCACATGCCTATTCTTTACCAGTAGGTATTACCGTCATTAAATAGGAGTATGTTCTTTTCAGGAACTACGTCTCCCTCCTTTTTTAAAATTAATCTAATAGACTGCATTGGTGCATATACCTCTTTGATAAAATAATTTAGTTCTTCTGGTACACTTAATGGTTTTTGTACCCATAAATTGATCGAGTTATTGAATCCTACTGTGAATCAATTTCAAGTGTTACCTCATTTGAAATTGAAGATCCAGTTGCATGAGCTGTTAGTAATGCAATGGGATTTTATGTCTTCCAAGCAGTTCCTCTATTAATTAACGGCATTTAATTGAAGTAGGAACTGTGATATAAAATCTATGCTTGTGTTGTTGCTTATATTATTGTGTAAGTATAGCAGTGAACCGCTTAGATCTTTTCGACGTTCTCCCATACTGTGCATATATATATTTTTTTACATATAGCACTTATAATTGCTGAAAACAATTTAAGTACATATTTCAAAACAGAATATAAATTTTTGAAAAATTAAATTCTTAGAAAATTTTTATGAGAAAAAATTTTTGAAATATAATTTAGACAAAAATTTAATCCCAGAATTAGTTATTTTAATCCCGGAATTTAGGGGTTATTAAAAGCACCGGGATCCCGGGGTTTCAGAATTCCGGGACTCCGGGGCTGAAAACCTTAATAGATATCTTCCAAAAATTCTAAATGCCTCTGTCCAAGTCAGCTGACATCGGACATCCTTTGGGTGGGAGAAATGTCCATTTTTTGGCCCCATTCGCGATGGGAAGAAAGTTACAGAAGAAATAAGAGGAAACATATCAAATTTCCCGGTTTAACATACACACCCGCATCGAACCCTTCAAGGTTCAACATGTAAGAAAACTAACATTAAACGTATACAGTTCAAAAAAAGAAAATAAGGTACATTAAATGTAATGCGAGATTCACAATACTTTGAAAAAAATTTCAAAATATAATTCAGACAAAAATGAAATCCCGGAATCCCGGGATTTCGGGATGCCGGGTCTGCAAACCCTAGTCTGTGCCAGCCATTGAGCGGAATCATAGAATTCGAATGCAAAATTCTATGTTCAATTGATATTGTGTAACTAAGACCTTGTGATTATTTTCGTGAACTAGTATCCTGAGTGCCGCGAATTCGAGTTATATTAGTGCGACGTTCTCAGTTGATGCTTTTTGCTTACAAATATTATTTTTGCCTTTTTAGTCATCATCAAAGGCTCTCGGCTAAGGAGCAAATGAGATTCTTTCCTGGAATTCACCATTCAATACCGAGTGCAAATAAATAAATAAAAAAAGCTGCAATTTTTTTTTATATAATGCCTAACTACAGCGTAAATCTCTCACGTGGTTTGAAATGGAATCCTGCAGATTCCACATAGAACGTTCTCATTATATTTTGATTCTGATTGAAAGTAGTATTGTATCAATTCATTTTAATATATGAAAATTAAGTTAAAGTAAACACTAGTTCACAGTGAACTTTTTGTTTTTGTTGCTTTTAAAAAAGTGCGTGTGCCTCTTAAAATTTAGCTTCATTATACCAGGCTGACTCGTGCTGATTTCTATGCACGATCTGGGAGTTTCCAATGAATTTGTCTAGAATAGGACTGCTTGATGTCTTTTGTTTAAATTGGCTCTTGAGTTAGTTGCAAAATCTTGATCCAACCAAACAGCCTTGAAAAGAATTTTTGACATGTGAAGCAATTCTTTGTGTACCAAACGTACTAGCAGAAAAATATTGAGTAATCTCATAAATGATGAAACGTGGAAGGGGGAGGGGTGTTAATGGGAAGAGTCCGTTGCCTCATAATGAACAGAATTTCCGGATGTCCCTTGGTGTTTGATAAAAGGTTGTATCCGAGTTCCTCGGAAAATTCTTTAATATTTAGATCAGTATTTTTGCTCCTTAGGGTTCAAAAGAGACCCTCGATCTCCATATATGAATTTTGTCTCCTAGGCTAAACTTACTGGATCAGAATTTCTGGAAACATCATTGACATTCTTATTGTATGATCCCCGTATACTGCATCAATATCCTTGACACTTTCCATTTTATATCTGTCTTTAATTAACTCACCGAACTAAATAAGTCAAACACAGACCTTTGCATTTTTTGTTAATGTGTTGACTTTCCCTGTTCGAGACTTGTAGTATAAGAATGATAAGTTAAATTTATACTACCTACTTCTATAGCAAGTGGATGCAGGGGATTTTTCTACTTTCGCTCCGAATTTTAGTCCATGCAAATGGGAAAAAAGACGTATTTTTTATACACGGCCCACAACTGCCAAAAGTATTCAATGTCGATCTTTGGAGCTCAAGGAACTGATAACAAGACATCTTTCTTCAAGTGAAATTCTTTCCGCCCGCTTAAAGGTAGCATTCATAGAAAATGCTCCCACCAAGTGTTTCCAAGATTTTCAGCTATTTCCATCTTCCTATTAACCCCTTCCTTTGATGTCATCCAGGAATGATCGGTTTCGGAGGACCGTCCTGTGCCAACTGGCTGATGGCCAGTGCCTCACCTGTAACCTTGCCAGACGAGCCATCATAAGCAGATGGCCTCCAATTCCAATTTTGAAATGAACTTGTTCACGATCTTTCGGGGCAGGTTTCTCTTTTGGGGTGGGGGAAAAGAAACGGTTGTTCTCTATGAACTTGATCGCGTGGGAGAGAGCGAAACGAATTTGTGCTCGCGTTAGTCGTTCAGTCCCAGGGATGAGTAGATAATGAGTGGCCAGAAATTCAGTCGCACCATGGCGGACCGGTTGATTTCCCAGGCGAAAAGTGTCGTCACGCGAATGTCATCGAGTGTTTGGATGAATATAAGGTAAATTCCCTCTGTTTTTCCAACACTTTTGAGAACCATTTCGGATCACACTGGGTGAAATCATTCGCAGAATGTCTGAAAATGCATTTATTGAAAGATACCCTTATGGGTACACAAAAGCTACGTGTTCATTTTTGAGAAAGGGTGCCTTTTTAAGAAAATAATTTTTTCACATATAAAACAAAGAATTTGTTAGTCATTTATCGCGTCCATTCAACCTCGATTTAAAGAGGATTTTTACGTATTTTTGTTTTATATAATAAATAAAAAGCGTGAGTCGCGCGAATTTTTGTCTCCTTCAATTTATGTAGCAAAATATATTTTTTTTAAAAAAATTGTTGGACTTGGTATTATTAAATTATTTATTATATTATTTGTAATTCTTTTCATCGCATTTTTAAATTACATGCATTTTTAATTAAATTTTTTCTAAATAATCGTATTGTTGTGATTAATTTTTAATACTTAACATGGCGGCATATCGATCCTTTTTCGTGTTGTAATTATATTCCGTCATCTTAAAAACAAGATTTTTCTTTTTGCTGAAATGCAAAGATGCTTATAGCAAAATTATTTATGGTAAGGAGTCCCAAGGGATTACGCTTCGTACAATTAGTTACAATTTATAGTTATTTAAACTGATAAATTAAAATATGTATTCTTTCTATGTAGTATATGAGTAAACAATTTAAATATTTTATTTTTATATATTTTTGATGTTTTAAATTATAAGCATGATTTCTAGTGTAAATTTGGTGTTTTAATTTTCCTTTTCATTTCATTTTGAGTCTTTTTTTCATACATAATCAGAAATCCTTTAAGATCAGCTCTATGACATCACAAACATATATTGCAAAAATATCTTTAAAAAATATTTTTTCTCATTCACATTATCAAACATAAGAATAAAAATAAATAAATAAATAAATGGAAAACGCGTATGCGTATTATAAAAATCACGGTTAAATTATAATGCTTATGAAATCAAAAGTGCATTTGAAAAATTAGTGCATACTTGAATTGAGAAAATCGTTTGCTTCTTCTTTTCAATATATTTTCGCTAAATGGTGGACGTCACCAACTCGGCCCTGAAATTATATTTTTGAATCACCGATTCGAGCCCTGATGACACTAAAGACCCGCCCTGTAGAGGGGCGGATGCTCGTCAAATCTGTCGAGAGGCTCCAAGTCATCACGTTCCCCTGAAGTTTGGATAATGGAGTGTCAACGCGGGTGTTATCCTTGTCACTTGACAGTGGTTCAAAGTTACGAAGTCTGTAACCAATAGTCTTAGTGTACCTTATTATACGACGTTAATAAATCCTCAATTAATCTGATCTTTTAGAAAATGCAAGCATTTTTTTTAATTAATTTTTACTGATAATCGTTTTCACGTTAGCCTTCTTCGTTATATTCATGTATTAACTCCTGCCCCCTCCCCCGTTTTGTGCTGTTTTTATACTTTCAGTTTGTGGTGGCGTGGTCCTACCTGGGACCCCACTCACTCCGCCCGACGCGTTTCTAAGTATGGGAGGAAACTTCGCATCACCAACAAACGCCATAATAACAAATATATTTATTCAAGTACTGACAAACACTTAAACACACAATCACAAGTTTAACTATAAGAAGAAACCTAGGAGTGATTCCTAAAACGTCGATTAATCCTAATACTAATTCTAAGTAAGCCCGACTACCAAAAATGGACAAGGAGAACGATCACTAACTAACCTCAGGCCGGTACTGAATCTACTATCTTAAATCTTCAATCTAATCATTTACTCTTATAAACTACACCTTTTAAACGCACGCTAAGTTCGTGAAGTAATTCTCCAATATTCAAATTACTTGACAGCTTCGTAGTTCCTTCTCCTCTTACATCTACAAAACCTATATATATATAGACTTTATATAGTCAAACTAATTAACATATATCTATCTCGTGTTTTTCCTGAAAGGCTGTGAATTAGTATAAATGCTAGCCCCAAAGTTTTCCAAGAAGATTAGTTCGAAAATCTCGCGAATAGCCCCGTCACAGCCCCCTCCAAGAAAAAAACTGGATTTATAAAAGGGTCTTGATGGCCCGATATAAATTACGTTGAAAAATTTAAGTCTTAAACTAACTAGAAATCTTAAACTTGAGTTTAGCATTAACTTTTACATAACAATACGCTAAAAAACACTCAAAACAACACTCAAAACTACTAACTCAATAAATTTTATCACTCCTAATTTTTTTGCTTTTACACTCATTATATTAGGTGTACCCCATTTGGGCTAGGACCAAGGAAAAACCTCCCACTGGAGGGAAAATCAAAGCCGTACACAACCCGTAAAACTTAAATATTTTAAACATATCTTGAGTTTACATATCTTTATTCTTCAACACAAAATCTTCAAAACATCAGGGTCAGCCACCTTGAAATGAGAACTGGATCAGTGGACGTACAACAAGATTCTTTGAAAACTGTATACATACACAAACAACATTGAATTCACACATATTTAAACTGTCAATTACTTTACAAATTTCATCTGGTTTAAGAAAAAACCCCATTCCAATCGCGTAGCACTATTAGTGTTATGGTTAATTTCCAATCTACGCCGCACCCAAAAACCAGATATATACTAATATACAGATCAATATGCCGATACATACACAATTATATACAATTTTCAAAACATTCAATATAAACAAACAATACAAGGAATTCTCGCACCCTTAGCCAAGTCTTCCAAAGTAGGAAACAAATGTAAACATACATATGCTTTCCACAATTTAGAATATATTTAGGTACACAAAAGTTCATTTTTCACTCAACGTAGTGTGACTTTTGCACTTAGTCATCTTTAACAAAACAAGACTTGCTTCTTGCAAAAATTCGCCTGACTGCATGTCAGTAAAAATATAAATGAAACAATACAACCTGGCTAATATCTTGTTCCTCTCCTTTCTCTGATGTCTCCAATCTGCACCTCCAACGATGTGGACCTTCTGCTTCGTAGACTCTCCTCTGGCTCCTGGCGACCTGGTCTGTACTGTCGGCGCCTTCGTAAATTATAGTGATGAGCTCGCCCTGCTTGATCTCTGCTAGATCGGATTGATCCTTCCAGGTCTGGCAATGTTTCTACTGGCGATCTGGACCTGGCTTTCCCATGAACCTCTCTTCCGTGTCTGGAATTGCGTGGGGTGGACCTTCTCTGTTGTCTCCATCACGGCTGAAGTAGCCTTTCTTCCTCTGGCTGCTGACGATCTCCTTCTGGGACTTGTCTATCGTGGTGATCTTCTATTCGTTTTTTCTTTCCTACCTGTTAAGTCGGCGCGATGGAGGACGGGAGCCTTCGCTTATTGATCTCTCTGTGTGTAGCTTTTCTTTTCCTCCTACGGCCCATCTGACAGTGACTCAGGCGTCGCTCTTTTCCACTTCCTTATACTTTGGTTCTTCCTTCTTTTTTGGTGTGGCCCCTCTGACAGTGATTCTGGGATCGCACGCTTACACCGCCTTTTGGTCAGCTCGTGTCCGCTCCCCTTTATCCCTCTCTGATTGCTTTTATTCCTTACACTTATAGTCTCTTTCCTCTCCTGTATCTGTCTTCCACCCGACTCATTACTCCTAAAGCCCTGTGACCGATCTAACCCATATCGACTATCCTCAAAGCTACTCCACTGATACTCGGATCCTCTGCTAACTGAACTATCTACCTCCACTACACCTTCATCACTTTTTCTCTGATGGTAAATTCGCACTTGGTCTATATTAACTGTAGTTCTTCTACCTGCCTTCCAAATTACAACATTATTGTTTTTAACACTTACGACTCTAAAAAGACCTTCGAATTTGGGACAGAATTTTGCTACCATCTTTTTAATGGCAGAGCTTATAGGATGAGTTTCAACCAACACTAAATCATCGACCTTAATGTTAATTTCGCGTCTCCTCTTATTGTAGTACTTCGCCCCCTTTTCATGCTTTTTCTTAGTATTCTGCCTAGCTTCCTCAAACACCTTTTCAATATTCCTAACCACAAATTCTGCTCCATCCGTCACCATCACAAGTTTTTGAAACGGGTTAATAAGTTTCCTGCCCAAAAATAATTCTGCTGGAGTATATCCAGTGGTTTCGTGAACTGCCGTTCGTAATGCTTACGCGAATTCTCATAGAAACTTGTCCGAGGTCTCATGATTTTTATTTACAAAAGAAGCAATCATTTGTAATAAATCGCGATTAAATCATTCAATTCTATTTGACTGAGGTTTATACACAACTGTTCTGACATGCTTTATATCTAATCTATTACTTAAATGCTCAAAAACTTCAGATATAGATTGGGGACCATTGTCGCTTATAAGTTTTATTGGAGCTCTATATTGCGAAATATAATTTTCGAACAGGGTATTGACGATTATTTTTGCAGACTTCTCTCGGAGGGGTATTATTTCCAACCACTTCGTAAAGTGATCCGTTATTACTAAAATATACCTATATCGTTCAGGTTTCGATGCTGGGTAGGGGCCTAACAAATCTAATGAAACATTTCATTTGGATAATTAGTTATAATCGGTATTAGATGACCAACCGGTAACGCGTTCTTATAGTTAATTTTTTGGCACGTATCGCATGTCAAAACATAATCATGTATAATCATCTTCATATAAGGAAAATAGCAAGCATCCTTCACACGTAAATACGTTTTTTTAATTCCGAGGTGTCCGGCCATAGGCTTATCATGAAATTCGCGCATTATCGCACCTCGCAGTGACCGTGGAATATATACTCTCATTTCTTCTAGAGTGGATGCGTAATTCGCATAAAATAACAAGCCGTCCATTATCCTAAAATCCTGAGACCAGTTTCCACAGACTACCGCATTTAACGTACTGTCATCGGGGTTTTGTAAATGACGGTAAATATGATCCAGCTCAGGGTCCTGCCTTTGTTCGGAAATCAATTGCTCCTTTTACGAAAGTACCAAATCTCTAATTACTGCACAAGCTATATTGTCATCCTCAAAACTTTCCACCAGGTTTCGCGACAACACATCTGCCACAACATTTTGTGCTCCTGGCCTGTGTTCCCATTCAACATTAAATTCGGCTAGCTTGAGTGTCCATCTAATCATTCGGCTAGATAAATTTTTACCATTAGTGAGTTTTGTTAATGCTGCATGATCCATGATCACTTTTACTGGTAACGAACCAAAGTAGGTGCGAAACTTATTTAAAGCCCAAATCACACACCGCTAAACATTCGAGCTCGGTTACTGTGTAATTGAGCTGAGCCCCATTAAGTGTGCTGGAAGCATATGCTATGGGTCTCTGATTTTGAGTAAGCACCGCTCCAATCCCAATAGAACTAGCGTCAGTAAAAAGCTTAAATTGTACATTAAAATTTGGTAATTTTAGTACAGGTGCTTCCGTAATTGCACGTTTCAATCGATTCAAAAGCAACTTGCGACTCTTCCGACCAATTAAATTTCCTACCCCTCTTTTTTAATTCATACAGTACCCCTTAAAAAATTTTTGATACCATTGGGTCATTCCGAGAAATTTTTATACTTCCCGCGTATTCTTTGGTGATTTCATTTCCAGTATTTCCTTAACTTTAGACTCATCCGTGGTTATCCCTTCTTTACTAATTACTAGGCCCAAGTATTTTAATTTCCCCCACCCAAAATTACACTTATCTTTGTTTAACGTTAACCCCGTTTCCTGCAATAACCTAAATACTTCCTTTAAATGTTCCACGTGATGTGCAAATGATGAAGACGCGATTATTACGTCATCCATATATACTTACACATACTTCCCTAATACAGGTTTCAAGATGATGTCTATGGCTTTCTGAAAATTTGACGCTGCCCCGAGAGGCCGAATGGCATGCGCTTAAACGCATAAGTGGCGTTTTTCGTCACAAAAGCAGTCTTGGCTACATCCCTGGGGTTTACTGTCAATTGAAAATAGCCGGTGCGTAGATCCAAAGTACTCATTATCTTCGTGTGAGGAATATTGGTGATTAAATCCTCAATGAGTAGCAAAGGATATCTAGGATACCTAGTTACCGCATTAAGTTTGCGATAATCCACCGCAAATCTATAAGCTTCCGGATTATCAGGGGGTAATCCTTTCTTCTTACGATACAATACTACAGGAGATGCGTAAGCAGATTGAATTTGTACGATGGTTCCTTCTCGTAACATTTTGTCGACATAGTACTCTATGATACCTTGCTTAACCCTGTCATACCTATACGGTCTAGATACTACCGGAGTGCTATCACCCGTATCGATTTCATGATATAATACATGAGTAAGTCCCGGTCTTTCCGAAAACAGTCCCTTAAAACTATTAAATAATGATTTTAATTCTCTCTTTTGACTTTCTTCTAGTTTTGTATTTGGAAGATCAATTTCTAAATTCCCCTCCATCGATTTTTTAATTCTTCAATTTGTGAATCCGGAATCACTAATGACTTTTCGTCGAAATTCATGATTATTTTTGAGTTTCGAATAAAGTCGATACCTAAAATGCAAGAGACTATTCTAGATCCGCTAATATATGAAAATCCCACTTTTTCTTAAATTCTCGAATTCGTATCTCCAATTCTACCGTCCCTATATTTTTACAACAAGCGCCTTGAGCCGTTATAACTTTTGTGTTTGATTTTTTAACTGACTTATAAGAAAAATATGCCCGATACGTTTCTTCAGAGATGAATGACCTCTGTGCCCCAGTATCCCATAATGCCTTCTTGAAGATCTGATTGATTAAAATGGGCACGTATGGAAGTTCTACAGGGGACATCGGTAAAGCAGAAACCCTTATAGGAGGTTTCTCTTCAACCTGCGATCGATCCTGATTTCGAACGCTTAAAAAGTTTAAATTTTTATGACTACCCCTATTCCAATGATTATTCGACACCCGGTCAAAATTATCACTCGGACCCCTATTTCTAAACTGATTCCGTCCACCACGATTCTCGAACCCGCGATCATTCCTATCAATACGGCTCCTGTTCTCAACCTCTTGATTATCATGGTTCCTGTGTGGTCTAGTCCCATATGAAGTTCTATAACGATGTCTCCTATCATTTTGACGTATCTCTCCAATTTCTACTTGTACGACCTTCGGTAGACCTCCTACTCACATCCCAAACTCGACTTTCACTATTATTATTACTCGAACCCTGGTCGTCTCTCCTCAAATATATAGCCTCATACTTCGTGATCATCTGAAGCAACTGCAATTGAGATGTTGGATTTTAAATCTCTATGGTATTCCATCAACTGTGGTTCCAAACGGGCAATAATGTGATCGATTAAATTTGCTTCCGACATATTTAGTCCCAACCTATTGTGTACTTTGAGTAAGTCATATATATAAATCTGATGGAGCCTGACCGTGACCCTGATACGACGAATAGAGAACCTGACTTCCAATTCAGCCTTATTCCTAACCACTGGGGAATTTTCTGTCAATGCTTCTTTTAATTGTGCGAAATCCGAGCATTCCCTTGTACTAATGATGACCCAAACACCTCCAACCAGTCCAACGCACGTCCTCGGAGACGCCCTTTGAGATAAGAACATGCCAAATTGCTAGGTATCTTGTAAAATTTAACATTACTGTCAATGCATTCTAAAAATTCCTCTATGTTCTCAACTCCAGAAAAACAAATATCAGGCAAGAGCCTAAAATTGTATCCGACTCCCATCTCGGGGTTAAGGGAGATATGTCCATTGGACAAACACGTTGAGTGCCATTGTGGTGGCGTGGTCCTACCTAAGACCCCACTCACACACACTCTGCCCGGCGCGTCTCTAAGTGTGGGAGGAAACTTAGCATCCCCATCAAACGTCATAATAACAAATATATTTATTCAAGTACTGACAAACACTTAAACAATCACAAGTTTAACTATAAAAAGAAACCTAGGAGTGATTCCTAAAACGTCGATTAATCCTAATACTCAATTCTAAGTAAACCCGACTACCAGAAATGGACAAGGAGAGCGATCACTAACTAACCTCAGGCCGGTACTGAATCTACTATCTTAAATGTTCAATCTAATCATTTACTCTTATAAATTACACCTTTTAAACGCGCGCTAAGTTCGTGAAGTAATTCTCCAATATTCAACTTACTTGACAGCTTCGTAGTTCCTTCTCCTTTTACATCTACAAAACCTATATATATATAGACTTTATATAGTCGAACTAATTAACATATATCTACCTCGTGTTTTTCCTGAAAGGCTGTGAATTAGTATAAATGCTAGCCCCAAAGTTTCCCAAGAGGATTAGTTCGAAAATCTAGCGAATAGCCCCGTCGCAAGTTCTACAACGAACACCTCTCGATTTACGGTATGCTTCCCTGGCAACGCAGGTACCTTCCGAATCGTTATCAGATCACGTGGGTTCATGTGTCGTAACATGAACGGGACAATGATTTTATTTTCTAAAAAATAACACTATGGGTCAGACTTATGCTCATATAATTGTTTCGATAAATTTATTAAAAAGAAAGATATTTTTGTTTTCAATTTTAAGTATAAATTTATATATTTAAGGATAATTTCCCAGTTATTCCGCTTCCGGATAATTGAGTCTACCCTGTATATATTTCTGAACAATTGGTTTGAAAACTTTACAGTCATTGTAAGGAAACTAAAAGTCTGCAAAATTCTATATTTATTTTTTTAAGGTAAAATTTTAATTGCGTTTCTTAATGTTTCAACGAAACATGCTCAATATTCTACAATTTTTACCGACTCTGTATGCTTAAAATAAAAGTAGATTACTGAGTTCCATAACTTAGTTTTATTTTATTTTAAAAACAATACAGTTAATTAATTTAAACTATTTACAACATTTATTGTTGTTCATGGAACGCGATTTTCAACAGCAGCTGTATAAATCGAAATAATTCAGATTACGGGTAAATCTGTTGAAGTTTAATGAAGAATCCCTCCCCCATGTATACTCATGTCCAAACTGCCAGTTCCAGCTAATAAAGTTTTAGAAACAAAAAAACATCTGACTTAATCTTAAAGCCTATTTATTAAACAAAAGATGAAGAACAAAAAAAAAAATTATTCGTTTATGCATAACACCATTCATAAATACTACGATTTTTGCTCCCTGCAGCAATTATAAAAAACTCATTTTACAAAGACTTAATATTACATAGTTAGCATAGTGATTACTACTCTGTATACTATCTTCCATGCAATGAAATGCACTCTGTACAACGGCTAAACAAGCTTAATATCAAATTATCGAACTAATCTTGAGGAATATTACTCCACTCAGAAATGCTCTCTGAAGTTCTGAGCGTAGGAGGTGGTTGACGGGGGCTTCAACTTATCGGCCAATATATCCTACACATGCTCCATTGAATTCAAGTCAGGTGAGAATGCTGGTCATTCCATATACAGGTAGTATTCTCAGATTGAATGCATTCTCTTACGTTGCATTCAACCATGAGCAAGGATTCTGTGCTCATGGCACCCCTAAACAATGTTGTTTCAGAATGATGTCCCGACGAATTTGGCCTGTCATGGTTTCAACTTGAGCGTGCAGATCTGTTCTGGTGCCAAATATAATTCCTCGTCCAAGCGAGTAATTCTGAGCCACCGCTCGATAACATTGTCTTGGTGATTACGGATTCCTGGCGTTCTTCATCGGAAAGGCCTACGTGAACCATCGGGAAACATCACCCAAGCCTTCTGTAACGATGCCCACGCACACATACGCACAAACATTGCATGTTCTCTATTTCAAGCTAACCGCCTTCGATAGTGAGTTGCCGTGAGCGGAACACACCCGAGAGGCCTGCAAGCAAATATACCCATATGACCCAAACGTATGTACACGATCTGTCTTGCACGTGGCTGCAGATAGCTGACGAGACAGGTCGGATGATGCGTTTCATCTGCTTCTTTCGGCAGTTATTGCCAAACGCAGTTCTTCATTCGGCGTTGTAACTAAGAGGCAACTTGTTATGTACCGTATAATGACATTTCTGTCATCTTGGAATCATTGCCAAAGCCCAGAGATTCATTTGCCTTCCTTTGAGAAATTCCTTGGATATTTTCATTTGAATACACCCACACTCTACGCGGCCGATGATTCTCCTCCTCATATTTTTCTCTGTCACAACTATTCGATTATGGCAATGAACAGCTTAAAGAACCCTTGTGAACAATTTTACTTCTTTCACATCATTCCTTATATACCTCTCTCTCTTACACTCTCTTCATCTAACACTGTCGGCGTCATCTGGTGGCTTCCTGTAATTTGCATAATATTCTAGATGTTGCGAGTGTTAATTACTACTATTACTCTATAGTTCGATTTCTGTGTGGTTCTTAATTATCCTTAATTTATCGACAAAACTGTGTATAAATGCAGAAAATAATAAATTTTCATGAAGCCTTTTAGATGCCACCATAAAAATATTTCGTTAAATGTGTGTGTGTGTGTGTGTGTTTACGTTTCGGTCTCGTGACTTTTTTTTATTCGGATTAGAAATCTGAACCTGCATATTCGGCTTGAAATAAAGAAATTTGACTTATAAACCATGTTGAATATTTGAGAACTTAAAGAAAGAACATGATTTTAAATGGCGTTTATTCAAATTTCATAAACTTCTCTTTTCTCGTGTTGGTCTTTTTATTTTCATTGATGTGTCCAAACTACTTTTCAAACATTCTATCGAATTTTTATTTTGCAGCCGGAACATTTTTCTTTCACATTTACACGAGGTTTATTTTTATTATTTTTTTTTTTACTGTCAAAATAAATTGAGTTTCACGTCTGGAATTTTTCTTCTTCACCATAAATATCTTTTATGACTTTGATGTGAGTAACGAAAAATTTAGTGTTTAATGTTGGCAACATCAGAATTATACGATTTTGTAAAATATATTTTTATGAGAAACATTTATATTCTAAAAGAATACACGTTTCTGAAAAGTTTAAATGAAAGAAGCTAAACAGAAATTTAAACACTTTTTTTAAACATAAAATTTTGTGGAATTTGTTAGTACACTATCTAAAACTGGTTTAAATATACCGGGTGGGGTTATAATTAAAGTTACACTGTTCAGAGGCCGGTAGAACTTGTTCTGCTTTCCGGCTGTTGATGAAACACGGAATATATGCTATATGGACCATGGGGAAAAGATTTCTGCAATAAAAAAATAGTAGGAATTTTGATCACCAGGTGGTTTTTATCGAATATTCCTTTTGAAAATCCGTAAAATCTCTATATAAAATTGCAGTCACACCCAGAGAATCATTCAGGGTGCATTTTCGTCGTTAATCATGCCCTTACAAAAAAAAAGAGTTCGAGCTTTACTAGTAAAACTGTTTATCAGAACGGCAACAAACACTTAGCTGCTCTGCGTGAATATCGTCGTTTAAAGGATCTATGAAAAGGTCCCATATTTCGAAGATTGTTTGGAGGAAGATGATCATGAATTTTGAAGAGACTGGAGACTTGGGTGTGCTGCCCGGAAAAAGTTGGAAACCAGTTGGGACTGAAACTGCCAAAGAAGTCGCTATTGATGTGGTTGAAAGTGCCTCTAGTTCCCTCTATTCTTTAGCAAGTGGTCAATAAGTGTCACGCAAGTTGGAGATTCCGTTGTTGACAATACGAAAAATTCTGCGATACATTTTAAAATGGTATCCGTATAAGATCAAAGTGATGCAAATGCTGGAACCTCTAGATCATAAAATACGCCTTGAATTAGCGTGCCGATTTTTGGAGAGAATGAAAGTTGATGACGCGTGTCCTTGGAAAATTCTATGGTCAGATGAGGCACACTTTTATGAATGGTAGTTATTAGCCAAAATTGTGGCGCACATGGGGTACTTCACCTCCTAATGCCCTGCATCAACAACCACTGCCGTATGAATACATGACTGCTTGGCGTGAATGTACTACTGAATTTATCCTCGGATCTTTTTTCTTTGAAACTCTCACTTCACAAGATCCTAAAAGATGCTTTGTCACGAATGCATGATACAGTGAACTCCTTCAACAGCAAGTCATTCCTTCTTACCGGAACGACAACGTTTGCAAAACACTATCTCTATGCAAGAGGGTGCAACTCCTCACATTGAGTGCGAAGTCAACCCACTGTTTAGTGCTACTTTTGGCGGTAATCGTGTAATATCTAGACATTTTCCTGATGCATGGCCTCCTCGTTCACCCGATTTAAATAATTGTGATTTCTGGTTGTGTTGGATTTCTCAAATACCATATTTATAGAGGAGGAATTAAGACTTTAGGACTTTGAAAGCTAGCATTATACGCCATGTGGCTGAAATCAGTCGTGTGATGCTTCGCGTTACCATTGACATACTTGACTTCTTATATAACGCGTTTTCAACACGTTATTGATGTCAATGGAGCACATATTGAGCATAATCTGTAACTGAATACATTTCAACGATTCTTACATAATTTTGTCCTTCTTTGGGCGCCACATTTCCTCCTAGTGGTCAGAATTTGAACTATTTTTTTAATTACAAAAACCTTTTCTCCGTGATCTATGTAGCATATATTCGAAGTTTCATCAGAATCCGAAAAGCAGATCGGGTTCTACAAACCTCTGAATAGTGTAACTTTAATTATACCACCCGGAAGATATTGCCTATGAAAACTAAATTTATTTAAATTAATCCAAAACAATTTTTTAAGATGCAAATGTACTTATACAAATGAGTCACTCGTTTCCGTATACACAGATTTCATTTATAAGTTTTTCGATAAGAAGTCAAATATGTCTTAAAATATTGTTTTGCTCTCGATTTTTGGAATTTTTTCTTTCAATGATTAGAAAGAAATGTAACGCGTGCTATTTTACAAGAAGAGAGAAATCGCGTAATTGGAAATGTTATAATCATTGTATTATTAACATGAATGTTTCATTATTTTCCCTCAGAAGATGCGATATTTAAATGATTTCATTAAGGATTCATAGTAGCTACTTCTCATTTAATTTTACAAAAATTCAAAGTGCAATATTTAATGCAGATTATTTAACAATGCATGAAGCAAGCTATGTATTACAAAATAGATCTACTCGTAAAAGAAATATAGAAAATTCATCAATGCAATTACTCAATAGGTGCTATTTTCTCATATTCCAATTAAGAGAGCATATGTAACATATAATTATAGATTAGTCATATGTACAGATAATAAAATCATTAACGTATGTACAAATCACAGAAAATTTTGAAATGAAAATAATTTTGGTTTTACTTGACACGGCTTGGTATTATACGTTAATTTTATTAACTTTTGGGTTAATTTATTTTAAAAATAATCAATTAAAATTTAAATCAAATCAAAACAGAATGAACTTAATGGTTAAAAATTGAGACTGAAATGAAAATTATATTTCCGAAATCAGCATTAATTCATTCAATATCAAAGCATTTCTTTGAAAGTTGAGTAATTTCTTTCCCTCGATATGTGGCTACCTAAATAATGTAATTAAATAATCATATACATACGTTTTAGATGCTCGATGTTAGTTGAAAAATTCAGAGAGATAGCGACCTAATGGTGACCTAAAATATACTGAAGTTCAAGATTACCTACAGTACTTCCCTGCAGATGCTTTGCCATGTGAAATTACATGCACGCAGTCCTGGTTGTGTCATCTTTTAGTAAATAGCCGGAACTTATTCAAAGTCCTAATACCAAGCATCAGGAAAGATCACTCATGTCCATAAATTAAGGAGTCAAGCGAAACTCAAACTTTATAAAATATATAAATATATCACCCGTAAAATGACTACACACATCTTCAAGAACCATATGCAAATTGCAGGAAGCCACCAGATGACACCGATAGTACTTCACATGACAAGAGTGTAAGAGGGGGATATGTAAAGAATACAAACAAAGAAGTAAAGCTGTCCGCGCAAGCGCTTTGCAAGCCTTTCAGTGCAATAACCGAATAGTTTTGACACAAAGGACGCATTTGGATGATTTTCTACATGGTAGAATTATCGGCCGTCTGGAAAGTGGGCGTACCCAGCTGGAAGTATCGTAGGAACTTGGAATCATCCAGAGTGTCCTATCCAGGCTTTGGCGACGATTCCAAGATGTGAGTAGACGTTACAGCACAGGCCACCACCCGAGCTACAACGCCGAATGAGAACCGGTATTTTACAGTCACATCCGAAAGAAACAGATGAAGCACAGCATCGAGCACACACCTTTCTCGTCAGTTCCCTTCAGCCCCTGGTACCATAGTCTCAAGGCAGACCGTGTACAGACGCTTAGAGCAGATTGTTCTATATGCTCGTAGACCTATCAGATGTGTTCCCTTTACTGCAAATCACTGTCGCCTGCAGTTAGCCTTTAGTATAGAATATGCATTGTGGTCACCGCAACAGTGGACTTGTGTGATTTTTACCAACGAGTCCAGGTTTAGCTTGCAGTCTGTTTCTTTCCAGACTAAATCTATCGAAACTTCACTGTGGTATAACATGTATGTTTGTTTCGTGGCACCATCTTCGCAGAATTTGTGTTTTTGGACGCCAACGCTCGTCCTCACCGGGCAAACATTATTAACGAATGCCTTCAATCGGAGGATATCACCCGTATGGACTGTTCAGTATTCTCACCGGAATTGAATCCGGTAGAGCATGCGTGGGTCATACTTGGCGGATGAGTTGCAGCCCGTTAACCCCCTCCCACCTGTCTACCGGAACTTTGAAGGGCATTGCTTGTGACGAGTGGTGTAATATTCTCCAAGATCAGATTGATATTTCGATACTCAGCATGCCTAGGAGTTGTACGGGTTGTATTGCATAGTCTGGGAGACATACTGTGTATTAAGCATCGTACATGCATGAAATTTATGTTTCTGTAAATAAGTGGTATAATTGGTGTACGTGTTTTTTCTTTGTAATTTGCTCTAGGGTGCAAAAACCGCAATATTTATTAACATATAGCATCATTTTTGCACTTTACCTTTTGTTTAATAAAAATAGCTTTACAAATACTTAGCTTTACTTTGCTTTGTTTTGCTTTTGACTGTTTCATTGCCTAATCTTGAAATATCCTCTTTAATTTATGGACATGAGCGTATTTAAACATATTGATGATTGTTGGAATTTTTTAATTTTTTTTCGCGTCGTCTGAAGCTCTAGCTCTGGACGTCGTATCACACGTTCCAAAGCTACACGAAGGGCTACCCCAAGCTACATGCCATCCAGAACATTTCCAAAACTCTGACTCATGGCGCTAATTTTGCTGCTGTAATGTTTTGACAAAAAGTAGTTTGGTCTTATAAACATGCTAAAATGACATGTAAAAACAACACGTTATGGTTTAGCTATTGACTGTTTGATTTTCCTTGCAATTACTGAAGAATTCTACGTATACAAGCATCTTATTTTTTTCTAAATTATTTTCTTGATCAAAACTAAATATTGAAAATTCCATGAGAATATACTTGCTCACAAATAAAAAGATATGATACCAAACCCTTCTATCATTAATATTTGTAGCTGTGATTACAGGGGGAAAAAATGCTGTGTAATTTTTTTTTAGAGTATTTCTAAAATACACTGCTGGCTACCGTAAATGCAACACCAAGAAAGACAAGAGATAGTACAACAAAATTTATTTTGTACATAACATGTTCACCAAGTATCAAATGATTAAATTTATAGACTTCTGTGAAGTGTGGTTCCTGCCAGAATCAGTTGCCAGAGTAGCCGCCATTGTTGGAGATCACCACTGCCACACGCCTCGGCATTGATTCAAAAAGACTTTGGATGTGTTCTTCGGGTACAGCAGACCAAGCAGCTTCTACACGTTGCCAAAGTTGATCTGGTGTGGACGCTGGGGGTGTAATCTGGGTCAATCGTTGAGCAACTATGGACCACATGTTTTCTATCGGCGAAATATCCAGTGAGCGAGCCGGCCAGGGAAGCAATTCATTCTGGTGACTGATGAAGAACCTTTGGACAATGCGTGCCACGTGTCGTCGAGCATTAATCTGTTGAAATATGGCTGTGGCCAAGCCCTGAAGGTAAGGAAGGACAACTGGATCCAACACCTCGGAGATATAGAGGTAGCTGTTTAAAGGACAGGCAATGCGTTCTAGAGGAGAGAGAGAAAGAGAGAGAGTGATATCCAATACCACCCCACAACATAATACCCGGTGCAGGACCAGTGTGGCGGTGCATAACGCAGCTGTTCAGCATCCTCTCTCCACGGTGTCTCCAGACTCGAATCAGACCATCGTGGTGCAGCAGACAGATGCATGACTCGTCAGTAAAGACAACTTGATTCCATTCTGCCACCCACATCCTTGTTTCATCGCCCCATTGGCGGCGGAGACGTCTGTAGTCCTGCTTCAAATGTAGACCAAGCAATAGACGTCTTGCGGAAAGACCACTCTGCTGTAAATGGCATCGAATGGTACGCGCAGATACTGAATGATGCGTTACAGACTCAATGTGCTGTGCTATGGTTCGCGATGTGACAGAGCGATCCGTCACTGCCATGCGCACAATTTGCTTGTCCTTACGTGAAGTGGTGCACTGAGGTGGATGCGATCGACCACGTCGGTCCGTCGTACCCTCCTGCATCCAACGGTCACATATCCGAATTACAGTTATTTGGTTTCGTCCAACACGACTATCGATTTCCCTGAAAGGTAATCCACAATCTCGGTAGGCCACTATCCTTTCTCTGTCTAACTCGGATATTTGATCAAAAGCTGATCGCTGTTTCCTACGAGACATAACTGATCGTTTTTTGAAAAAACTACAAGAAAAATACAATTGCTGAACTTGAAGTCGTCGAAATCTCCAAGCCTTAAATAGCGCTTTGAGGTGGTACCACAGACGTGCGTGATTCTGCGCTGAAATTCTAATCATTTGCATATCTCACCTCCGCTAATGCATGTTGTAAATTTCATGTTATTTGCGTGCTTCCTTCAGGGTGTTGCATTTACGGTGGCCAGTAGTGTAGAAAGAAATATTGCCATATTGTAAACTGTGAATAGTTATTTGTAAAAATAGTTTTTATTAGTCATTTATACTTTAAGGTAAATTTGAAATATTTTTGAGTATATAAATTTTTTTTTTTTTTGGTTTACCTTATAGAAAAATATAAGTATTGTGAACATATATATTGCAAAGAACCCAAATCTTGCCTGCATTAAAGCAGACAATAAAAGCTGAAATGAACTCGGAAAATTCAAGAGGGATACCAGTCTACAATAAATATAGCAGTTTCATGTCTGTTTTTATATATAACATCCCTTTTTTATTACCGTTATCATTTTGAGGAACTCATTTTCTTTTCTTCTGTAGGCAATAACGAAAAACTCTCTTTTTTGAATTCCTGTTTGATTTATTCGTCATACTTGACACGCAAGAAGCAAATATTTCTCACATAATTACACGATTACGTCAAGGTATTATAACTACGTTCTACGTTAGATTACTTACCGTAATATCCGGTGCATAACGCGAACCACCGTATAAGTGCACCTGTACTTCAAGCTACATCTTTTCAGTTTGAGGTATATTCGCTGTGCGCACCCTCTTTTTAACGAAAAAAAATCTGAAATATACGTACGTAATACTCTTGTATTTTGAAGACATTTGTGGCCGTGGCAGCCAAGTGGTCTAGGCATCGGATCGTTGCTAACGTGTCATGAGTTCGATCCCAAAACCACTGAAGACCCTCCGTGTAGGCGAGCGATGCACGTTAAATCTGTCGAGAGCTCAAACGTCCTCCCGTTGGTGGGGTGTGGTAGTTGGGAGAGGGGGGAGTGCCAGCTCAGGTGTCATCCGCGTCACTTGACCATGGTTCAAAATGACGCGGACCGTCCTCAAAAGTCCTCGTGTAGCTGAACAGTGGGACGTTAATATTCACTCACTCACTTTGAAGACATTTATTCGAGGTTTTCCCCCTGGTTTTTGAAAAAATAATTTACTTTTAGAACTACAACGTTTCAAGTTCACAAGGGGCATGTCATTTCTTTTAAATAAGGCGTACTGTGTGGAAATCTCATTTTTCTGATGGTTATCTCTCTTTTTATTTTTAAAGCTATCATTTTTATACCCGGAGTATAACGCGCACCTGTATAACGGCGTATAACGCGTAAATTTCAACCTTATTTTTTGTGTTAAAAGTTTACGGTCCTTGTTATTCAACTTCTAAAGAAAGGTGTCTGTAGTTACAGCGTGAATTAAAGAAACACTGTAATTTACGAGAAATCCATTGTATGAATAGAATGGATTGATCTGTTTCAAATTTGTTCTTTAGGTACCACATTTAAAGTGCATACAGCACAGCATGAATCAGTTAACAATATTTACACGTTCTTTAAACAATAAATAAATTCCAAGCAGAAAGGATCCATTACAATCTATTTGTGATATTGTGTAATGAATGTGCTATCTCATCCATTAGTGTACGAGAGTTAAAAGGAAAACTAGCCATAGTCGAAACAACACAATTTATTAACTATTCTCAACAACGACACAAATTCAACAACCCAAGTTAAGAAATGCACCAATTGATAAATATGGGAGCAATAGCGAAGTAGACGAGATAATTGGAGATAGAATAATAAATCGGATCACTTCCAAGCTATGCACCTTCTTACATTTGAAGATAATTTCTAAACTAATCCGATCCAAACGGACCGAATCCAATGTAACAACTAATTGACTAAATCGTCAATCTCAATACTAATCAAATAATCTACGAAGTGCTCTAGTCTAGCTTTACGTTATCTTATGTAAATATTCACTCTATACCGTTAGCTTCTAACCTCTCCAACCCGAAAGCTAATACTTAAATGCATGGCATAATTTACATGGGCCGCGTCTTCTTCTCGGGAGCAAGTTTTCAATTAAAAAATATTTAAAGAAACTTATTCCCTAAGAGGATTGTTAAGAAAAATGCGGATAGACCCGTTACAACTTTAAATAGTATGTTATGATTTATTTTAGGTAATAACTTTTATAATAGTAGAAAACTATAAATAAGTTTGCAGATATTTTCAGAAATTTAGAAAATACTTTATACCATGAACGTTTCATTTATTCAATGAAATTGAAAGGATCGCCACTTGTGTATGTGTGCAGGAAAAATAACACTTTGTTAATGGAAAAAAAATTTAGAGGAGTAAAATTATGGAAAACAAATAATAAATTTTTTGCGAACATTAAAGAGTTTATATACTCTTTTTTTTTTTTTTTTTTTGAAAATTTTTTGACCTTCTCAATAATCAATCGAAAACAGTTTATATCAGGGCATTAAATACTGTGTCCCACAATAGTGGATGCGCCAACCTCGAAAAAGTGTCTCGAAAGTTTTGAAGGTCGCCATCCGAACGCTGATTCGAACAAATGAGGGGAAGTGCGAAGAACAAAGAGGGTGGTTGCGTCATGTGTCGACGGCTCCGGACTGTCCGAATCGATAGGAAAAGCTGCGCACGCGCAATAGAAATCACTGATCCGAAAATGTTAAGTGGGATATTTCAAGTACAAAGAATTAGTTAAACTAAGCACTTTACTTGGATGTAATGGCAATAAAAAAGTTTCACCTTTACTTCTAGAATCATAAATAAATTGAAATATTTTGTGAGACATTCATTTGAAATAGAATATTTTGCTGCCAAGTGTTGGTGGCAATAAAATTTAAAAAATGAAATAAGAAAAGGAAGTCGTAACATTCATGTAAATTTAAGAATTTATAACTTTTGAGTTCTACTACGCTTAAAAAAATGAATGTATCTAATGTTTTTTTACATTAAATGGATGCAAACTAAATGTGAGTGGAGTTCGTTTTAGCATGAATGATGAGTGTGTCTGATACCATCAAAGTTATCGCTCGTATTTTAATGCTAGAGCCCTTTATGAGCACAATAGTTAAAACAACAGCCTTCATTAGTTTTTCTGAGAAAATTCAATGAAATTAGCCTAGTGGATTGAAATTCTTATCGGATGTTTCTACTTTTTGTTTTAAGTCGTTTTTAGTTAATCTGTTTTTACTGTGTATGTGTGTGTATTGGGAGTCCACAAAACTAAAACTCTTAAGTTTTATTTTGGTTCAAAAGATTCTCTAAGTTATATATTTAAAAAGGCATTAAAATTCAATTAAAAAAATATATAAATATATATATATGTGTGTAGGGATTTTCTGAATATGTTAAATTTTTTGTATGGAATGATTCGTTTTTGTAACAAAGATATAATCATATAGGATTTCTTTGAACCGTATAACCTTTTAAGAAATTGGCTTATAATAATAATAAAAAAATACTCAAAAAAAACCCATTATTTACTGAGTATGCTGTGTAAAGTATCAACATAAGGAATTCAAATGAATTTTATTTAATACATACGATCACTTAGAGATATTTTAGTTATTTTCTAACTTCATACAAGACGTTTTTTGTGTGTGTGTGTGAGAGAGAGAGTTTTATCTATCCTTTTTTTAAGTAGATCATTTTTTCGGAGAGTTTTTCGTGTCATTAAAAAAAAAGGGTTGCAGAAATGACGTGAAAATAAACAAATAAAAAAGAAATAAAGCCCTGCGTCTCTGCCCTCCACTAGGTGAAACCATAAGTGAGCGAAGAAGGTACGTGAGCCGCATCGGAGCCAATCGAAGTAAATGGATTGGTGAACGACTTGTGTGAATGGAAGGGCAGCAGTAGTATTGCCGTGTTCCATTCCATTTGAAACGGAAAGCGTTGTGTACACGAAGGACAGTATCAGCCTGTAAGCGCCACTTTCCTGCTGATCATTTCAATTTGCTTTCCATTTGACAAGAGCGACAACAGTCTGGTTTTTTCATTTTTTTTTGAGAGATTGTGAAGGGCATGTGTGTGCGCGGAAAGGGGGGGGGGTGTTTTAAAAATAAATCTTATTTTTTCTTAAATAAGAAAAAAATTAATTTTTTTAAATTAATTCATTTATACTGAATTAATTTAGCGCAAATGAAAGCATTTTGGTATATATCTCTTCTCTGTTG
Organism: Trichonephila clavata; assembly: GCA_019973975.1. Lineage (NCBI taxonomy): Eukaryota > Metazoa > Arthropoda > Arachnida > Araneae > Nephilidae > Trichonephila > Trichonephila clavata. The sequence continues at coordinate 269,846 of BMAO01014834.1, read as the reverse complement.
CTCTTTCCATTTCTAAAAATCAATATATATATATATATACAAACATTATTATTCCCCCACTTCGCTGGACATTTCTGATATTTTATAAATGTATACTGTTGTACTACTGTAGCCAAGACTATTCTATCGTGACTATAGTTATCTTAGGTATATAAACAACTTTTGTATATTTTTGTATATTTGTATATATATATATACTAGCCGTTACCAGCCCGCTTCGCTGGGTATTACATGATGTTTTATAAGTTTTTACTGCTTATATATATATGTATAAATTATTGATATCTAAGTCTTAGCACATTAAGAATTCGATTGTATTGAAAAATATACTTATACCTGTAACTGTCGCCTGTTGATAAAAAAAAGGGCAGCTCTCATCTAATTTGAATTTTCTAAAAATCTCTAAAATTGAAGTGAAAAATGATGTTTGCTCTTTCGTAACTCAAAAACCAAGTGGATTCCCACAAAACCAATTTTCGGTGGATCTCTTCTCCGTAAATTGAACATGCAAGCCAAATTTCAAGTCTAAATCTAACAGTAAAACAAAAGTTTTACTATCAATCTCCCCGTAATCCCGTTGAGAGCCGTTTTCCAAAATAACCGCTCTTAGCGGATTTATATTCAACAAAAGAAAAATGCAATCCAAATTTCATTATTATAGTCCTTGTAGCTCGAAAAAAGTTATTTTTTTTTGTCAATACGTCCCAGTAACCCCCTGCACCCCCCAGAACTTGATTTACTTAAAATACATTCTTAGTGGATCCCTATTCAACAAAAGAAACATGATTAACAAATTTCAAGTATATGGGTCTAACAATTAAAAACAGGAATTTTTTTCTGTAACTCCTCTTGACCCCTCGCAAACACCCCTTTTTTTTTAAATTTTTTTTTTAACATTTATAAACCCCGTGCACCACCGAACGTATAACACGGGGGTAAACAACACAGACAGAAGAAAGGATTACAACACAAACATCCATGCCTTCTCCGGGATTCGAACCCAGTCCCTGCGGCACCGCAGTCAGCTTCACTGACCACTATACCGGATGGGCGGCCGCAAACACCCTTAAGGGTCAATTTTCGTTTTACTCTTTGTTAGAATATCTGAATTTTCAAGCAGGATGATCAAATAGTTTAAAAGTGGAAATATTTATCGATTACGCCTCTTAATCTTCCGAAATTAAACTTAGTAGTTGATATTCACGAAACCCATTTTGTAGCGGTTCTCTACTTTACGAAAGGAATCTGCTTATCAAATTTCAAGACTGTACGTCTAACAGTTTAAAAATGGGGATAATTATCTGTAACGCCATTTGATCTATCTATATCTATCCCGTAACGCCCCTTCGGGGTCTGTTTTCACAAAACCCATTTTGGAGGGGAATTGCACTCTATGAAAGGAGTCTGCTTAGGAAAATTTGAAGACTGTGCGTCCAATAAATTAAAAATGCAAAAACAATTATCTATAACGCCCCTTGAACCCCGCAACGTCACCTAGGGGTCGATTTTCACAAAACACATTTTGAAGGGGAATTGCACTCTATGAAAGGAATCTGCTTAGGAAAATTTGAAGACTCTGCGTCCAATAAATTAAAAATGCAAAATCAATTATCTATAACGCCCCTTGAACCCCCGCCACGCCACCTAGGAGTCGATCTTCACAAAACTCATTTTGTAGTGTATCTCTATCCTATGAGAGGAATCTTCTTACCAAATTTCAAGACTGTGAATCTAATAACTTAAAAATCGGAATTATAACGCCCCTTAAGACCCCGGCCCTCGCAACACCCCTTGGGGGTCAATTTTCCCCAAACCCATTTTGTAGCGGATGAAAGAACCATGAAAGCATGAACCCGTTTTGTAGCGGGACCATGAAAGAAACATTCCCACCAATTTTCTAGCAGGTAAGTCAAGTAGTTTAAAAACGAAAATATTTATCTATTACGCCACTTAATCCCCCACAACGCCACTTAGAGGTCTGTTTTAACAAAACCTTCTTATAGCTGATCTCTACTCTATGAAAGAAATCTCTTTATCAAATATAAAGACTGTGCGTCTAATAGTTTAAAAATGGAAATAATTATCTATAACGCCCCTTAAGTCCCACAACGCCACTTGGGGCAATTTTCACGAAACCCATTTTATAGCGCTTCTCTACCCTATGAGAATAATCTGCTTACTAAGTTTCAAGATTGTAAGTCTAATAACTTATAAATCGGAATTTATAACGACCCTTAAACCCCCCACCCCCGCAAAACCTCTTGGGGGTCAATTTTCCCAAAACCTATTATGTAGCGAATATTTACTCCCGGAAAGAAACTTACCTACCAATTTTCAAGCAGGTATGTCAAGTAGTTTAAAAACGGATATATTTATCTATTACGCCCCTTAATTCCCCGCAACGCCACTTAGAAGTCTGTTTTCCCCAAACCCGTTTTGTAACTGATCATTATTCTACGAAAGGAATCTATTTATATATCAAATTTAAAGACAGTGCGTCAAATAGTGTAAAAATAAAAATAATTATCTATAATGCCCCCTATATCCCTGCAACGCCACTTGGGGGTCAATTTTCACCAAACTCATTTTGTAGCGGATCTCTACTCTCTGAAAGGAATCTGCTTACCCAATTTCAAAATTGCACTTTGATTAGTTTAAACATGGAAACAATTATTTATAACGCCCCTTAACCCCCAATAACGCCCCTTGCGTTTCGAATTTTGGAAAATCCGTTCTTAGCTGATGTCTACTCAATGAAAGGAACATGTCTGCCAAATTTCAAGTCTGTAGGTTGAATAGTTCCAGAGATATCGTGATTAGTCAGTCAGTCAGTCAGTCAGTTGAGTCGCTTTTCTCCTTTATATATATATATATATATATATATAAATTATTGTTATCTAAGTCCAGCATTAAGGATTGGATTGTATTGAAAAATATACTTATACCTGTAACTCTCGCCCTTGATAAAAAAAGGACATAATTTCTCTAATTTGTATTTTCTTATAATCTCTAAAAGTGAAGTAAAAAATGTTTGCACTTTTTTAACCTTATAACCAAGTGGATTTCCGCAAAGCCAAATTTTGTGGTGGATCACTACTTCGTAAAATAAACACGGAAGCCAAATTTCAAGTCTAAATCTAATAGACCAAAAACGAAATTTTTACTCTCAATACACCCCCCCCCCCTTCCTCGCCCCGTAATCCCGTTGAGAGTCGTTCTGCCAAATAAACGCTCTTAGCGAATTTCAATTAAATAAAAGAAAAATGCAAACCAAATTCCATTATTATAATCCTTATAGTTCAAAAAAAGGAATTTTTTTTGTCAATACGCCCCAGTAACCCCCCTGCTCCCTCAGGAGTTGATTTCCGTCAAATACATTTTTAATGGATCTCTATTCAACAAAAGAAACATGCTTAATAAATTTCAAGTAAGTGGTTACAACAATTCAAATAGAGGGATTTTTTCTATAATTCCCCTTGACCCCTCGCAACCTTCCTTAGGTGTCGATTTTCGTTTTTGTTAGAGGAACTCTATTCCATGAAAGGAACATGCCGACCAATTTTCAAGCAGGTAGATTCAATAGTTTAAAAACGGAAATAATTATCTAATACGCCCCTTAATCCCCGAAATGAAACCTGTAGGCTGATTTTCGCGAAACCCATTTCGTAATGGTTCTCTACTCTACAAAAGAAATCTGCTTACCAAATTTTAAGACAGTGCGTCTAATAAATTAAAAATGGGAAAAAATTATCTATAACGCCCCTTGAGCCCCCGCAATGCCACTTGGGGGACAATTTTCAAAAAACACATTATATAGTGGATCTTTAACTCCATGAATGATTCTGCTTACAAAAAATTTCAAGACTATACTTCCAGTAGTTTAAAAATGGAATACATAATTATTTCCGTTATAGATAACGCCCCTTAAGCCCTGCAACGCCACTTGGGGGTCGTTTTTCCCGAAAATCATTTTGTGGCGGATCTATACCCTTTGAGAGGAATCTGTTCACCAAATTTCAAGACTGTGGGTCTAATAGGTTAAAAATCAGAATTTTTAACGACCTTTAAACCACGGCAACATCCCTTGGGGTTAATTTTCCGAAATCCCATTTTGTAGCGGATATTTACTCCATGAAAGAAACATGCCTATACCAATTTTCAAGTAGGTAGGTCTAGTAGCTTAAAAACCGAAATATTTATATATTACACCTCTTAATCTCCCGCAACGCCACTTGGGGTTCTACTTTCACTAAACCCATTTTGTTGCCAATCTGTACTCTATGAAAGGAATCTATTTATCAAATTTAAGGACAGTGTGTCTAATAGTTTAAAAATGGAAATAATCATCTATAACGCCTCTTAACCCCCATAACACTACTTGCGTTTCAAATTTCGCAAATTCCGCTCGTAGCAGATCTCTAGTCCGTGAAAGGGACATGCCTACCTAATTTAAATTCAAAAGGTTGAATTGTTCCGTAGATATCATGATGAATCAGTCAGTCACTTTTTTCCTCTATATATATGTATGTCGTGGTTTTTCGAGTGAACATCAAGACATTTTATTTTGAACTGTCTTTTTTCCATGAAATTAGTTTGGAATATGATTGCCAAGAGAGAGAGATACGGACACGTGTTAAATATCTGAATAAGCGGCCCCTTCAAAAGCCATATGTTCCTCAAGTACGCTTCTTATTGGAGAGATATACTTGAGAATTTAAGCATGACATGCTAGGTAATAAAAGTTAGTGAGCAGAGAGGCAAGATTCTGTTAAAGCCATGTGTTCTTCATTCCCGAACTGGATAATAAATTTAATACTTGAAGATGTAACGGGAAAATAAAAGTTAGAAGTGGTCTAGGTATTTAATTTTAGATCTAATTTAATTATCCTTACATTCCCCCCCCCCCAATTTTAAAAGTGAAGTAATGGTGGTCTTTCTTTCTTGCAAACATAATAAATTTTCAATATATACAAAGCAGTACATAACATAATATGGAAATACATTTTACACACAGTAAATAGAATTAAGTAACACGAATAATAAAATCAAAATACAATACAATAAACGAAATTGTAGTAATAAACAAAATAGAAACACTTCTAAAATATTAATTGATAAAATGAAATTCCTTACGCATAAATGTACATTAGCGTTTTCAAATCTATATTGCATCCAGAAAAAGAGCTTAACGTTTCCTCCAAATCTTTCATATTATTAGATTTGTGTTATTGCTAGCAAATAGTCTATCTATTTGTAGTATATGTATGGAAATTTATCACATTAAACAATAATATAATTTATAAAAATACATGATATACAAATATTAAGATAATAATTTTCGATTAAAATCTACTCGGGCGCCCTCCTAATACTACTTAATTTTGTTATATAAAATTATACATAGCTGAAATACACTGTTAAAATATCAAAGCATAGACATGAATAAAATGATATGATTTATAATATGAGAACAGTTTATATAACACCTATACACTATTCAACACACCAGACCATATTCATTTTACATGTATTATATGAATATAAAATAATAATATAAGAATATGAGCTCTTTTATTTATCTCGATTCGAAAAGTGGAATCCTCTCTAGAAAGAAATCTATCATTACTTATAGTAATTACTTTTCAGCAACACATACAAACTAGTGTAGTAAATTTTTCACCATATTCACTTTTACTTCAAATGATCACAAAATATTTTGAATCTCTCCGTAACTTTTTAAACTTATTCATTTCATAGACAAATTTTTCTCCTTCGCATTTCACTTTCAGTAATATAATTTACATCATATTAATACCAACACATCTCTCTGACAAATCTGCGTGATCAAATCACAGATGTTCAGGGATGCTAATATGAAAACAATAAGAGGTATACAAATCAAACTAAATAAGTTTGTCATCTTAATATTTCAAGACATATACAAAATCATAATGATTGAATTATCTTTGATTCACTGTATCATTTCCAAAATAAAGTTGTTAAATTACGTTAAATTTAGGCAGGAAAATTTCGAGAAACAGTGGATCTTGATATGTGACCAGTATATCAAAACACACAATTTCAAGATGAGAAAAATTTTATTTTAAATTTAGTAAAGTTACTGATGAATAAAATAATTAATAAAATAATAAAATTCAGTGGATAAAAAGAATGCAATGTGACTTTAATTTTGTTTCTCATCATAATCAATATAATTTATTAGTACATTAAGAGTTATTTCTCTAATAACTAACTTTATATCTTTCAACTTTATAACACTAATACTATCATATAAATGATATAATTCCTTTAACAATTTAAAATAAGATAATGAATTACATTAAAATTTCTCAAAAAATTTTATATAATAAAACACTTTACTTTCTCTTCTAAATATAAACAACCTCATTTAACACAAAATATACCATATAAAAAAGTTTAATATCATTTATCTTACTCTTCCTCTTCGAAGTCTTTTTAAACGAAACTTAGTCACTTTTGTATAACATAATGTAAACTAATAATTTCACTGACCTCATTTCTTACAGGCAGAGATTTTTGGTTCACGGTACTTCACATATCTTTTCGTCCGTTGATTTTATTTTGTAATTTTTTTTTTGATATTGCTCTTTTATTCTTGGATTCGATGGTGACTTTCAATAATAGATTCGATGTTCTTCAAATTCACATCGGGATTATCGCACATTTTTTCCAAATGTTGACGTTTACTTCACTTTTTTTTTCTTCCTCGCCATCAGAGAACGATTTTTTTCATTCGCGGCAACCCGGCCTCTTCAGCACAAAGAGATACAGCGCGTTCCGGATTCCATAAAGTCCTTTAAAGCAATTTCCACAATAGTTGTCTGACTTTCTCGTCCATTTTTAAAATATTTTTACCTTTTTCGAGGGATTTAATGCGTTAAAACTGCGTTTTCAGGCATCCCGCCGGCTTATTGCTGTCGTGGTTTTTCGAGTGAACATCAAGACATTTTTATTTTGAACTGTCTTTATTCCATGAAATCACTTTGGAATGTGATTGCCAAGAGAGAGAGAGACGGACACGTGTTAAATATCTGAATAGGCGGCCCCTACAAAAGCCATATGTTCTTCAAGTACGCTTCTTATTGGAGAGATATACTTGAGAATTTAAGCATGACATGCTAACAGAGGCGGATTAAGCTAGTTGGAGGCCCCTGGCGGTAAAAGGTTTGGGGCCCCCTGGGCTGAAGAGTCGAAAAAATTCGCTGACCTTAAATTCTCAAAATAAAATGTATAGCTAAAAAAAAATTAACGGCTCAAAAAAAACTTTTAACTTTATTTTAAAGAATTGAAAAAAAAACTTACTTATAAGCTTAAAATTTTGCTATATAACTTTACGTCTTGATTTTTCTTGGGCAAATTCATCGATTATTTTTGCAGTATCTATTTGGTCAAAAACATCTTGTTCTATGTATAAAATGGCCATGCTGTTCAGTTTGTCTTCTCCCATACTACTTCTTAAATAATTTTTAACGCGCCTTAAAACCAAAAAAGATCTCTCACTTGATGTATTGATATCGGTATAGTTAAAAATATTTTTAAAAGTATCTCGACTTAGGGAAAGTCGAGACCATTTCTTTTGCAAATCGATAAACTTCTATTGGAGTGTTCATAGTATCTTTGTTTTCTTTTAAAAATAGCAAAAACTGATCCAATTCAACGTCAAAATTAAGCGATTCAATATCGTCTTTGTAAATATCCTTTAATTTTTGAACAGAGCTTTCTTCTTAATTTCAGAAAAACCTCTCGTCAAAAAATACAAAAAAGGGTTTTATAACAGTTTCATATATTCCAGCTCTTCGGGATAGTTCTGCATTTGTCCTATCGCATATGGCATAGAATGAGTTGAACAAGAAATGTTCCCTATTTTCAAATTCATGACCTTCTTTAGTTTCATCGAAAATAATTTTTCTCTTTCGCTGCCTGCAAGCTTGTCCAACTTCCTTTTCAAATGAGAGCCCTGTAAAGCAGTTGTTTCTTGTTCTACTTTTCCAAATTCATTCCTGAGATTTTGCATATAATTTTCTAAATATTTCAGTACATTAGATCCTTTTAATAGCTCACACCCAACTGATTGTAATGCTTTGCTAGTAGCACTCACCCTCTGGAGTATGGTATCCCAAATCACGGTCATTAGGGAAGTTTCATACTTTCCCATGTGTTTCAAAAGTATCCAATGATTAAGTTGGCTGTACGCTAGCCTCCGGCAACGGAGTTAGCCGCGGTCGACTCAGTATTCCACTCTTTTACCAAACACCCCAACGCAAACAAAAGAATATATATAGGCCCCAGAAACTTTTCTTTATTATTATTATTTCAGGTCACAATCTAATGTACTTTCTTAATTTTATTTTTATTTTTAAATTTTTAACTTTTAAACTTTTCATACTTTTCCCACCTTCCAATAAACATGGCAAGTGTAATTTTTAATGCTCCCTCAAATTCAAGATAGGGGATGAAGACCTCATCATAGATCATGTGCCCCAATGACCATTCTACCATGTTTCAAAAGAGGAGTTGCCTCCAGTATTGTGATCTTCTCCTCATTTGTATCACGGATTTCAGCCAGGGCCTCTTTTATGTGTGTATAACCAAGTCTTATAGTTCGTACGGCATCTGCTCTTGCTGACTATCGTGTATCTGAAACTTTTTTCACAGATATTGCATGTTTACTCCTTTCCAGATTTTTATTTAAAATTCGCCAGCAATGGGTTGACACAGAAAAAAATAGAATAATTTCTGTACAAGCATAAAACATTTAATTGCATCGCTACAGCTTTCTGCTGCTAAATTTCCCACTAAATTTAAAGAATGACTGGCTATATAAACTGCGCTTGGACTGTGTTCTTTAATACGTGCCTGTAGATCTGAGTACCGCCCAGACATATTAGACGCATTATCAAATGATTGCCCCCCCCTCTGCAATTTTTAATATCCAGTCCAAATTTAGCTAAAATTTCTAAAGAGCATTAAATTTTTTCTCTCGAAATTCTCATAAAATTACATTTCTTTTTTTTTTTAAATTTTCTGTGATGGAAGTATGAAATTTCCGATTTAATACACACATATTTTGTTTAATTCTTTTACTCTTTACAGAATCCATAGTTTAATTTCTAGAACAAAACGTAGCTTAGCTTCCGGATTACTTATAATCAAAATTATTAAAATGTCTCAATCAAAAGTAAGCATTCAAAAATTCTAGGGTTTTCTTTTAAAAACTGGAAAAACAATTATAATACTCTTGATTTGTAAAGTTTCCTTTTAAAGTTTCTAAATATAAGTTAATAAAACATTAACTGAATAAAAATGTTTTTTACACATTCTAGTTTAATATTATTACTATACTTGTTTGTTTTTTCAAAAATCTTAATACTTTGTGACTAAACAAAACAATAAAACATTTCCAAAATAATTTGAAATTTCTAAGATAACTCAAAACTATTCGACAAACGCCACAATATCACAAAAGAAATCTACAATTTTTCAACTTAATTTATACCTTAATTACATTCAAAGTTCCATTTCTCAAAATTAAACAATCTTGCTACATATTGAATAACTTTTCACATTTCTATTTTGTTTGAAATCACTCTCTTCTCTCTTCTTATCTACTTTATAAATTGTGTTTATCATATTTTTATTTCTGTAATATATTTTGCTACCACTTTAAATGGATTTAAACTAGGAGCAATTAAAAAATAGTACCTATATTTTTCAACATTGTTCTGTAAAAATAAACATTTCATTTAATGCTCTTTATAAGAAACTCCTGCTATAGTATTGGCATTGTTGCCTTTTTTAAAGATTTTAAATATAGTTATAGATGAATTTTGATTAACTTTATTAGAAGCACACAGAATGTTATACAATATTTTAAAGAAATTATGCATTTTAAAGTAATTATACGATTTTTATGTATTTTTATAATTAGTTACACATATTTAATTATTAGATTGCACTGAATATCCTTTTAAGTTGTCTGGACAAAAGACTTAATCAAAAAAGTATCGCGAGCAAATTACTCTTAAAATGATAATAAATACAAAAAGAATTTGTGCTTTTCAAATTTAATCTTACAAAATAATGGTTCTCTTAACAGTTTCAAGTATATTAGAAGAATTATGTGTTTATTTCACGTTAAATAAAAAGAAAGAAAAGTGTATTTTTAAGTAAACTTAATATACTTTCTTTCTTTGAAAATTCTTTTAACAGTTTGAAGCAATTTTAATGAAATATTTAGAAATTATAGATTGGCTCATATATTACTAAACAAAATTATCGTAATACGTTAGGATTACAAACAAAAAATCAACGTAATAAATATAATAACGTTTTATTTCAATTTCGAGTTATTGTTAGGATTCTTTTAAGTATGGTAAATAACTGATGAATGTACTCAAAATCTCATTAATGTTTTGTATTTTAAATGAACTATTATCGCTTTTGAAAATTGACTCAAGAAATTATTTTTATAAGAGAGGCAAATAATATTTTTTCATTTGAATAACAATGCCAATCGAAAATGTTTTAAGATTCAAGCTACGAAAACACATTTAAGTATGTTAATAATCATAAAAATATTCTAAGAAACGGTTGGCAGTTATTTATATTTATGTATGTAAATCGAAAAATAAATAAATAAATAAAATAGTAATGACACAAATGCGGCAAAATATTTTTTTCACTTCATCTTACGCACTGATTAAAATACCTGCGCATTAAATCTTAAAATTTTAAAAGAGAATTTGAAAATGAAAATATAGTTACCTTTTTTTGTTGTTTAAACACGGTTCTCTGATTTTTCTGTATAAGCGCAGGAAACTAAAAGAAATTAGTTCGGAAGTCAAAGTGACTCAAAATTTCCTCAGTTTGCTTCGAAAAGGGGTCTTTTTCTCAGTGCCATTCTGTCCCATTATTTTCATTCGTCCTTAAGCCTGTCATAAACCTTGATCGTGCTTTTCCCGATTGTGCTTTTGTCCAATGTGCCGAAATTCTTCTTTAACGCGCCCCCTCTCCCTTCCCCCAGAGAACCAACGTTGAGAACTCATTGATACTCCTTAAAAAAATAATTAACTATAGACTTGGACGATGACAGAAGACTTCAGGCGTTTATGGTCCTATCTTTTCTCGGAACGGGAAGCAGTTATCCAGCCCTTGCTCACCACGAATGCACATTCAGTCTCTTGGTTGTTACAGAAATAAAAGAGAACCGGGATAAATATAATATAATACTCTCTTTCACTGGACCATCTATGAAAAAAATTCCGACTAAGGGCCAAGCCTTCCTGTAGCTTCTTAGTACGACGTTTATTACAGTCAATCAATAAATAGACGAAGGGGTTATTGTCATTTACAGGCAAACAACATTCTGAATGGATTTTTTCCATCCTAATAAGTGTTATCTGTATTTCACTTCAAACGATATTTCTTTCGATCCGCTTTGAATGAGAAGTTTTTCCTACATTCAAAGATCACACCACTATTTGTCTTCTCATTACTTTGAGTAATTTTACCAGCTTTTAAACTTTTCTTATTGCGTTTCCTGAGATTCAGAATTCACATGGAAAACTTATATCGTTTTATGCCAGTGACATATTATTTTATAAACGTAAAAAGGAACTCTTAATAAGACCCATTGATAACATTTTACGACTTTTTGCTTACACACGTCCAGGGCGAGCCCGTATCATTTATACGGAGATAGCTACGCCCCTGATAAGAAGAAATTTTGTTCAGGAATTTTTCTCAGAATTTTTAAAATCCATTCTTATTATATGCTTCATCTGTGGTAGTGCGAACCGTTAAAGTCTGCATGATTTCAAGAATTAGTTTGCAGATTGTTGAAATTCAGAGATCTACAATAGTAATGTTTACGACAAAATTCACATTTCTTACGATAGGAATATTGTCAAGTTTTTATATGCAAGAGTACGTTTTAGTTTTTGATCATTCTGGGGCCCCTGCGCACAACATCCGCCACACCACCAACATGGCTGGCCCTGTACATAGTTCCCTTTCTCTATATTACAAAAACTTAAAATGTAGAAATACTAAAAGGAAAACATTATCAAACTAGAAACACACAAGCCTTTCTCAAAAATCAAACATATGAAAGCCAATGGTGTAAAAATGATCCTGTGAAACCAAGACAATAAAAAAAAATTAAAGAACAAGATGCACATTACCTGAAATTTTAACTTTAAAAGTTAATCAAATTTAAGTTGACCAATGGTAAAAAATGCCAGCAAAATTCAGACCTTATGAAAGTATGCAAACATCCCTGTGATCAATTATTTCAATTGCCAAAGATGCTCTACAGTTTTTTCCAAAAAATAACTTTCATCTATTTCACTATTTAATTCATTCATCAATTTAGAAAAATTTCAATCTCCCTTAAATATTTCGCTTTTTATGTCATGCTGACTGAAATAAAACTGATACTAAATTTACAAAATACTTCGATCCAGTGCCGGATTACTCGTTAGGCGGAGTTGGCAGTTGCCTATGGGCCCCGTGCTTTTTAGGGGCCCACAAAAGCATGTTCGGTTTTCTGTTAGTGCTCCAAAAACAGTCTACAGGGCCCCGAGAACTCGACTGCCTAGGGGCCTCCATATCATTTAATCCGACACTGCTTCGATCTCTTTCCCCACATTCTCAAATTATAAACACAAAAATCCAGATAACAATAAATCACGAACCTTCAAATACTAAATTCTTTCGAAGGAACTAAACATTGGTAGTTGTTTCTAGTCTGAGATCTGGGATCATTATTGTAATATAAGAAATCTGGGATCAAATTTTTAAAAACTTGGAGCCGAAAACATATATTAAAGATCAAAGTTCAGGGAAAAAATTTTTTTTTAAAAAAGCAAAAAACAAACGGATTTCAACCGCAATTACATGCAATATATGAGGGCAACACCAATTGTTATACGATTCAAATGTTGGTAATCATTGGGTTTGCAATATCAGTACAAGATTTTTTGTTGCACGTTGAACTTATAACTGAAGTCTTATCTGCTTGGGGCCCCTGGCGGCCGGCAGGTCCGCCAGCCGCTTAATCCGCCTCTGCATGCTAGGTAATAAAAGTTAATGGCCAGAGAGGCAAGATTCTGTTAAAGCCATGTGTTCTTCATTCCCGAACTGGATAATAAATTTAATACTTGAAGATGTAACGGGAAATTAAAAGTGGTAGAAGTGGTCTAGGTATTTAATTTTAGATCTAATTTAATTATCCTTATATATATATATGTATTTCAAAATATATATTTATATATATATATATTTCAAAAATATATATTTCAAAAATATACACAAGATAGTTATAAACCTAAGATAACTATAGTCATGATAGTATAAATATGTATATATATATATAATCCACAAACATGTACAAATGGTTATAATCCTAAGTATAACCAGCCAAGAGTGTGAGAAAAGTTAGCTACAGTAGTACGACAGCAAACTCTTGTCCTTGGGAACCAATATTGCGGGTTTAAAGAAAGTTTTCTGACGTCAACCTTCACCTGTAATCTGCCTATATATATATATATATATATATATATATATATTTGCGGAAAACAGAATTCTAAAATTTTGAATACATTATCGGATTTGTTAATTTACTGAATCGGTCAGAATTATATTGAATATTTTTTTTCCTACAAGTATATAAAAGTATTTACCAGAAAGAGGTATAGAAAATGTTTTTACAGACTTACTCCCCCCCCCCACACACACACAATGAGCTACTCTTTATTGTTATGTTCTTTTTATTCTATCTATATATTCTAGATTTCAGAAGTAAAAAAAAAATAATGTATGAGAAGTACTGTATTTTTTTCCTTATATTAATTTTTAGCTGTTATAAACTCAATTTTTGTTTATGTGTTTGCTTATTGAAATTGCCCAATTATTTTTCATATTTTTTTCAAAGATTGATCAAGTATAAATGAGACATTTTGAATAACATCGAAATTTTTTTAACGACTGCTCAAAAAAATTAGGGGTGCAAGCAAAAAAGTGAATAAAAACCGTTGTACCGTAGCCAGGCATGGGTATAAAATGAAGAATACAGGTATAAAAAAACGCAATGATGGAAAAATAGAAGCAAAATCTATTGTATAGGAACTTTAACTCTTTGGAATGGTGAATGATGCTTCAGGGCAACAATTTGGTTTCATGTTGATGACAACATCACTGATTGTATGGAAACGATAAGGATGTTTAATAGGGTGTGGGTTCCCTTTGAACTGCTAAGACTGCCTCACCTATTTAGCATGGACATGGTGAGGTGATCGATGAGACTGTTCCACTCTTAAGGACGTGAGATCTGCAAGTCTTGCACAGTAGGAGGAGGTCTTGATCTTGCAAAAATGCACCGTACTTGTGCTCGAACAGAATGAGATCAGGAAAGTATGCTGACCACTCCATAAGCTTCATTGCTTCAGTTTCAAGAACGTTCTCAACAACATGAGCTGTATGATATCTGGTGTTATCCTTCATTAAAAGAAAGGAATCACCAATGTCTGCTGTGTAAGGTACAACGCGTGGAGTTTCAGGATACAGTCTGCATAACTTTGAGGTATCAAATCGATATTCCGGATGATATGCAAGCCATTATGTTCCATACGTTGATTCCAAGCCATACCATCAAACCACCGCGGCTGTAATGTGATCTTTCCTGAACGAGTATAGGGTCTTTTCAAGCGCCCTTTTCTCACCATACCAAAACACGTCAGGTGTCTCACTCTAAACTAATTCGGTATTCGTCCGTAAATAGCTTTCGACTCCAATCAGTTTGCATCCAATCTCGAGGCTCAGCAGTCCACTTTCTTTGGGCCGCACCATGTCTTGATGTCACCGGAATATACACCAATGGCCTACATGTACACAGACCACCCGCATGAAAAATACTTCGGATTGTTTAGGTTGAGACTTTTCGTCCTGTTGCCTAAAGAAACTGTTTTTGAATCTGCATCACTTTTGCTGTTCTGTTTTGAAGAGATTTTACCGGGATAAATCAATCATTATGTGCTGTGGTAGCACGTGGAATACCTGGTCCTTGCTGACGTCAAACATGCTCCATTTCTTAGGACTGATTCCACATTTTAGCAATGATACTTGTTGGCCCTTCAACAGCGTCCGCTACTGTTCTTTGGGTTTGCCCGGATTCTCTCTCTCTCTCTCTCCAATCTCCCGATAATACATCAAGTTACGGATCGCGTTTTCACCAGTCATCTTTTTTTAAAATAACTATCAAATGTTTGAGTTTCACCACTGGGATTACGAAAAGCAACAGCTTCTACGAAATCATGATTTCTACTTTTATATACTTTTTTCTAGTTTTTAACATTATAAATGTTGATTTGCATATGAAATTTTCTTTTTCTATTTTCTGTTACACTTTGGATTATAGGTATTTTGTTTTGCGTTAGTTATCAGAAGATACGTTAGCATAATTTCGTTAAATCCATGTGTTCCCTTAATTTTTTTGAGCTGTGTATTTTTTCTAAATAACCATAATAAGTTATTCATAATTTGAATATTCGTATGGCACCGTTTAGTTTTCATATTTTCGTTTCTTTAGATCCAGTAGTAAACACATTATATATACTGCAGCGACTCAGAAAATAATTATCCATACTTTAAGTACCATCAGTAGATAAAGGGTTAACTGATATCCAGAATAATTCAATTAAAACATTCCCTATGAATGCGAAAAAGTAAATTTCAAACCAAGATAAAAATAGATTGTCCTGGAATAAATGTCTTAAGGAGCCAACTTTTCCCTTTTACCGGAATGATATTACACAAATTTTATAAAGATTATCTATTGTTTTCATTTTAATCTTTTCATTAGTTTTCATAATTATTACATAAAGGATTTATTATCAATATGTTACTAGAATTTTAGCAAAAAAATTGTGATATCCCTTTCTGTCAAGTTATAATAGAGAAAGCAAAAAAAAAAAAAAATTGAATCGCAAAGATTATATTTTGAAAACGTTGCGAATATCTTAAAAAACTATGTTATGGTGGAAATAGTAACTGCATTCGTAACTAAGATACGTGAATTATTTTTCAAAAGAACTTCGAGCGACCTTTCCCAGCGCATTAACGACTTCTTTAAGAGGCATTTGAGGGTAAGAATGGTATCACATAAATACAATCTTTGAGAGACAGTTGGCTCTGTGCAACCGATGACGTACTTTCCGATGGCTCGTTTAATTAACTGCCACAGAATGCTCCATTAATTGGCAAATTGAGTGAGAAAAAAATTGTATTTTTTACAAATCATGTTGTGCTTGCGTAAGGAGTCTAAAATAAGGGTTCTCAATTATTTGAAGTTTGCTAAAACCCTTGAGAGTCAATGATCCGATTTTTCTTTGACAGTGAAAGAAGAAATCACAGAATGACTTTAATTGGGTGGGGAAAAAACCAGAAAGGTACAATTTTGCGTGATGGGGGTATGAGTGTTGTTTTAAAGTCAATTCTTTTCATTATTTCAGTATTATTTCGTTTACAGTCTTAAGATGCATCTGCTCATGCACTTCAAGGTCCAATGTCAGGTATACTGAGATAGGGACAGTAGGCTTTGGCCCTCATGGACTGATACGCCACTGAGTTAAGTTAATACTCTTAAGATAATGGAAATAAATAATATTATTTTTTGAGTGTCAGTAGTCCGAATTATTATATTTTTGTTTGTTTTGCTGTCAATTTTTACAAATTTCAAAAATAAGAAAAAATAATAATTTATTTTTTAGTTTTTAGAGTTATATTTTAAAGTTATTTTAATTATTTTGGAGCTAAAAAGGAAATATTTGATTGACTCCATTTCTGCCATTTATGCTTCCTGTTTTCTGTCTTTTTTTTGTCTTTATGGTGCATTTGTTTTGTATATTTTTACTATTTCTTTTGTATTTGTAAAAAAGTTAAAATTGTTTAAAATGTAAACTTTGATTTTTTTTTGCAATAAAATCTGGATGTGAGGGTGGTTGTTTCCTGAGGGATCGGTTGTAGCTCTAAACCCTCTTCGGGTGAGCTCGGTTCCTCTGGGCATTCATCATCATCTCTCATCCTGGTACTATTAAAGATTTCGCTGTGTAGAGAAGTTGATAATCATGAAATATGTCTAGGCTCTGAATTTTCTCTTGGAATCGTGTGAAAATTTTGAGAGTTATGTGCCAGCTCAGGTGTGCCACATGATCGTGGTTGAGAATTTCTAGGCCTGTTGCCAATAACCTTCACAATTACGCGACGTTAATAAGTAATGAAACTAATGGCTATTGTTTCATACTTGTTAAGGAAAATATTTCATTCACATTGTTTGATGATATCACATTTTGAAGCTATTCGAGAACTATTAACGACCGTTATTTTGAACGGTCGTTAATAGTAACAATAACGATATCTGATCCGGAACCAACATCCAAGTAACGATAACGATATCTGATCTGGAACCTCCTCTGCAGACTTCCACACCAGGCCAACAGGAGGACTTTGAGCCTTGATAGATTTAACGTACACCATACCCTCTACAAGGCAAGTTTTCAATGGCTGCAGGACTCGAGCCCGCACTACCGTGTGTCCCCCAGAGTTTTTGCCCCTTGCCTCTCGGTTACCTCAGCACCTTTATGAGATAAGTATTCCGCTTGCAACAGCTCGTTCATATGCTATCTGTTGAATTTGAACTTTCCAACATATTTTATTACTCGTTAATAATATTGTCTGACTTTCACTATTCCTTTAAGGATCAAATGCATTGTGAGACGCATTCTCTTGTATAAAGCATTTTAACTTTCGGAATAAAAGAAAAATTCATCTTGACTGCACGCAGGTAGTTCATTTGCCTACCGGAAATCACTTGACCGTTGAATGAAAGCATCCAAGCGTTAGTCATCAAGGTCTCGTTAAGAAGATTTTTATTAGACACCCAGTCAGAGAAAATATGTTCATTGGTATGAAAGCACGATAGTGCAAAGACTAAAGTATCGAATTAAAGAAGAATACAGTGTTGAATAAAAGCTATTTGGAAGTATTTTAAGTATATCATGATTATATTGTTTCGAATTTTGATATTTTTGTTTTTATTGTTCTAAGAGGGGAATTCTTAGTCAAAATTATAAACTTGTGAAGCATTTATAAGTTACTATTCCTCCTTGTTGTGGAGTCCGGCGCACCTTACATTTGTTGAGGCTTAATGTCCTCCTATTGGTGTGGTAGTTTGGAGAGGGAGCTGCCAGCTCTGGTGCCTTCCTCGTCATTTGACCACAAAATTACGAGGTTTGTCGCCGATAGCACGTGTTGCTTGAGTGTGCGGCGTTAATATCACTCACTCAACAACTTACCGGGTTAGTTTGAATGAACACTGTGTTTAGAACAATGGGAGTGCTGACTAATTATAATATTCTAAAATGAAAAGTATATGAAATAGGTGACCACACATAAACAACCACCTTTATGATTGCTTATTTGTTAACCCTCACATTATGGCAAGGAACCAGCATACAAAAATTTTGCACACATAAATTTTCGACTTAACGTCGAGACTTTATAGGGGAAAAAATAGTAAATTCGAAGATTCCATGCGTCCCTCCACCAGATCTCGCATCACTCCAGGTGTTACTTCTGACCTAGTTTGGGCATCCAAGGAACTGCAATGACCCCTTCTCCCGAAACCGAAATCAAAGTGCTTGGACTGAATAGGGATTCATTTTCGTCCCAGTCGCTTCAGACGGAGTAGCTGTGGACCGGTAGGTTTAAATAAACACCCCTTCTAAGGTGCATCAACTGCTTTCGCAAAAGAACAATTGCTAAGATTATAAATTAAACTTTTTCCAACCGACAGGAAATATTATGACTTTTAAAGAGGCTAACTTTATTCATCAAAAAAATCTGAAAGTGGCAGGATCAAGAATCTCACGAAGATTAGATAATAACTATTCTACAGCACACCTTATTAATAATTTTGATTTCGATTTGCAGCAAAAATGCTTTTATTTTGTAAATATAAGCAAAAACTTATATCTAGAAATAAGTAATGGATAAGAAGGAAATATCCTATTTAGCGCAAGGAGTTCAACCTTTTTGTGGCCATGTTAGCCAAGGGGTTATGGTCATGAATTCGTGACCACCGTATCATGAATTCGAGCCCTCGTGCCACTGAAAACTCCCCGTGTAGAGGAGCTGATGCACGGCTGTAAGTCCTCTCTATAGCGCGCCGTGGTTGTTTGGAGAGAGGTGTACCAGTTCAGTTATCCTCGTCAGTTAATCAAGGTTTAAAGTTTCGAGGTTCACCACCAACAACCCTTGTTTTTCTATTTGTGTGCGACGTTAATAAACACTCACTCACTCACCTTTTATTTGTTGTTGTTTAGAAGCTTCAACACACACACACGCATATATATATAGCATAATTTTATTATACGAATAATATCTTAAATTTAAAACACATCACAGATTGAAAAGAAAATTATAAAATACAGTTTTTTTATTAACCAATTTTTTGGGGACAGGACCCACCACTGCATGTAGGTTCTTATAGAAATAGTTCGTTCAATAGAGAGAAAAGGTTTGAAAACCCAAAAACATGATTTGAAACAATCTGCCCTACTTAAACAAACGAAGTATTAGTAAACTGATATAGGATCTTGAGTTGATAAACTAAGCCACAGTAGGGGGAGGGAGAAACTGCCATTCATTGTTTTTGTAGGAGGGTGTAAGGATCCTACCTCGTGAGGAACCTCACTGTTCTAATGGGACTCGATTAAGAGTTCCACTAAAAGAAAAGAAAACCTTCGAGAGATCCTCCTCACTTTAATTGAAGCCACTTACGCGACAAGATGTTTCGCTAATTGCTTCTTCATTTCGACCATTTGACATATTGTCTGATGCGCCAAGGTGAAGTGGAAGAAAGAACTTCAAGGTTCGTGGGACGAAGAGTTTATATTATTATTATTAGCCGACGGTTATTTGCAAAATGGTTGTCTTTCAACTTTTTGAATGTTACTTTTTGACTACTAAATCCCCCCCCCCCGGCGAATGAATTTGGCAACAGTTCAAAAGGCTGAAGAAGAAAAAAAGTAAAGGGAATGAATTCTTTTTCAAAATTTTTCTTTTATCATGACTGACATGAAATTTTCCGTAATTTGTATCATTGCTTTCACCAGCAATGGATTCAGTTTTGAAAATTGTTCAAAGTATTATTTACAGAGAACAATTTTTGCCATCAAAGGGATATATATATATATATATATATATATATATATACATAAATTGTACAAAATCACCATAAATTGAACTTAAAATAATTTAGAAAGAATATAACAAGGACAATAATAAGGCAATACAGGACTAAGTAATAACACATAAAGTTAGTTTGTAAAAATTTGCATTCCTTATTCCTTGTGACCCGGCTAGATGTGTGGGAGGAACTAAATGATCAGACGACATGGTGAACTTCAATTAATTTATTTATCTCTATATTCAACACAGAAACACACACACAAATCACACTCTTATTTATTAAGATAAATTTCATCACACACTTAGAGGGCGAAGGTGAGACAAGTTAGCGTGGGGATAATATATACGATCATGTGAATCTATCCTTATGATAACTTATACAAAGCTTGTTTTAAGAAGCGCGCTAATAATTTAACTCTCTAACTTCTATTTGAAATAAGAGCACAGTTCCTGAACTCTTGCAATCCTTTAACCTCTTAGACGTGGCGCTAAGCACTTCACCAATAGTTGACTTAAGCACTTCCTCGAGATTCGAACTTCACGCGTCGTACACTGTTTACGTATACGTATTACTGTCGATTTGTTTGATTCTCATCTATTCACTTCACATCCAAGCTATCCTCACTTCACGAACTCTCAAAAATCGCGAATCCAGAATATGTATATTAAACTTAATTTGTATAATCACGTTTTCCTGTCATCGGAGAAAGTTGGTTGGAAAAATGATGTCCCAAAAGGAATCCCCAAGGAGGTAGTGGAAGGAACCGAATAGATCCGTCACAAGTTAGAGGACAATAATACATTCATTTTTATACAGAATATCCCAAAATCTGTACAGCCAGATTCTTCTTTGGAAGTATATACAAATTTCTCCCAAAGAGTCTTATCTGTACGATCTATTATTTACAAGAATAGGATAAACAAAGTATGCCAATGCAAGGAAAGGAACAACGTATAGGACACATCAATAGCAATATTTATAAATGCACGGCAGTCCGTCGTTGCAAGTTTGAGTTCAGCGTGGAATGGAAGAGAGCATACGTCGCAGCAGCGCCATGGCCACCACAAGCCACATGCAGACGAACAACTCAGTCCGCTAGTGTAGTTAGTCACTGCATCTCGATACACCAATTTCTTGAGATTACCCATAGGGAAAAAAATTCTATGGTATAAGATCTAGCAATCTTAGTGGCCATAGAACTGTACCCTCACGTCTGATCCAGCGACCAAAGTATGCCATAAACAGTAGATCACGTACAGGACAGTGAAACGGCTGGAGCCCCATCATGAATCATCATGTGTTTTCATTTTTTTTTTCTCGTAAACTATGGATCATACAGGTAGAGAGCTTTGAGCATTTTTTTATGTAAAGAGAATCTTGCTGTACAGAGATTGGGTGCTATTTTTGCGGTACTCTATATAGGGCTCAGATTGAGGAGGTAAGCAAAGTGTTAATCTTTCTCTATATGTGGGATGAAAAATTGCATTTATAAAAGCCACATGCAAATTTAAAATTACTAAAATTAATACTTCTCTAAATCACAAAGAATATATAATTTTCTGATAATGCTTTAAGTTACATCAGAATTATATTACTTTCTTAATGCTATTTTATTACTATCTTAATGCTTTAAGAAAGTAATAAAATAGTTTAGTGCAATGGACTAATTTTAATGTTCATCACACTCTCAAGGCTCACATGAGGACTATTGTCCGAATATCTCATCCGAAGGGCTTAGAGCTACAAACGAAACAACCACCCTCGCTTCAGTCTTTATTGAAAAAAAAGGTCTCATTTTACATTAGTACAAAGTATGCAAACCAAAACAAATTCACAATATACACATATATAGCCACATAAAGCAACTAAAGATAACCATAAATATACATAATTACAAAATGAAAGCAAAATGCATAAATACTGCACAAATTTTATATAAAGATAAAGGCACATTCACGATACACATACACATTCATCGTCAACTAATGAGGACGACACATGAATTGACATTTCCCTCTCCTCATTTCACCCACACCAAGCCAACTGGACTTTGAGTTTTGATAGGTTTAACGTTAATTATCCACTCTACGTTTTGGGTCTTAACTGGGCCTTGGACCCAAAACACGACCTTATCAACGCGAAGCATTGTTCTCGTCCCTAACCAATCAGTTACCAGGGTCAAATTATACAGTTACAGAAGGATAATACGATAGGAAACTCATATACAAACTGCGTTACATATATGTGTTAGCAGACTCTTAAATATATTTAGGTCAATTCTGAAAAATGGTCAGGTAATACGATGACGAAAAACTCTTCCATCCGCCAAGCCAACGGGATTCTAGTTAGATTATTATAATTAACTCCCAAACGTTGTTTTAGAAATACGTATTTGTTAACTTCCTGTCTTTGAAACTTCTGAAAGCAATCTTTCATGTTCAGTTTGGGGACCTGAAACCAATTTTATTTTAAAGACATCAATCTTTGCAATTTGGGTGATTTTTTGAATAACTGATTCATTTTTAATTAATCTCTTCTTAACTACGTTTCTGCCCACTTTGTAGAGCTTTCCGAAGTGTCATGGCAGTTTTTAAATATTTAATACTTCCATTTTGCTGTCTAATGTGCATCTATCGACGCAACATAAATTGTGTATGTTGTTGTTGCTCATCTCAATGTCTGCCCAAGTCCATGATTTCACTCACTCTCAAAAAGTCTAAAACGATTAGAGGGCCCTCATACAGATCTTGTTTTGTAAGCCGCAGGTAGTCAAGAATGTGCGAATTGTGCCTCATTTGTGCCTACTACCTTGAGCCGTCACTTAAAAATGCTTGTGGGTTGCATCAGAAAATAAACAGTCTAATATTACAAAAATGCTTTGAATAGCTAAGGATGGACAGATGTAATAATTCTTTCCTTTTTATATTTTAGGGAAAATTTTGTTCTTTATTCTTAAATAGAATAAGCATTTTATACATAATTAAAATATCGAGTAATGACTGAAACAAAATCAGTAATTTTGTTCCATCCAATTTTTGAATAACTAATCTCATTTTATGTTTAGAAATACACACACAAGACTCGATAGAAAAATGATCTTGTCAAAAACTGTTAACTTAAATTTCGTCTTATATTTCATTTTCACATCTTATTAAAGGTTATTCTTAATTCTTCAGTGACCTTAAGGAAAAGTACTTGTTAAAGGAATGTACTTGTTTGTAGCATATTTTTTTTTTATATTTAGTGTACGCGGGGCTTATTCCATTCTAATTCATCCATAATATATCCCTTTAAATAAAAACTTACAAGGATTGTGCGCTTTTTTTTTTATTTATTTGGGACTTTCATAAGTTATGTTGAGTTGAGAGTTATATTAACTTCATTCTATTAAACAACACGAGTGCTATTGTCAATGGACTTCGTCCTTTTTAAATCATGGTCAAGTGGCGACACCTGAACTGGTACATCCCTCTCCTGACTACCTCACCTCACCAACAGGAGGTCTCGACATATTTAACGTGCATCGGCTCTCTCGACTCGGCGGATCTTCGGTGGCACCTGGACTCGAATCCACGACACTCCGGCGGTCTTCTATAAGATTGAAGATTTGTGGCATGGGAAACAACACCGACACTGGTCATTCATTATATCTCACCCTCTAACGAAGTAAATTTGTACGCACCATTTCAAACACAATCGCCTGTGGTCTTAAGAACAAAGGATGTCGTACAGAAAAACTGCGTTGTACTGCCCATAGTAGCTGACCGCGGTAGCCTAGTGGTCAAAGTAACGGGCTCTTGGCAGGCTTGTCGTGAATTCGAGTGCAGAACCGCTGGAGACCCGCAAGGTAGGGGGCGATGCATGTTAAATCTGCCCATGATCAAGCATCCTCCAGTTGGTGTGGTGTGGAAGTTAGGAGAGGAGGGGGCCAGCTCAAGTGTTGTCAGTTGACCATTTTTCAAAATATGCGTCTGCTCCAAAATTTTAATCACTTGTAAATCCCATTGCTGTATAAGTATGAGAAATAACAGAGACGGGGAGTTTTTTGCCTTTTTTAGAGGCCAATAGCAAGTAATCTATTTTAAAGAATCAAGGAGTAATGTGTCATGAATTCCCGTTGGCTTTGAGAAATATCATTTTTTATTCGTCACATGTTATGAGGAGGAAAGTCAATGTAATCCTATGACAAGATTAAAAATTTCGTGACCGGAGAGAATTCAGATCTGCATCCATTTGTACTTCAAACATCCCCTTCACCTGGCTGACATCTATTGCCTATTGTCATCATACATAGTAATGCAGCGATTTTAATCAAGTAAAATGAAACAAACGATGAGCGAAGTATTTTTTGTGTGAGGGATCCCAAAAAATAACAGAAGATTTAAAAGATTCTCATTGTTTAAAATCGCACACGTGTGTTGTTTTATTGAAAGTTTTAGAACATAGAGTATCAGGAAAATAATGAAATATACATATTTTGTACCAAATTCGGAACCATAACCAAAGAACAAGGATGACACCTGGGCTGGCATCTCATTTTCCCACTACACTACGCGAATGTACTTTGAATCCAGTTCTATTCAGAGAGCAGCAAATCTATCATTCCTGAAGACGGGTTGTTATTGAATTAAGTGATTAATTGATTGTTTTTGTCACATTTCGATGAAACACGAAGATTATTGGCAACACATGGCGTTATATTAAACCAGGGGCCAGTAACGAAAACAATATCTCATTTTCCAAACTTCCTTTTTATGCAAATGTGTGAGTGAATGAATATTAACGTCACCACTGTTTAGCTATACGAGGGCTTCTGGCCACGGACCTCGTAATTCTGAACCACGGTCAGGTGACAAGGACGACACGAACCTGGCACCCTCCTCTCCTAATTACCACACCACACCTTCGGGCGGACGTTTGAGCTCTCGACAGAATTAACGTACATCGCTCCCCTATACGGCGGGTCTTTAGTGGTACTGTGCTCGAACTCATGACATGCCAGCCACGATCCGCTACCTTGACCGCTAGGCTACAGCAGGCACCACTTTTAACGCGAACGGAAGAAATTAAAATTAACGTGTATTATCTTCTCTACACATTGGGATTTTATTGGAATCAGGATTCGAGCATTTGTGAATTTTACTGGGCTTTAACTCGTCATGTGGTAATAAGATATTTATATAAACATTTAATTAAATCTCTTAAGTTCCATTACAAAATTATTCATTATTGAATTTATTCAGAGTAATGCACAGCAACGTATGTACACACAGTATCCAAATAAAAAAACTCGTTATTTTCCTAAACGCACCGCAAGAGGAATTCTGTTTGGTGATATTACAAAAAGGAGATGCAATTTAAAATTGTGGTAAAAGAAAGATATTTTCTTGTAATTTACTCCGCGATGCTCGTTCACTCGCGCATCGTGCTCTTTCGATAATCTTGCATCAAAACGTGTCACTAAACGAGCTTCCACCCACCTCGCATATTAAATTACTTCTTTCCTTCCGTGTCATCAGTGACGTCGGCAATTGCCGACGGCCTCGCGCTTGAGGGGGCCTGGCAAAGTTTTTAATTATTTAAAATTTAGTTATTCAGTTCGTCTATTTTAATTTCTGTTTGTGTAATTTTTGTCATCATTTGATTAGCAATAAATCTCGTTTACTCATACATTAGTTTAACTATAATTCGGCTTATGTAATTTAACGTTTTCTTGACTGGGAAAAAAGGAGGCCTCGCGAACCCTAATTTCGCCGACGTCCACGCGTGATCTAGCGCCGCCACTGCGTGTCATCTCCGATTTGAGTCGGGTTTGAGACTCTTTACACACGAAATGGGAAAATCCCTTGGATGTGGTTCTGCAGAAATATTTAAATATTAATATTTTACTTAAAAAGGAATGTTTTGGGCCAAAGATACAAGGTTCAGAAATTCGTAGAGCACGATAACAATGCCTCGCTTCTTGAGACATTCGAGTGTTCCTCCATTTGTTTAAGTACTCTTTGAAAATACTTTGCGCAACGTGTGATACAGGATATTATCTAGTGATCCTTAAAACATGCAGAAAATTACACGAAGTAAGCCAACTATCGAACGAGAGATTCGGGTCTGCACTTCAATGCCGTTCATGATGGATAAAAATAATTATTTGAAAAGTATAATGGATACCATGGATTTGCGAAAAAAATCAAAACACGATTTTTAGCTTAAAATAGTAGGCAAAAAAAAAAAGGCTATTGGTGACGAATGTTGAAATAAGATCAAGCAGTGAGGAGCTTTGACCCGCATATCCATCTCTTGAGTGTGCGTTAAGACTTGACAGATTGAGCGTGCATTAGACTTTTTGTGTAGTATATACTTAGTGCCTTGAACATTCGAACCCACAACACGAATGCTATAGCGATGATCGTGAACCAGCGACTGTGTCTTCACGGGCACGCTAAAAGTAAGAATCGCTGAAGTAGTATAAATTCTATTCCCAGGTACATTCATGTGAGCGTATTCTGTGATTGAAATCAGCCTCAAAAGATGCACACATTGGAATGTACTCTTCTGTACCTTTGAAAACATGTGCTCTTTTTTTTTCTTTAATGAATGCAGTACTGAAAACATTTCCATACGCTAATTGTTTGATTATTGTAATTTTTTTTATTTGTGACCGAATAACCCGTAATTCCTCCACAAAATCTCCTGTTTAACGAAACTAAGTTTGCTTCTGTCGAGCCGTAGTTTAGAGTCCATTGATAACCCGCTGTGTAGATTGCTCGCCAAATCTAGTGGCTTCGGTAGCTTAGTGTGGTTAGGGTCACGAACCTGATGACCTGCGTGTCGCCCATTCTAGTCCAGGTGCCACTGAAGACGCATCGTGTAGAGGAGGCGTTGACTGTCTCGATCTCAATATCCTTCCATTAGAGTGGTGTTGTAGTTTGGAAAAGGATTCCAATTCTGGTGTCGCCCTCGTCTCTTGACTAAGACTCAAAATTACGTGGTCTGTCTCCTATAGCCCTAATTTTACTTTAGGGTGCGACGCTAATTTTACTCTTATTCACTCACCCGGCAAATCTATTCCGGCTCCAAGTGCTTCAGTCAGCAGGTTGTGGAAGTTGAGTGAGATGCCACATCCCCATTGAGCGAGGTTCAAAAGGACACCGTGCGATATGAAGGAACACTCAATCCTATTGCTTGGTAGAGAAAATATGAACTTGGGTTGTTGATCGTATGTCATCAAATGGACTCTGGGGAATGTGAAATCCGTTACCAGTAGCTTATATTGCAGTTTGGGTGTGACGTAACCTTAAAAAATGTTTGAAATAGATCTATTTTATTTTTATCAAATGAGTTTATTTATAACTAGATTTTGCAGAAATTCGCCCCCCCCCATCTTTCTCTCCATTTTAAATCGAAAGTAACTGTAACTTTAAATAAATATAAAATGATAAAATAAGGAAAGAAACTTCTTTCCAAGTCTCGAATAAAATTCAATTTTCTGGTCTGAAGTTTTATTTTCCCTCATCCTCTACGTATTCCTTTTTTTTTAAATATTTTCCCCCCTTCTCTCGTCTGCTCTGACCTCGACGAAACGGCTCTAAATCTGGAGACATTTCATTTTTAAAATAACACCCGAAGTCGAAAGTTTCTCTCTTCGGAACTTTTATTGTTCATGCTTTCTGCAGAATGAAACTTTTTCTCCCTTTTCCATGGAAAGAGCGGGGAAAGGAATATATTCATGATGTTAATTACTTTTTCTTTTCCCACTTTCTGTTTTCATCTCAAGATATTTGTTGATTAGGAGACCCCACTTCAAATCCAGAATAATTTTTTCGAACAAAAAAAAAAACAACATAAGTTATGAGAATGTTGAATAATGTTATTCAGAGAGAGAACTATGGGTTTTTTAAGAAACCAATGTTTCTCGAGTGTGAAGAATGAAGCTACATTCCTTTGTCTTCTAAAATTAAATTTAAAAAAATGTTATTAAAATTTTTTTGGAAATATTTTTTTTTCCCTTTAAGCCCTAAAGCTGGTAAAAAAATTTTCGTTACTCTCAAATATTTTTGCTCAAGACTGGATTTCTCCCCTCCCCCAGTTAAATATCTTGGACTATTTTTGTTCGTAATTTTATTTAAAATTAAACTTCAGTTTTTGGGGTCGGAGCACTTCTGTGATTTAAGTTACGCGTTTCGATGGGGGGGAGGAGGAAGGGGGTGAACTGAAGCCTATGGTCGAAAACTCATGGCTTACGTTTTTTTTTTTTGTGCGCTCGAGGGTTCGAATTCTAATGCCGTCCAGGAGGACTGATGAATAGTAAATATGTGTGGAGGCTTAAAACATCCTCACGTTGGCGTGGTGTTATGTTTGTAAAGTGGTGTATCACACACACACACACACACATCTCAGGTATTGTCCTCGTCACTTGAGCTCATATATTCTAGCGAGGAGGATGACCCCTGAGATCGTGTCACTTCAAAGTGCGTTAATAAAATACAGAACCAGTCATAAGGTCCCTTTTGTTGGTACTCATTCCAACGATACTTTCACTGTTGGAAGCAATTTGAGACGCTTCTTTTGCATGTTGGATTATTAATGGTGTCTTGTGGCCGCGGTAGAGAAGATAGACGCACATACATACATAGATAGATAAGTTTGTTTACCTTCGAATTTTAATAGTGTAAGACTAGCTTTCATGGCCCGGCGTTGCACGGGCTTATACCGAGGGTATAACTTAATCCCCCCATGTTAATTTCCTCCATTTATTCTAACGCCAACACTTTTGTGGGGTTTCACGCGTACGATGTGAGTGCATGTCCCGTGAGTGCGTGTCATGGCTTTGTTGCTTAACATTTCCCCTTCTCTTCACAAATTCTCGATCCTAGTACCACTGAAGACCCGCAGTGTAGGGGAGCGATGCACGTTAAATCTGTCGAGAGCTCAAAGGTCCTCCCGTTGGTGTGGTGTGGTAGTTAGGAGAGGGGGTGCCAGCTCAGGTGTCGTCCGCGTCACTTAACCATGGTTCAAAATTACGCGGACCGTCCCCAAAAGCCCTCGTGTAGCTGAACAGTGGGACGTTAATATTCACTCACTCACTCACTCACTCACTAATGATGTCTTCTCTGGTTTGAATTACCTTTTCATGTTTGTTTTTATTTTTCTGGTGGCTTTCTAATCCCTAGGACACACCTTAACATACCTTTTTTATACAACAGTCGACGTTGTCGAGTAGGGGGCACTTAAGATCGCCGTGTAGAGGGGCTGATGCACGTTAAATCTGGCGTCCTCCATTTCGTGGTGTGTGTAAACTTGTAAAGTAGGATGCAACTTCAGGTGTTGCTCTCGTCACTTGACCGAGGCTCAAAGCCCATCACTGATAACCCTTGCATTGTTTTAAAGTTTTTCGTTACTTAAAATTATATCAACTCTTCGAAACAAACAGGGATGCAGACAAATTGTATCGTAGTAGTCCTCCGAAACAAACATTCTAAGTCCTTAATGCATTTGATCGCTAGAACCCTTTCAACAGAACGCTGGATATCGGTTGTATTAGGCTCACAAGTAGCCACCACAGCCTTTTTTCTATCAGCAACCATTCTCGCTCTCATTGCTTCAAAATTCGTCTAATATGCATCATTTTATTCACAATTTGCGTTACTTCTGTAAGAAATTGTAACTGTGCGGTAGCTTAGAGGTTATGGTCACAACTCGTGGCCGGAGTGTCGCGGGTTCGAGTCCTGGTGCCACTGAAAAGCCGCCGTGTAGAGGAGGTTAATCCACATTATACCTGTCGAGGCTAAATGTTCTCCTGTTGGCGTTCTGTCGTAGTTAGGAGAGGGGGTGTCTGATCAGGTGTCATTCATGCCACTTGATCCAGGTTGCGAATTCTGTCGCCAATAGTCCTCGTGTTGCTTTTTGTGCGACGTTAATAGAACTCTCGCTCAATTTGTGAGAATTCGGCACTTGTTGTAACACCAAAGAAAATCCCAGGTTAGTTTTAAGATGAAAATCTGGTGGAAAATAATATTGTTCATATATTTTCTTTTTTTTCTATAAAAAAATTGTAATTTTTTAACATAAGCTATAAAACCTAATAGTTTAACACTGCACGATAGCATCTGTAAAAAATTCTGATAAATACAGGATGACCGGCTTATTATTATGGAACTACCCATCAGAATGTAATAGACTGTTCATCCATGGAATGGAAAACTCTCCGAGATTTTTTGGGGTCTAGTTCGACAGGCCGCATGTGCACGCAGTATTCGGCAGTCGCAGACGATAAACTTTTAACACTATTTTCATTAGTAAAGATGGATGCCACAACAAAAGGTGCAGTGCGTACTTAGGTAAAACGGATTTTAAATCAGTCACACGTGTACATCGACGTGTTCGAACAGAATGGAATGAATGTTGTTACTGGCCTGCCTAATAGACTTATCAGGACTCTTACAAAATGAATCACGCACAGGATCAACAGTGTCTTCTATCACGAAAACTTAAGGTTACTTGCCAGTTTTTCTTTTTGAGATACCAAAGTTCCAGTCTCCTTTAAATTTCTTTCCCATTGATGGATAGATTTTGATGTCGGAGGATCGACATTCCATTCTGTTCGCACACATCGCTGTGAGCCGTGACTGATTTAAATTCTGTTAACCAACGTACGCACTGCAGCTTTTGCTGTGGCGTCCACATCTTTACTAATGAGGTCAGTGTGAAAAGTTTATCACCTGCGATTGCTGAATAATGCGCGCATATGTGACCAAAAAATCTCGGAGAGTTTTCCAATTCATGGATGAACAGTTTATATTACATTCTGATAGGTATAGTTCCGTAATAATAAGCCATTACTTTTGGATACTATTAAAAATTGCAATAAATACCACGTAATAAAAATTCAATACATATACTTGTCAAAATGAATGCAGTTTTGTGGAAAACTCCATCACCATGAAAACAAACAGAAATCTGTATACATATGTGGCTTTGCTCCGATAACTTTTTATGTTCGAAAAATGTCTTCCCCCCTCTCCGAAACTCAATGACCCATTCCCTGGTGGTGTTTCTCTTTCCTTCCCGCATGCGAGGATTACCCTACTTTATAGTTCGCAGTGATTGATTACTCCGGTGATTGTTCAAGAAATTCTCTCTATCTCAAAAAAAAAAAAAAAAAAAAAAAAAAAAAAAGAAGAAGAAGAAGAAAAAAGGCAGAGCGTGTATTCGGATTATAAGTAGAATAAATGCATGGGAAATTAGATCGATTGTAAGAAGCGTGTAGACATTTGGGAACGGTGCGATGCTTAAGGCTTCGTGTATGAAATTGTGCAGGAATTTTTGGATAAATCTTGGCGGCAAAGGTGAAAAGTTACAATTCTACATTTCGAATAAGAAATTCGTATTTGATGAAGGAATGCTGCTTAAAGGAGCAGATTGGAGTAATTTTTTGTGCCTTCGAAAAGGGTCTTACTTTTTGGGGTTTGGGACCATGGGGAAGACGCGTAGAAAACACGCGGATTTTGGATTAAAACCGCTGCTAATATTATAACTAGGTGACGCTGTTTTTAAATATCGTCGCTAATAAATTTGGAGCTCAATTTTCATTTATCTTCAAATTTTCTACCATTCACATTATTACGGAGATTTTTATTTACTATATAGCTATAATAAAAATCTAGAAGTTGCCGTTGAACGAAGATGCAATAAATCTTTTTTTCAATGGAAGGAAATTTAATTTGACCAAATTACCAAACAGTAAGATGCAGATGGAAGGTAGTGTGTCTCAGCTTCGTAGTTCCGGGTGCATAAGTAAAAAATGTAAAAGCGACTGTTTGTCAGATGCATTCCTCTCCAGTAGCTTGGGGGGGGGGGAGTGCGGAGTAAATAAACAATGTCACAGCATTAGGCGAATTGTTTATTTTAATAACATCATTCATATCATTTTTCACGTACTGTACATGCTGCAGATCGTTGTATTTTCCCTTTTAACGATGTGAATTAGGATGATTAAAAAAATTACAAATCTTTCTATTTTTTCTCCCCTATATATCTGCTGCTGTGTTAAAAATAAACTCCAATTCAAAACATGGCATCGAACCGAAATTGAACCGAAAACCGGGGGGAGGGGGAACGTTAATTTGATAGGAACGAAAACCGGGGCTGAACCGGAAAAAAATATCGGTTTATTTCGGCTCGATATATTTTCAGTCATTTTGTTAATGTAACAAACTTACAGATATTTTCTTATTTAACTTCAACCATATAATTATCATCATCACAAGCACATTGCATCTCGATTTCCTTTTTTTGAGGTTCACTTGTACTTTTTTGTTTCAGTTTCGCTCGAAACTACTTGTATGTAAAAGGCAGATTTAATTCAAGTGAATGAACTAGATTATTTAATATAAGAATATACATAATAAAAAAAAATTACTTATTTCGAATTGAACCGAAAACCATTATTTTTGTCGGAACGGAAACTGAAACGATGTATTTTATTTTTAGTTCAACCGGAACGAGAAAAGATTACGGTTCGAAGCCCTTGTTCAAAAAAGATTTTTCAGTTTTAATCGATTATCTCTAGGACTACTGGACAGATTTTTATGAAATTTGGTGCGTGCATAAATTTGATGTAATGCAAAAACAAAAACAAAAAATCAACTGTTATAATGTTCGTGCGTAAATCTAATCGGGGCCTGAAGTTATAAAACAGCAATTGCAGTAAAAAGGAAAAAAGAAAAAATAGAAAGAAAGAAATTGGTTAATAGGAGGCGTTTTACACTTCTTCAGATAAACAGGCCTCGTACCGTAATTTTATACTGTAAATAAAGGAACTCATGATTTCCTGCGGCAATTAATCCCCCTCGTCTAGCAACTCAGTTTTGTTATTGCGAGTTGCAATTACCCTCCACATAGCCTTCCAAGCATGTTCTATAGGGAGGAGGTCTTGACATCTGACTATCTAATCCGTCCAGCAAATATCCTCACTTTCCGGAAATTCATGACTTCGTGTTACCATACATTAAAATAAAATCAAGGTCGTAAAAAGGCGAACATAGGGCTCCAAGACAGCAGCCTTTCTTTGAAGGTGTGTGCACCCATCCAAGCCTCCGCTAAGCTGTAACCTGTAGCAATACAAGAGAAAAAACACTTTTTGTAAAAGACAAATTATTTTCTTTTGATTTTTTTTATTTAGTTAAGCTATTGAACTTTTACCTCTTACATTAAATCCGATGACCGCCGTTACGATAGAAATGAGAAATGCCATCAAAAATTGATTTATAATACTATCGTTTATTTTCGTATAATCTTGGAAGCTCGTTTCAGATTCTGAAATCTTTTTTTAATTGTTATTTAACATTTTTATTCAATGACAAATCATTAATTCAATGTTAATAACATAAAAATCAGTGTCAATGTGTTTCATTATTGACACATTTTTATATTGAGTTAATAATGAAAAACACGTATTGGGAAATTACAAATGCCATGCCTTCGTTTATAAAGAGTTTGAAATAGGGGCTTTGCATTTTTTTTAAAAATTGAATCAAAATATGGCTTAAGTTGAAGTGTAGTGAAGTTTCTGATTGTAACAGTTTTTTTTTATTTATTTACATTATTTTCTAAATTTTTTGTAGCATATCTGTAAACTTTTCTGATTTTCTTAATATTATTGAAAAAAAAATCATTTTTCTTCAAAAGGAAGGTTTCTAATCCCTAATTTTAACTATTCTACAGCATTTATCATAAACTTTAATAAATCCTTTAAAAATAAGTATCTTAAGCCAAATAATTATCTTTCTACCAAAATTAAAGTTATGTGTTTTGTGGGATATGGAGCAACAAAAAAGCCCCACCTTAAAGTTGTATGTCTGTTTACTTTAAAGCTTGGACAACACAAAAGAAATAGATTTTATGCTCACTTTGTAAACTGAGTCATGTCATAAGAATTTGAACTGTTTGTTAAAATTTCTAATTAAACTGTTTTCCCCCTTTTAATATTTTCCCTTTTTAAAATATTTGAAAAATCTCAAATATTTTAAATTCGAAGAGAATTTCTGCACGAACATTACAATTATCTATTCCAAAGTCTTTAACCTTAAGAAGATTTTTAAAAAAGGGAATGAAAAAATGTGTGTCACAAAAAATTATTTCTTTATACGGCCTAAAAAGATCTCATTAGAATATATTTCAAGGCATCGGTTTTTAATTTTAAGAAATTAAAATTAAAGACAAAACGACTTTTAGAGAGAGAACTTTCATTACATTAATTCAAAGTTTAAGATTATTACTATAAAAATGGTATTTCAAAATGTATTGTACTCTTTTCATTTTATATAACCAAACATTTTTCTTGATAGTCATTTAAAACGCTGAGTCATTTTTAATAACTTTCGGAATTTTCATCACACACTTACAAAATTGTGAACAATATTAATGAGTCAAAGGAAATTAAATTAGGATTAATACATTGATTTAATTAATATAGTTAATTAATTTTAAAATCAGGACTTTTTATTTTGTTGATTGATTTTCCCCCAAATATACACAGAAAGGTTGATCTCAATAATTTGAATTTCAAGTCTTATTCCAATCCGATCATTAGTTCCGGAGATAATTGAGTGAGGGAAAATTGGCGTCTCACTATTCAGCGACACGAGGGCTTTTGGCGACCAACCTCATCATTTTGAACAACACCCTCTCCTAAATTCCACACCCACGGGAGGACGTTTGAGCCTCGACATATTTAACATGCATTGGCCACCTCTACACGATGGGTCTTCAGTGGTACTAGAGTCGAACTCATAATACACCAGCCACGAGGCCGTCACCGTGACCACTAGACTACTGCGGCCACCGGAGATAGTCAAAGAAAACCAATTGGAGTCTATGTATTAGATTATTCCCATGCAAAAGATTCATAACACAGGGGGTCCGAAACACTACAAACACTAATCTTTACACTAAAAATTTATGGGGGGGGGGACTTTTTGTTATTTTTTATTTATTTTTTATAGTTTTGAATAACCTGTGTTGTCCCCTTTTTCAAAACCTTAA
The DNA here is from genome assembly GCA_019973975.1 of Trichonephila clavata. Classification (NCBI taxonomy): domain Eukaryota; kingdom Metazoa; phylum Arthropoda; class Arachnida; order Araneae; family Nephilidae; genus Trichonephila; species Trichonephila clavata. Next base: position 234,514 of record BMAO01014834.1, on the reverse strand, counting down.
GATAAGCAGGTTTTTTAAATTAATTTCTTATTACCATCTCGCTTTAAAAGGCTGTTAGTCATCGAACTTGTAATTTTGAATCACGACTAAAAGATGAGGACACCTCAGCTGACCATTCCACATTTTTAACACCTGTAAAATAAGAGCTTTGTGTTTCGACAGCTTTGCTACACGAAGATGTTTTTAGTGAAAATAAAGTTTTTGTCACAAATCTAAATTTTTATTAGTGCAACACTACGGCTAGTGTACACTTTGTCTTGTTATTTTCTTTCCTTTTGTTTAGCATACTGTTATAGAATAATATATAGTAATTTAATACATTACTACAAAGATTACATAGTTGTAAGACCTTCAAAAGAGTTGAGTAGAAAATTTTATCGTCAAAGGTTCGATATACTCGTATATTAAGGAGGGGAGGCATTTTTTAAACCCTAGTAATTCGAGACAATTTAAATGAAAAAAATTGTATGCACTAGGAATACGTTAATTTTAAAATGTTGAGTTTTAAAGATGAAAAACAGATTATAAATGAGTTCCTTATATAATGACGTCAAAAGGATCTATTTTGGATCAAAATTTTTGGCCAAACTCAAAAATTAAAATAAAAAGATCTACTAGAGCCTGAAGTATTTCGGAGTTTGCCCTGGTGGAATTCTGAACTTCATCCAAGTGATCCTTCAAAGTAACGGGATTTTCCTGAAATAATTCGGCTGTTCAGGCTGGTATCGTTCGAGTTTTTTTTATTGTAAATGGCACAGTCCGTGTTTGAAATTTCTTATCAAAACAACAGAATAACGGAGTTACATATCAAAATGTTGCTCTTATTAGAAGTTGTCGTCGTAACCTTTTTTTATTTGTATTTATCGAAGTTTATAATTTTGAAAGCATTCTGATTAAACAAATGTTTTGCGTGTGTGTGCGTGCTTGCTTTAAATTATGTACTTTTACTCAAGCTCATCTTAACGAATTGTTAAACTACTTTTTTTATTCATGATCAATGATAGGGTTAGAATCCTATAAACCACATCTAGCGAAAACCTACTAGAAAAGTTAAGAATTATATACGCAACACAACTCCGATGTCAACACTTTAATATGCTTGGAATTCCCAAAAAAAATAATAATTTCAATCATGCGCAGTGAATTTTATTTCAAAAAATACATAATTAATGAATATCTCTTCATTCAGTAGGAAAAAATGCTTTCCATTTACTCAATGTAACTTTCGTTTGATAGTAGAAAGCATGTTCTTGTTTGCTAAAATTATTTCTTTAGTGCCTCTATGCTATATATTTGAACGAATTCCTATTAAGGTACCAAGTTTTTTTTCCTATTGTTCCTAATATGGATAACTTTTACTTCAGTAAATTAGAACTACAAAAATATTTATATTTTCATTTTAATTAATAATGCGTCATAATTAACACCTATGTATTATTTTTAATTCCTACTATTATAGCTCACATTCTCTCTCTCTCTCTCTCTCTATATATATATATGTTTATCTTGTTCTAAAATTCTTTTTATTCATCCCATCAAATTCAAATAAATTCTTTAAAACTTCTAGTGGATGACACTTGATGTTAAGATTCTGGTAATTAATGAATTAAGATTTTCCAAGTATTAATTCATTAATTATCAGTTAATTAGTCAAATTAATAACACCGGTTTGCGCACAATCTAGCCCGATGTCTTGATGAATTTCGTGGGCCTCGATCTGACTACGTCAGACAGGTGGCATAAGTAACAACAACATGCAACTGTTAAAACATTGACAAAAGTTGGTGCCGAAAAAGGTTTTTCAGCCAGACTAGCCGAACTGGGTGTGCATTGTTACAAATTTTCAATCGTTAATAAAATACTTTCTATTCATCTCAAAGTAGGAATTAACTTAAATCTTTTTTTATATTACTTGTTTTTATTTTGTTTATTAAACTTCTATAAGTTGTGTTTAATGATTTTTTTTGCTTTGGTAGAAACAAGTGAAAGTTTAGATAGTGAATGCTGAATTTGTTTTGCAAGAATTGATTTCATCAAAGGGTCTCGATTCACGGATTCAACTGTTAACTTACTTTGGATGAAATAGGACGACACTTTCATGATATCAGAGGATCGTATGCTCAAGATTCGGTTTTCTCTTTAAATTTTCTTTTAGAAATCAATTTTTCAAAAACAAAAAAAATTTCAAATTAATATAGATTGTTAGAAACGTTTTATGGAAAACAGCGTTGAAATCCGACAGCTTTCAGCAATAAAAAATGCAAATGTCAAAAAAGGACTATTGAAAATGTTAAATTTTTAGTTAATTTTTCTGTTTGGAATTCCATTGATTAATTATTCATTTTATTAACATCGCTCTTTGAAGTGACATTTGGTGACGAACCTCGTCATTTTAAATTGCAATGAAGTGACGAAGACTCTCCAAGCTCTTTTCGGATTTGGAGCAAACGATTAAATTTTTTATGTGTGTTTTATACATCTATGTAACTGAATTATATATATCTTTCAATAAATGGGGATGAAGCGATGTTTCACACCTGACCAGTTTGTGATAATCAGTAATTTATTTATTTATTTATTGGTGTGTCACGAGTTCTGATCTTGTGCCGCCGGTGACCCACTGTACGTTAAAAAAATCTGTCGAGTGTCAAACATACCCCCGTTGGTGTGGAAGTTAGGTGTGCTGGCTCAGGTGTCGCGTCTTCGTCACTTGACCTCGGTTTAAAATGACGAGTTTCATCTAGCCCTAGCTCGACGTTTATATAGCTCTCACTTTCAATCCCACTCACTCAATTTGAATTTCCCACTTTCATTCAAATTTTCAAACTGTCCATAGTCATCGACAACTTTTTTTTATCATATTACTTTTCTATGTCTGGCAAACGTGTGCGCTTTATTTCTTATAATTTTATTCTCTTTGGTTGAAATGAAATCGACATTACTTGAAAATAAATGTAATCTTTCCTGTCGTCTTTATGAAACTGATTAATTGTAATAGTCACCAATAGCCAGTAAAAAGACTCGTTTACGAATTAATTTTTAAACCGCACATTTTGATTCCGCTTTCGAAAATCATGACATGATTTCGACCCTTCTATGTCGTAAAAGAGTGCTGCATTTTATGGCGAGGACGGTTTAATTCTGTCCTCACGACTGTTTCTCCAACTAAGAGAGGGATAATTAATGACTGGATTAAGAAGATTCCTTTTTGCTTTGACGCAGATTTTGGGTCGTTAAGAAGGATTCCTCTGCAGGGAATTTCGAAGTCAGCTTTGCTTTAGTTGTCAACGGTCTCCGCATTAAGTACTTCTGAATTATTACTTGCTTGAGTCCGTAGAATCGTTAATGGCTTCAGATTCTCAGTCGTTAGCAGGGTCAGATGAGTCCATTTCTGAGCCATAGCAAAATAATTCAGTTCCCCTAAACAGTAAAAAAGTTCAATTACCCTACAGGCAAATGTTACATTTATTTTTAAAGAGAGTTTTTTAAAAAGAGGGGTATGTATTCTTCTCAAATATAAAACTGAGTTAATCAGCCAGAAAATTGAAAAAAAATTTAAGCATTTAGCTGGTTATTTCTTCTTGACTGTGCTTTCTTCTACAAACATATCCGTAGACTAGATTTGAATTCCAGACAGGTCTTTAGTTTCATTTTAGAGCTGCGTCAAATTAAATTCCCAGCAGTTTTTAAAAAGTTTGATACAAAATTCAATAAATTTCTTTTCAGAAAGACTACATCACAATCTCGTAGAAATTTAATTCCTCTTTTTAGAGCTAATGTAAGCAAAATGTAAATGTTTACTAATAAAAAACAGTGGAAAGAATGTGGATATTTATGATTCATTCGATTTTTGTTGAAAAATACGTAGTCCATAATTGTTGCTCTGAATTAACCACTTTCCAGTTTTGCCTGAACACCGCTCGGGGACTTGAAAAGGTACTTCCCTGATTTGCCCGAGCGACACTCGGGCAACACTTTTTTCTACTCTAATCTTTTGATTTGCCTGTATTTTTTGCTCGTTTAGTGTGCAATATTTCTAAAAGATGTCTCTAATAGTCGAGTAAAGTTAGGATTATAAAAAAATGTAAAAACCATTTTCAAGGTTACGTTTTACTGCATTCTTTTTGACTAGATAAGGCGGGAATTTTCTTTTTACTAGATCGGTGTATCGCAAGCCACGAACACTATTTCTTTTAAATTTTGAGTTTAAAATAGATTGATGATTATGAGAGGCTCATAACAGAAAATAATTCTGATATGGACTCAGATAGTGAGTCTAAAAATTTCTGAAAATGATTCTGGAATTATGAAAGTTTGTTATTGGACTTCTCCTGTGGTGTAGAAAAGTGGATCAGTATTTCACAAATTACCCAACAGCTAAAAAAAAAAGAGGCTAGAAATAATACAAAAAAAATATTCTTCCAATTTTTTTTGATTCCTCATTGTGAAATGCTTTCGTTTTATATCTGAGACTGGAAGGAAAACTATCTAATTTGAATTCCAGGCTTTATCGATCACCTTATTGGAAGATATGGGGTGGTAAATGATAAAAAAGGACGACCAGGAATTTTGCTCAGTCTCTTAAGATTGACAGAAAAAAACTTTTTAGAAGTGATTCCTCCCACCAACAAAGAATTGAGACCCACAAGGCAATGTTTTGTGTGTTGGTCGAAAAGAAACGATTTTGTGAGCGGAAAACGGGTGAAAATAGAAACACGATATTTGTCCCGATTGCGATTTAAAATTTACAATAAAAAAACGGAATTTTAAGAGAATAATTAACTGTAAGTACACACAAACAATGTAATTTTTTAATCTAATATACATTTTTGAAAATGTTCGTTTGAGTTCGATTATTTCTTCGCGAAAACGCCAACTTTAAGGAAAAATATGTTTTTTCAATGAAAATAAATATTAGCATACTTATCTCTTTAAATTCAATATTAATAACATTTCTGAAACTGCTGATTTGAGTTTATATAATTGATTTCATCCTTAAAATGTTTACAAAAAATATGCTTATTTTTGTGACATAATATGACAGAAAAAAACTGTAAAGTGGTTAATGCAGTGTCCATTCAAAATACAGGGTAATTCGTAATTCTCTCCGAGGTTTCGAAAGCCTGTAGCAATAATAATTAAAAAAAACTAAGGCAAATATTGCAAAAATAAAACAATTTAAAAATCATATGAAAGAATACAGAAGAAAAAACTGTTTCATATTTTACAGTTGATCTTTATATGAAGCTTTGGTCACACGGTAGTCCACAACGCGATAGTCCAGTTCCTGCCTCAACAGGGTGCTATCAACGTTATTGACAGCATGTGTTATCATTTCCTTGTTATCCGGGGGAAAAGTTGCTCTTTTAAATTTTTTATTCAGAACATTTATAAAACCCGTGACCCACAAAGCATCACACGGGGACTTGCATCACAAAGGAAAGAAGGAAGGATTACAACACAAACCGGGATTCGAACCCAGGCCCTACGGCATCGAAGTCAGCATCACTAACCACTAAACCGGATCTTTTTTACATTAGACCTAAGCTTTCGTACGCCCTTTACTATGTGATACAGCAGAATTTTGCACGAAAGGATAGCACGTGCGATCAATAACGTTTGCAGTACCAAGTTGAGTTGAGTGTCGCAGGAACTGGATTGTCGCATCGATGCACGCCGCGTAACCAAGGTTTCACGCGTGAAACACCTGTAAGGTATGCAAATAGAACTTTAATTGTTTCAAATACTTTTGTTTACTGTTTTCTACTTAGATTTTTTAGTACAGCGATCTACCTTGGTGGAAATAATGAATAGCCCTAAACATATTGAGAAATAAGCAAGAAAAAAAATTAGCTACATATAAACTCAAACTCAGTGGTGCAACAACCCATGAGGGTCAGGACCTACTGTGACCATCCCAGTATACGTGACCATTAGGCGCTGAGATGCATGAGCAGCTATATATATGTCATACAAAATCAGATATCGACTGTCTATCAATAGCAATTATAAAAGAACTATACATTAATAAACTAACATTAACATACATTAATAAACGAAAAATATCTGCCGAAAATAAAGAAAAATTGATGGGTATTAAGACATTACGAAGTGTTTTCTTCGTGCGTGACTGTGTTAACAATTTTTTAATCTCTTGTAACTTTGTTAATCCTTCCGCAGAAAAGAATACATTGTACTCCATTCGTTTCATCCATTCTGTTGCAGCCCTGGCAAACTACCAAGTTTTAAAATATTTGTTACGGAAATTGTGACAAACTTCAATTACCCTGCACCCCCCCCCCCCGTTTATCAAAGAAAAAAAGAAATCGAATTGACAATGCATTACCACCATCTTTTTACCTTCTTTTTTTTAATGAGATATAGAAATGTGGGGACACATTCTTTGGGATTTCACATTCAACAATATTATTTGTTGCATTGTTAGATTATACTTTCAAATAATTGTTTCACTAACGATATTTTGAATCGAAGAAGAATCAGCTGTACCCTAGCCACTAGATTAAAATGAAAACGAAAGCATCTCAACTAGAGAGAGAGAGAGATAGAACAGAGTTGTGTGTGCCTTTTAATATCATCATTATTATGCTGTATGACTGACATTCTAAATGCGATTTTCCCATTTTCTCACCTTACATTACGTTAAAAAACTACATAACACATTCTGTTATATAGGGTGTTTCATATTGAATGGTACAAAAAGAATAGCGCAGTGTGACTGCCGTAATGGCCGATTTATTCAGCCGAAACAAATTTATTCTGCAACTACAAGTTTTATTTGGCAACAGGGGGAAATTATCGAATGACGAACTCGCCGCTAGAGGCGCTGCTAAACAAAATGTCATCCATGCAGAAGAAAGCGTACTGCGTTTTCGAATATGCCAAAACCTCCTCGGAAACTGTTGTGCAAAGACATTTTCGCACGAAATTTCGTAAAGAACCACAATAATTTGCGATTTTGGGGCACGGAAAATGTCCATGTAACATTAGAACATCAGCGTGAACGTTTTCTGCGTTTTATCAAACAGTTGTGTTTTTGGTCCATTTTTCTTTGCTGAAAAATCGATTAATGGGGACATTTACCAAGACATGCTCTCTGAGTGGTTGCTCCCCCAACTGGAGGAAGCTGTTCCTGATTTCATTTTGCAGCAAGATGGTGCTCCCCCACATTCGAATAAAAACGTACGTTTCTTGAAAGAACGTCTACCCCATCGCTGAATTGGCCGTGCTGGGCCACAGGATTGACATGTCTTCATTAGCCGCCGAGATCACTAGATATAACCCCCTGTGATTTTTTTTCTCTGGGGTTTCGTTAAAGACAAGGTGTTTGTGCGTCCACTTCCTCAGGACTTAGAGGAACTGAAGCAGCGGATAACTGCAGTGTTGAACTCCATCACAGGGGATATGCTATCACGAGTGTGGCAGGAGCTTGATTACCATGTAGACATTTGACGTGTCACCGAAGGGTCACATATTGAACACCTGTAGAAACTTGAATAAATGTAGTTTTAAGGTAAATTTGAATTTTCTAAATATATAAATTACAACGTTCACAATCATGTTTTCTTTTTGTCCCATTCAATATGAAACACCCTATATTTATTAACATAATTATATATTTTTCTTTATCACTTCTTTATGTATACATTTTACTGCCAACGGAAATATTACTCTACTGCTAAATTTCTTCAACTTAAAAAAGTACCCTTCAGAAAATTATGAGTATTACTTTTGATAGTTCCTTTTTGTAAACATGCGGGATTCGTGGCCGCGTTAAACAAGGGTTCAGGTTGGCGATTTCGTGACCGGCTTTGTATTAGTCGAGTCCTGTGTTCGCATCTTGATACCCCATCAGACTTGTCGTATAGCAAAGCTATAACATGCAATATCTTTTTTAAGGTTCAATAACTGAATAAGAATTACATTAACGTCGCACTATAAAGCTGCACGAGGGTTATTGATGATCAACCTCGTAATTTTGAGCAATGTTCAAATGACGAAAACGACACCTCTGAGCTCTAAAAAACCCCCTTCTCCTAACTTCTATACCACACCTACGGGAGGACGCTTGAGCTTCGATATTTTTAACGTGCATTGGCCTCCTCTGCACGGCGGGTATTCAATGTGGTACAAGACTCGAACTTATGAAACACCAGCGACGTGTCGGTGACCTTGACCTCTAAAATTCGGCAGCTACCTTTTGAGGTTCAAACACCTTATGTTAGCGAGGTGTGGAAGTTTGGAGAGTGAGACACCGCTTGGTTAAAAATTACGAGGCACATTGGCAATACGTGTTGGGTTGTTTCTGATGTATCTTTCATAACAATTAATGCTACTGCAATATTATTTTAGTTCATCTTTTTCCTCATTTAAATGACTGCGTCGTTTAAAAGAGAACATAATTAAATATTTTTCAGAAACAATACTCATGATACAAAGACTTTTATGGAGTTATGTGAAATCTCTAAGTAATGAAGCTTCTAGAATTTCCTTTTTTCCCATATTTAAAGACTTTGAATGGGGTCTCGTTAAATTTCCATTAGACATATATTAGCATACTCCTATTAGATTGCATACAATCCGATGCAGTCTTCCCTTCTCTGAGCTTTTTCACCACCCCGAAGGTTAAATTTATATTTCTTCCTGAAATGTGTTTATTACAGTTTTCTTATTTTTGAAAAAAATTCGGTGATTTCTCACTCAAGAATCAAATTTTTCTCTTTCTGGGCAAATATTATCTTTCCAATATGTTGGATAGATATGAATTTTTTTGTGTTAAAAAAGCAACATATTTTTTTAAGTTGGAGAGGGGGGGGGGGAGGTATTTACTCCTAGAACAAATTCAATTTTTTACATTTCTGCTACTTTTAGAGGATTCGGTGAAGCTGCATAATTTCAAATAAAAGTTATGTCAGATTTGAAATATTCCATTTTTCTCAAGATTGGTTTTGAAATGCGTTTTTCTTGTTGCACTTGTATTAGTGCTTTTTTTCCCTCTCTTTTCCCCCTCAATTAAATCAACCAAACTACTCGTACTAACTCGCACAAGCTAGGTTGTTTCAAATCTAATGCGCTGTTGGTCAGTTAAATTAAAATCTAATGCTGTTACAATATTCGTGAATAACTGAAATACTTTCATGTGATTAACGTGCAAAATAAAAAAAAAATAATTTCGAAAATATCACAAACTTTTATATATATTGTTAATATTGTACTTAATATATATTGTTACTAATTTTGAGTAAAATAGTGTCAATAATCTGTATTTGGACGTGTAAGGCATTTTTATTACTCTTTGTTATATTTAATTTATGTTAACGTTGTATTATATATTTGCAAGCTAAGGCGATTCAATGAGAACTTGGAGAAATCTTTGCGATAGAGCCAAGTTCGCATAATTTTTAGCGACCATTTTGGTGACTTGGCGATCATATTGGCGAGTTCGGGACTCTCTGGATTCTTCTGGAAATTAGTGAAGAAATCCACTAATTTCACTCTCTGTGATGCAAGCGGATCTTTCTCGAAAGATCCGCGAGAGGTATAAATAGGGAGACGCTCGCCGAGCTGAATCAATATTGTTTTGACTAGCGATTAGTAGTCTTACCTTGACCGTGAAGACTAGAGATTATCTCAGCTGTTGAGTAAGACGGGTGGTGCTTGTGAATAATCTTTTGCATATGTGTATTTTAGACACTGATAAATGTGTCTGAGTGCTGTTGAAGGTGTGAAGACCTTCTGAGATTTATTCTGCGAATATTGTTGCTGAATTCTGCGTTTAGAGGAATTTTCCTTGTCCTTTGCGACTGTTCTTTTATATAAAATCCTCGAACCTCGATCAACGTAACAATATATATTTTCCTTCTAAATTTTTTAAAAATATTTTTCCCTTATTAAGAATTCCATTTTGTTTTATAAGTGTTGAGAAATCCTTGTGGAAGAATAATGAAGTCATTTCACAAAAAAAGAAAGAAAAAGTTAATCTCTGGAAAATTTTGATTTAATTTGTGTGTGTGAGTGTTTTCTGAAATAGAAGCATATTTATTTGCTTCAGTTATCACAGCATTTTCCCTAACAATTTGTAAAATAATAAGTTACTTTAAACATACGTTTAGAAACAATTTCATAAAAGAAAAGAGTTCCTTAGATTTACATTTATTTTACAAAATTTATCCAAAAATTATAAGCTGAAAATCATTTTTTTTAAATTTAAAACTTGGTCAAGTTTAAAAACAAAACAATTTATTATTAAACCCTTGCAATCTTTTTTACATTTTGATTAGAATAAATGTTAAAAGTAGCATTTTTTTAACAAAATAATAATCAATATTTTATCTGATTTCCGCTTATAAAGCTATAAAAAAAAATTTTAAGGCTTCCGCTTATAAATTTATTTAAAAAGTTTCACAATAATTTTAGTTACGGCAATAAGGTATTTTTTTTAATGTGGGAAATCTTTGAATAGAAATTACAAGATGTCATTGCTTTTTGAATTGAACAAAATTTAATACGATTAAAAGGAATTTTAACGGTAAATTTTTCGAAATATTTTGGTTTGAGAAATTTTAAGTGTAAATGAAGTATCTAGTTTCATATTCATTGATCTCTATGAATAATTTTAGTTGATATTCTTATTTATTTCAATAATTTTGTTTATTATTTTTATATCATCAACAGTAGCAAAACTCTTTTTCACTTAAAATCCAAGTATTTTACATATGTATGAAGTAAAAATAACTTTGTACTGTTGATATTTTATTTTGAAAACAAAAATTATATACATTTGAGCTTTAAATTTGAATATTTGTTTTACAATTTTTCTCCTGTTAATAAAACAATTTATTTATTTATTTTCTTGGTAAGAAATAAAAAATATTTTCTTTATTCTAACATAGATGGAGCCTCTAGTAATAATATTAAACGTCTTTTTTTTTTGCACTCTCTCTCAGCCCCGACGAAGTAGAATTTCTCAATTATTCCATATATTTATTTGTTCAATATTGATGTTGTACCGTTTCGTAATTTTTTAATGATCAGTGAGACCTTTCGTGTTCTTCCCCGTAATTTGTTCTGTGATTGTCAAAAGAACGATTCGTGACGTTCATACTATAAAATGAACGTTTACTGGTATTACGTATTTATTATTATCTTCCATGTGAAATTTTTCAATGTAATTTCATCGATCATTGTTTTATGTTGGTATTTTTTTAAAATGAACGAATTTTTTATTTCATGATTAGAACTAATATAATAATTTATTCAGAAAAATTGAATGAACGCTCTCAATGACCTGTTTTCGAATCAGGAAGCTGATTTCAACAGCGCTATTTTAAACGAATGAATAATAAATTTTGGATGCGTTGCTTTAGAATGAGAGGATGGGAAATAAATTGCTTTAAAATAATTAAAATGGCATTTGAATTCAGGAAAGAGAGGGGGAAAGGGGGAAGGGAGAGGTGGCCTTAGAAAGCAATTTTTCAATTTTTAGTTTCTCAAAGAAAATACAATAATTTAATAAAAATAGTTGGAAAAAAATTTTTTTTCTTACGATTCTAAATTTTTATCAACATATATAAAGGAGAAAAGCGACTCACTCACTGACTGACAGACTAATCACGATATCTCCGGAACTATTCACCCTACAGACTTGAAATTTGGTAGACATGTTCCTTTCATGGAGTACAGATCCGCTAAGAAAGGTTTTTTTTTTTTTTTTTGCGAAATTCGAACCGCAAGGGGCGTTACGGGAGGTTAAGGGGTGTTATAAATAATTGTTTCCATTTTTAAATTACTTGACGTACAATCTTGAAATAGGGTAAGCAGATTCCTTTCATAGAGTAGAAATCCGCTGCAAAATGAGTTTGGTGAAAATCGACCCCCAAGAAGCGTTGGGCTTAGGGGTCGTTATAGAATTGAATTACGAGTGCCCATTTCTCCATCAGCATCTGTTTTAGATATTGGGTGTTTCCCGGAGGATGTAATCGTGCCGCAAGGTTTCTCCCCAAAGCCTTCTACACACGTTCTATAGGATTTAAATCAAGGGAGAATGCTGACTCATTCATTCGAGTCATATCTTCACTTTCCAATAGCTGCTGAATCTCAGCAGTCCGGTGTAGCCGTGCATTGTCATCCATAAAAACAAAGCCTGGTCCAATAGCACCTCGGAACAAACGCACGTGGGATAGGATCATTTTCTTACATTAACGATCCCTGGTTACAAATGTAGAAAATGTAGAGCTCGGTCTTCCGGTCAACATAATGCCTCCCTAGATGACAACTTCAGGGCCACGGTCTCTTTCCATGATGGAAACCGTGTTCCGACCCCTCTCCAAATCAACTGGTGTTCTTATCCGGAAAGATGACACGACTCCATTAATGAGATGTCCAGATTTTGTGCTCCCTATATCACTTTAAGCGATGCCCCCGATGGCTTCCTTTTAAAGGAATGTAGCATTCAGGATGGTGGACGAATAGACCACCTTTGTGAAGACGCCTATCCACAGTAAACCCATACACTTGTCGCCCTGTTGTTGTAAGCAATGGCTGAGAAATGGCGCTGACTGGTATCGGACTCTTTTTTTCTCTTTCAAGACGATATATAAGGATCATCCACTGCTGTGTTTTCTATGAGAGGCTACCAACAACCTTTTTAACACCTGTACTTATGGTTTCTAAGCGCGCTAAACCACACTTTTGCTGATTCCGAATTTTTCAGTTATACTGGCCAAACTACTCTCCTCCTCTAGCTTTCCGATCTTTCTTTCACATGTGAGGCCTTTCAAGTGATTTCTTCTAGCCATATTTCACGTAAGAGCTCACTTGCAGCAAATACCTTTAATTGCGCCTCGGTTCTTCCTTTTATTGTAGTCTTGAGCTATGCTGGTCGACCTTACGTGTTTCGGGTACACTGACGTCACCAATGACGTTTTCTTACTGGCTTTTGTATACGCATCATTTTTCTACTGAATTGCGTGTTCATTGTACTGATCACAATAACCCCTTTTCTGCAATTCCATGACCTTCTGCGTAAAATTTACATTGTTGCTTAAGTTTTACACTCACCAGTGTATACAATTGCTATTATTAAAACTTTTTAATAGGCTGCGTATTGGAAATTCAGCCTTTTCAAACTCGGCAAGTCTCTAAAATGGGAGAGCCATTCCAGTGGTGGTGCCATCTAGTGACGGCTCTCGCTATCAAATTTGGACGTTTGAATTAATTTAATTTAAGCTCTCGTCGGATGCTAAATATTGCCGAGAGTACCAGAGCCAAATTGATACTCAGGGGATCTTTTACATTCCACATAATCATGTGACATGCGTGCCTACGATTTTCGCATTCAGAAAATCTATCGACTCCAGCCGGGGTCGAACCCGCAACCTTAGGCTTACGAAGTGGGCTCGCTATCTCTAAGTCACCGGACCCAAAGGCTAGCTTAATAAAATATATAACCAAACATTTTAATGAACAATTTTATTCAACATGTAGTGCCATTTAGTGAGATAATTAAGTAACTTGTATATTTAAAATTAAAGAGAAGAATGAATAACATTAGATATGGGGGGGGGGACTGAAAGCTAATGCAAATGTTAGTACATTTTGTCATTTAACTTAAAGCCATCAGAGATGTAATTGTAAAGAAAATTAATAGGTAGCCATGTTCAATACAATGCCTAATAAAGTTATTAGATTTATCACTAACTAATATATCATTACAGGTAGGAATAATATTTCTATTTATAGAAATTGCTATACTGGAATTTCAATATAGCCCTTAAAGAATATTAAAATCAAATAATCTCTTTTATCATAAACTTTTTATTCAATGTTATCTTAACTTTTACATGTCTAAAGTTTTCCTGGAATAATGTCACTGACATCATACCAGCTTTCAATCAATGAGGTAACGTGGAAAGGTCTAAAACATTCTTTTTAGATACGGGGCTGGCAAAGTTGAAAAAAAGGGTCGGTGGCTCCGTCCGTATTTACTGGAGTGCCTACATTTATTTTTTCGCGTTTAAAATGTGTTTAATCTAGGCTTTGTTGAGTGTTTGTTTGTCAGTGAAGACCATTTAGCATAAGAAGACTATATTTCTTCATTTATTCATAACTGCAATAAGATTAATATAATTGATTCCCACCAAAACAGGGATATTTTCAAATTAACCCATTACAAGTTAAATCTGTAAATACTCTATTTTTTTTAACATTTTACAACAAGTGTAATTTGTCAGATGCATGGCTTTTTTGCTGTAATGATGTGCTTGTGAGAAAGATAGAAATTTAAAAAAAAAAGTTTTTTCGAATACTAAATGAAAATTTTTTGTGGAACATTTTGTTAAAGTACATTTGACATTTTACGTCAATGGTTCAACAATTATCATTCGAAATAATTCAAAATCTTTCAAAACGTGACCTTTTTCCTTTTGGAAAATAGGTTACTTCAGGTGTCTGGACAGTTCTTCAGCTGAGGATTTCGTCTCATGTCAAGTTAAAAGAAAAAAAGAACAAAACCTTCCACTGTCAGCGTGTTAGAGCCGTACTGCTGGATGTGACGAGAAGAATATTCTATTAATCGGGAAAATTCACAAGCAGCTCAAAGATTCTTGATCATCCCTGTCATTTTTGACTTTTATGACGCCCTTTGTCAACGTCACTGAACAGTTGTGGATTTGTTCTTTTTTTTTCTGTAATCCTTTTGATTTTAAAATCTTTTGGGTCAAATCTCATTGATGCGGCTTGATTTAAGTTGCTCTCATTTAGAAAAGAATTTTGGTGTCCATGAGACTGAAGTCTAGGGGTTGACCTTTAGTAAAATTATTTGTGTGTGTGTGTGTGTGTGTGCGCGCGCGCGTAGCGTTCGTTTTCCAAAACGATTTAAGATTGCCCTGAAATATTTGGAAGCCTTTAAAATAGCTAAGGGATTCAATTTTGATAAGTAAGCAACGTCGCACGTTTATGGGAGGGGATGTATTTTTTTAAAAAAAGAGTGCCGGAACGTAATTTTTATGCAAAAAATTAAATATTTGTTGGTGTATAGAAGGATTTGAACACCCCACCCTCCCCATCCCACTGTAAATATGAAATTAAAAATTGTCCACATTTTAAATTTTTCTTGCGAATTCAGGCATTTGCAGGGGGAAAAAAGCTTATTAAAGGACTCTATTGAAAAAAAATCTTTAGAAACTTTATTTAAATTTAGTCCAGTTTCATTTTAAACAGATCTTCTGTCATAGCCTTGTGTAATACTGAAAAATAAATTCCAAATTTTAAATACTATTTCAGATTAAAAATAGACAAATGAAATACAAAATGGTTTGAGATTTGCATTGATTTCGAAAGAAATAAATGCTTGAGAATCTTCAATTGCCCTTTCACTTTCTACACATTTTGTAGATTAGCATAACTTGAATAAGTAATATAAAGAAAAGTTTTTAAGTCAATTCCTACTTATGATTTTAGTTTCTTTTTTTCCCAATAATTACAATTAATATAAATATGTATATACTTATGACAGAATCGCAACATTAAGTGACAATTTTTATTGATTTTTATTAAAGTATTGCATTGTCATCTAAAGCAATTGTGTATATAAAATTTCAGTTCAACTGAATGCTTTGAAACATGAGAAAAAAAGTTTTGACCCAAGTCTCGCATTAAAAATGAAACCAACGTGGATGTATCTGTAATTCTTTAAATAATTAATTTCAGTCAATTAATTTTAATTAATTATAATTAAATTATCGTATTTTTATTCAAAACAATAGTATACAGAAAATTTCAGCTCAAATGAGCACTTTAAAATGTGAGAAAAAACCTTTTCAAGTTTTGACACAAGTCGCCAAACAAGATACCAACGTAGTTGTATTTCTAATTCTTTGAATAATTAGTTTTAATCAATTAATTTTTATTAATTATAATCAAGTTACTGTATTGTCATCCATAATAAGTGTGTATATAAAATTTCAGCTCAATTGATTGCTTTAAAATGCATTTTATTAACGATTGAAAATTTGAATAAGATATATATATAAATATACAGAGAGTATGAACTAATAGTTGGTGAAATTGAAAAAAAGCAAAGTTTTTTTCCCAATAGATTTCTTCCAGAAATTAAAAAGAAAAAAGGAATACAATAATACTAATAATTAGAATAATATAAAACTGAATCATTATGGTTTATTGAAATGAAAACTTTTTGATTAGTCAATATTTAACGACTTGGCATTAATTATGTCACACTTATAATCTAGTATATTGTGCACTAAATTTTAGGCAGTCAACTTTGTTGATAGTCGTCACAATAGAGTAGATGTTGAGGCATCCACTCTTTTTTCTTTCCACTTTGTATCTCAGGCTCCTAACGTTTTTCTTCATGAAATATTCCAGCCAGCATTCTGTTTTTCCAATGCAACTTTTAATTTACACCCGCTATTAGCGTGATTACTTAAATTTTTTGTATTTTTAGAATGTTCTTTTGGATTTTTTCCCCTTACAATTTTCTTCGAAAGAATCTCTGTTTTTTCGGCCAGCCTTTGTTGAGTAAAATGCATAGAGTCTCCAGAATGGCTTTCCAATTGTTCTCACATTCATGTGGTACAGGGCAGTAGGATAATCATTTATTTGATCATGATTCATTTTATACTTTGATCATGCTTCAGAAGGGTAAAAGGCGTCTCCAACAGTCCCTGTGAAGCTTTTAAGTGTGACGTTGATAAATAATTAGTAAGTCCAAATTATTGAAAACATTTATCTTAATATAATTTGATTTCAAACTTTAATTTCAGTCAAAATGTACCAACTTTCATACTGCAAATAAATTTTTGGTTCATATTAAAACAATTTTTTTTCTGCGTCAAGAGCTTTTCAATGCTATATGGAATGGCTAAATAAATTCTAAGCTAGTGTTTCCGAAATGGAGTCCACGAAAAAAGATTCGTATTTCTTGGATCCATGATATGAACTAACGGTCAAAAGTAATTTACTGTGAGCCAAATAATTTGATAATAATAATTGTAAACTAATATCTTACACAAAACTGGAAATGGGTGGTTAGAGGATATTCGTATCTCGAACCATTTTTTCATTAAAAAAAAGAAAACTTTCGAAGAAGTCATTATTTAAGCACCAAATAATTTGGAAAATATCATTCAGTTAACTCTATTATTCATTTCTTTGTGTAGAAAGTGATCAGTATCATTGTGATTGGTGTTATTCTTTTAGTGAGCTCTATTTCCATAAGTATAACTTGTGTGGGGGAGAGGGACTGGTGCCACTAAAGACTCGCCGTGTAGAGGGGGTCGATGCATGTTAATCTGTCACGGACCGAACATACTTCCGTTGGTGTAGTGTGGCATTTGAAAGGGAGAGGTGACAGCTCAGGTGTCATCGAGGTTCAAAAAATTGCGAGGTTCCTCACCAATAACCCTCGTGGATCTTTGTATTGCGACGTTAGTATAATACTCCCTCTTCATAAGAATCTACAAGGCATCAGGGGTGAACAATAACTTGGATTACCTTTTTCGAAAATAACATTGGAAAACCATTGGTAAACCTTTTCAAAACAAATATTTCTCAACTAACCGCGATGAAAATTGCGAAAGTTTTAAAATAATCTCATTTTCTATTTCTTGGAATACACGTTTAGGCTTCTTGGCTAAACACACCATCCGAAGAGAAACATTTCAAAGACGTTGAACAATTTTCCCAAATAACAAGCTCTGTCCAGCTTCTTAAGCTGTTTGCGGTATCCATTCGTATTCCACGTGTAACATTAACCGATGTATCATCCTCTTTGTCTCTTGTTTTTCATTTCTTTTTGATCGAGAGGAGCCATTGTGAATTCAATTTCTGTTCTTTCATTTCTCTTCTTCCCATGGGAGCAAAATCCCATCGGATTCATCTCGCCAATCAATACTACTTCCGGCGCTCTCTAATGCATCCTGCGATATTTATTGTTTCACTTACGGAAAAATAGATTCAATTCTTCCCTCTCTCGTTGTGTACTTAAGTATCTAAGATAAAAGGATATAACATACCACCCCCGGCCTGAGCTTGTTCACTTTCCTGCAGAAGCAGACGCTAAAAGAATGTTTCTGAGATTGAATTTTATTGTATCCAAAGTTATCTGTTCACTATTCCATGGATGTTTTATATGGGTGTTGCGATAGTGTTTGAAACATTTTATGGGAAGTGTTATACATACATTTTTGAAGATGAAAAAAATATAAGGTTTAAAAGTATAAGATTAGAAGTTTTTCATAGAAATAGGCAGAAGTCAATTTTTTTAAAATTGATTTCTGGCTATTTCTAAGTATTTAAAAAAATAAAAGGAAGGTTTTTTTTTAAATAAAATTATTCCTATTGAATAAAGTGTAATAAACATTTCATTTAGGATGAAGGGGAATTAATCTTCTTTCAAAACCTCTTGCTTCCCTTTAAAATAAAATATCCTTTTTTAAATTCGTGACTTCCCTTAGTAAAAATTTTGTCTAATTTTTTCAGGGAATAATCTTTTTTTCTTCGGTTGAAATTCAAAAATTCAATTTACGTTATAAATGTCATAAGTTTTATATATTATGCGTATATTTGAATACTCAAATACGTATGTATACATATTCATAGTTAGTACACTTGCAGCCGCTTTAGACAAGTGACTATGGTCTTGAACTCGCGTCCGGTGCGTTAATGCCCTAGAGTGCCACTAAAGATCTTCTGTGTAAAGGGGCTGTTGCAAGTTCCCTTTATCTAAGCTCAAACGTTGGCGTTGTGTGGAAGTTCGGAGAGTTAAGCGTCAGATCAGGTGTTACCCTCGTCACTTGAACTTGGTTCCAAATGAAGCGTTCCATCACTCATAGCCCCCGAGTATCTTCGGTACAAGTTCGATATACGGACTTTTTTCAAAAATCGCCAAATTTTTTTTCCGCCGACAACAGTCGCCAAGGGAAGCACAGGGTTGCATCCCCCCCGCCTTCCCCCTTAGCCGCCAGGAAACGCCGCGATACTTCCCCCCTCCCCCTCCTGACTAAACAGTTTTGCAAAGTTCCTGTCTTTGATCTGAGTTTACCCCCCCCCCCGCCACCTCTGTACGAAAATTAATGGTGGGATTCTTTCTAACTTTAGTAGAAGCATAAAAATGAAACGTAATATCTTTTTCCTACATAATATTAAACTAAAAAAGTAGTGAAAGGACAAATTTTTATAGAACTAAATGTAAATAGTTAATGATTATTTTAGCAATACTGCATTGAATTTAAGAATAAAAATCTATTTTTTTAAGTGATTCAGAATAGTAATGAACAAATTGTTCTATTTATCACCATTAAGCCTAGAAGAGAAACATTAAAATTTAACATATTACAGCAAATTAACATTAAAATTAAAGTCATAAATTAAATATAAGAAGAATCTTTCTTGCTTACATTGAATAAAATAAATATAAATAGAATTAACTTACCTTGCAGCACTTTATATATAAAAAATTGTCACACAATGGCCAAAGTCATCACTTGTCAGCAAGATAGATTGTGGTAAAAATCATGGTGATAAAAAAATCTTGATTAAATTCCCTTTTAAAGAATTTGACCTAAGCCCCTCTCAGCCCAGTTGATGTCCCTAACAGTTTTTAAAAACTTATTGAAACAATCCACTCCCTGCTGTTTGCTTCATTTTCTAAACTTATATACAGCAACAAATGAAATTTTAAATCTATTTTTCTATTGCAGGTAGGGAGTGAATCTGTAACATGCTTCCAAGTGCCTTCTATGGTATTTGTGTGGCCAATTCGTTACTGGATTTACAAAATGAAGGCTATGATTTAACGTCAAATGATCAAACCTTGTCCTAAATTTTTAAATGCCTTCCATTTGTTGGAAAAATCATAGTTCCAGGCTCTATCCATTCCTTTAAAATGTTGACTAGAATCTCACAAGATCTGTTGTGTACTGCTTCCCCTCTGAATTCGATTTGTCGACTTCTGCATAATATAGAATAACTTCAATGACAAATTGCCCCCAATCTGCAACTGTACCAGAAGATAAATAGAAATAAGCTTTGGTCTGTTTTGTTCTGGTTCCCATGATCAAATGATAAGTGGGACGAAAAATCTCATTTAATTTTAGTTTGCTGCAACTGAACCACAAGTCAAGATGTATGGTTTTAGTTGAACTACAAGCCATGATGTATGGTTTTAGTTGAACCACATATCTTGCTATTCCTGGAATTTCTGCTAATCTATGATTAACCATCTAAAATAGAATTTTTCTTCTCAAACTTCATCAGAACATTACAATTTCAGTAAAAAATTCTAATTTAATCAGATGAGTTTTTCTTGCAAAATCTAAAAATAGTTTCCTGTCCCTACATATTTCATAAACAAAATCAAGATTAAATACTCCCTTTTTCTCCCCAAATGTGGCCTTTTTGCTAGAAAATAAAACAGGAACTGTTTTTGACAGAACTTTCTTATACTTGGGATAAACACTGCAAATAGTCCCATGGTTAGAGGGAACAGGTTACAATATTTAAAGGTATATAAAATAACAAGGTTTTTAAAATTTAAATTAATCTCTTTATAAATTAATAATAATAATGTAAAAATTGATAGTCAGCCTAATCTATAACTGGAATAATTTATCAATAAGTAAAAATGAATGTTAATAATAAAAGAATATATTTCCTAATAATGACAGAATTAAGTCAACCTAAGCAATAATTATAATTTTTCAGTAATTAAAAAGAAATATTAATAAGTAATATGAATAAGAAATAAGGTAATAATAAGTAATATGAATAAGAAATAAGGTAATAATAATAAAAGAATTGAAATACAACCTAATAATGAAAGAATATTCAACCTAATCAATAATTAAAAATAAACTTTAATAAATATTAAATAACTATTTTTTATAAATAATTTTAATATTAAATAATTATGATTATTTTTTTACTATTAAATAAGTTTTCTTTATAAATATTAAGAAATAATTGGAAATAAGGCAGTGAGTTCTTGTCCGGAAATATCTGTGTCTGAACAGTTGAAAATCCAAGTTGAAAAGAAGGGTGTCAGAGAGAATTCCATAGATCCCCCCCCCACCCCCCAAAAAAACATTACTGCTCTGATTGGAAAATTCGTCATAAAACGAAAAACCCCGTGGAACCCGACCCGGACCGGAAAACAGGGGAATCAGGGTAGACAGAATCTGGCGCAGAATCGCCCGAAAAGGGCGCCAAAAAAACTGCCAAAAAAAAGTCCGTATATCGAACTTGTGCCAAAAAAATATTTCATTCTCTAGTATGTGATAATTTTTAGTAGAATTGGTTTTCTTTCATTTTAAATACCTGTACTATACCCTCAATTCTCAAAGTTATTTTCACTCCTTGAAAATCAGATTAACTACTTTTAACGATTTCTTGCATGTAATTATTAATTTCGTATAAAGAATAATTTCATTCCTTTTCGTTATTTTCCATCCTTTGCCTTGCTCTTGTGTAAAACGGCTTGAAATTGCCCATTGTGAAAAAAATAATAATCATGAAACAATTCGCTAGATGGCAACACAAGTCTTTTATTTTCAGCAAAATGACATTTTATTTTTTGGACGGCCATTTGTCCTTTTCAATAAGAATTTCTTCAAATAGTATCGTATATTTTCTTATGGACCTTTTTCCAATCTTCTACTTATTTTCAAGTTTTAATATGAAACATTTCAAACAAAACGGGCTAAAAAATTTTAATTTAAATCTAAGAAATATATTATGAATAAAGTTTTTAAGTAAAATCGGGACGCAATTAAAACCCACACATTTCCATTTCATATTAAACTTATTTAAGTTTTTTTTTTTTGTTTACTTAATTTTGCCAAATTACATTTTCATAAAACACGCCAATGGATGGCAATATATTTTGAAAATTCGTTGAATTGGAATCACTATATATAGTTCGTCAAAACTCAAGTTTTAAAAAAGTTTGTAAAAATAAATAGATAAGAACGGTAATTGGTCGCCGGCGCAAGATAAATGTGTAACTATCTCTAAGTTGTGAGAATTATTCTTCATTTTTATATTTAATTCATTTTATAAAATTTGTATGATGCTTTTTTTAGTATTTTTTTCAGTGGTTTGTATTATACTAACGAAAAGCCTGTACAACGTAACAACAAACGCAAGAATTAGAGAATAAATTATAGGTGGGCTCCCCTAAAAGGCACATTTCAAATTGTATGCAAAGCTTTATGATCGACTCTTTTATGCATTACCATATTTATCAAAGCATTTATGTGGGACTTTTTAACTACGGTGTCATATCAAATTCAGGGTTTATACAGGTTCAGTAGAAAGGTGTTATGAATTTAAATTATTTATTATGTAAGAATTTAATACCGGAGTCTTTTTACAGTGATTTTAAATTCATTTATTATATTATTTAGGAACAAAATAAACTGACAACGCACAAATATCTGATATTGAACTAAGAGACAAAGTTTGATTTGTAAGTTCTGTTAATATTGGCATTTATCAATTTAGTTTCTTAAAGGAAATCCGAGACTTGATTGTTGAACAACATTTTGTAAAACTAATATTATTTCATAAAAATGCAATTTTTTTTTTTAAATGTAACTAATTAAAAATAATTTGAAAAAAAATTAAAAACAATTTTTTTTTTTATCTATTTTACATCATCAAAAATCAAAAATGCGGTTTCTTTCTTTCTTTTTTTTTTTGCTACGTCATTGCGGTTAACAAACCCAATGGCGCTCATCAGAAAGGGATTAATTATATGAAAAAAGGCAAGAGCTTACAGCTCGTCAAAAAAAATTAGTCCTGCAGCAACAGGCTGAAAACGTTTCTTTTCCAACTCATCTTGTGCGAAACATTTTCAATCATGAAGAACATCGAATAACATTAATTGAAATAATAAAAATAAATAAATTTATTTCATTAATGGACCCAAAACGAAACGAAATTCAATTAAAATGATGAGCTTATAGTTTTTCCTGGCTCCCGTGTCAAGTAGAAAGTGAAGCATCCCCAATTGAAGTCTACTTTATTGTTCCCCTAATGGCTTTCTCCGTGACATTACAAACGAAGATGCTTCGTCACAGAGTCGCCGCTCGCGTCGTTAAGCGTGTCCTGTCTACCTCCGGAAGAATTAACCTCTGGGATTTCTGTGCAGTGAATAGCTCCTATTTTCTGTTTCTAAGCACTGCATTGTCAAAAAGATTCGTTTATTTTGTTTCAATACAATGGGGCGGCTGAAACGTTTAATTTTTATGGGCCGACAGAAACCACCCATGAAAAGTGCGGATTTGTAGGGTGCTTGAATAAACAGTGTTAAAACTGTGAATGAATGCCGTGGCCGAGTGAACATGTCCGCCAAATCGTTGCTTTTGTCGAGTCAGGAGCTCGATCAGAAGAGGATTAAGTGGCGGCCACCATGGGCCCCAAATGCTTGAAGGGGCCCAAAACTTGAGCAATTAATACCACTAGATTTGTACAATTTATACGCATAGAAGACTTCACACACAGCAAGTCACAGAACATTTATACTTCGTATTTAGAACAGCATTAGAACTTATAGCTAAATTTCGATTGGATATTAAAAATTATAGAGGACAATCATTTGATATATAATGAGTTCACTATGTCCCGGTAATAGTCGGGTCTACAGGCTCTAACCCGGCATCACTCGCGTGAAAAAAAACGACCTAAAGTTCTCGCGCAGGGTGTGTCATTTCCAAGGGTGTTTACATTGTGTTTTTACCGTAAAATTTGTATACAAATGTTAAAAAGAAAGAAAAGTAGGTAATATACAATATGTTTATTACATTTTTCGCACGTAAATTTCGTTTTTCTGTTCTTTTTATAAGGGCATTCAGTGCATTGTTTATACACTCTTTTAATAGCGCCGAGAGGGAGGGCAATGTTTTCATTGGATCTTAATTCTTTTTTGACGCACCCTACGTGAGTAGTACTGGGTTAAAGAACAGTTCAAGCACAGTTTATATTCCTTGTGCCTGTTCCTCCTCAAATTTAGTATAAAATTTTGCAGCAGAGTTATAGTGATATGATTAAACGTTTTATGCTTGCACAGAAGTTATTCATTTTTTTTCTCCGCATCTGCCCCCCTCCCAGTGGTAGCATATTGCGCTTTCACGCCACGGGTCTGAGGTTCAAACCCCGAGCTGGCTATGTTGACTCAACATTTTATTTCTTCCATGGGTCAATAAATTGAGTACTAAGCTTGTGCTCAGGAACTAAACGCTGGGGGTTTCAAGTCAGATTGACCACTTAACCGGAACATGTGCTCATACACCTCACTGCCCAAGGTCACAAAAACTGAGATAGGTGCTGTAGGCCTTGTCCCTCCAATGGGCTGTTGCGCCACTGAAAGTTGAGTTTATCAACCCCCCCCCCCACACACACACATCGCTGGTTAATGTTAAATAAAATTCTAGAAAGAAGTAAACATCCAATATCGGTGAAAAAACTTTCAGGTACACGATGGCCAGCAGAAGCAGATGACGTACGCGCCATAAGACTCGGTTACATAAGAGATACCCTGGCCGAAATCCGTAATACAAATAAGGGAAAAAGGCTTCATACTGAAGGCAATTTTTCGTTTGAAATACATATAAGCAAATATTGAATTTACCTAATGGCCGTAGCTTGGAATACCTTACTCCAGAGAATAAATGCTACCCGCAAGTCATTGCAATAAGTTAAGTGTGAATTATTAAAAGGATCTTCTACTAAAATATCTAGAATATTATATCCAAAGTTTCAGAAATGAATTTGGAAAGAAAGGACAAGGAGCAACTGATTTATTAGAACTCTCGTTTGAAAAGTAAGCTAGAATAGTTCGCAGGAAGAAGAAAAGAAATCTTTCTTAAATTTGAAAAATTTCAGAGCGATTTTTTTATGCGATAGGACAATAACAGAACTATCCCTAGGAGCTGAGATGTATGAAACTGTTTTAGAACACTTAAGTGTATTTTTTGACGAGAGATTGTAACCTAAAATTAAGAAATCTATTATCAAAAGTCTAACAGATATTTATAAAGACGATGTTGAATCTCTTAATTTTGACGAATTATTGGAACGGTTTTTACGATTTTTTAAAGAAAACAAAGATACAATGTAAACCTCACTAGAAATTTATCGAGTAGCAAGAGCAGTGCAATCGACTTGCCCTGACATACTTTTGAAAATATTTTTACAATACCAATACCAAATGCATCAGGTGAGATCTTTTTCAGTTTTAAGGTGCTATTTAAGAAATGCTATGGCAGAGAAGACAAGTTCAACAGCTTTGACATATTACACATAAAACAAGATTTTTTTGGACAAAACAGATACGGCAAAAAATGGATGAATTTGCCAAAAAGAAATCAAGACAAGGCTTTACAGCAAACTTGCAAGCTCTTTAGTAAAATTTTCAATTTTTCTTTTCAAAGTCAAGATTTATCTTGAGCCGTTGAGTTTTATTATTAGAGCTATATACTTTATTAGGAGAATTTAGGTTAAACGAATCTATTCACTTGAGTCCCATGGGCCTCAAACCTTTTACCGTCAGTTGTCTCCAACTCACTTAATCTACCTCTGGGCTCGATCCCTGGAGATTTTCAGAGCAGCTGATGTACGTTAAACCTGCCGAAGTTTGGTAGGATGTTGAGAGGAGTGCAAGCACAGGGCTCGTTCTCGTCCTTTGACAGAACTTCAGCATTACAAGACCAATCACCACTAGCCTTTGTGCAGCTTAAAGTACAACTTGAATAAAAAAATGCAAATCAAATCAAACGAAACTTAATCTTAGTTTCCTATTCCGGGGTTTGCAACTTAATTAGTTCTAAAACTGAGAGAAAACGTAATTAAGTTCTCTTACCAGTAACATATTTCTAAAATTTCCTAAAAACTAAATCATTTTATCACTAAGAGTATTTTTATACATAAGAAAATTTATTAAAACTCTGAATAGCTGTCGAGCCGCAAGCCCTCTCGTAAGGTTGGGGGATGGGGGAAGAGGTGGGAAGCCCCTGACTACCTCCAGAGTATTCTCTCTCAAAATGGGGGTGGAACTGAACCAAAACGTACTGTCACCTGTGTGGTGCTACGGCTAACGACAGGCGTACACCTAACCCTTTGCCACGATGAAACTCGTGGGCCTCAATCTGACATTGTCAGACAGGTGGCATTAGTAACAACAACATACCATGCGCAGAATATGGCTTTTTTTACTTTGTTAAGGAAGAGGTATATATAATTTTTAAAATTTCTTCATTATCATTTATATCAGTTTTTACGTTTTTAATGAAAGAGGATCTAGCAATTACTTTTGAAATAGTTTTCATTAGTTTTTCGTCAAATTATATATAAGAAAATATTGGTCTCATCTTTGCACATTTATTCATAACTTAAGTGTCCAAAATTATGTTGATTAGATAACAGCGAATACGATTTTATTTTCTTAACTGTAATCAACTGAGTAATTCTAAGGCAATTCTTTAATTGCAAAATGATGTTTTTCATTAAAAAAAAAAGATATCCTTCCTGTTGTAAAGATATACTGTTTAAAGTTGCTTACAATTTTTCCACATAATTACGTTAATTTATCAGAATGGCAACAACAACCGTTTGTAAGAAGGAAAATACAAGAAAGAAAATAGAATTTCTATTCTTGGGGGTAGGATAATAGCCTTTGTTGCTCCATATCCCACAAAAAATAATAACTGCAACTGTCCATTCTTGGAATAGCATGGGGAAAAATGCCAAAACACATTTTTGCGTACTTCGTTGTAAATGAAATTTGATTATTCGAATTTTACGCACACGTAGTATTTCGAAAAATGAGACACGCGCACACATGCACTTTCAAACGATAAAATTCCAGAATTGTTAATAAGTGAACTTCTCGCATCCGCAGTGGTCATAAAGCGGCATTATCACACATTCCCCCCCCCCCCCCTCTGTTTGTAACCGGTCATTTCCTAGGCTGGCTGGGGAGGGAGAAGGGGTGCAGGAAAGGAAACAATATTAAAACGACCTCGAAACAGCGCGCTCAGAACAGTCGAAACTGTCTGCCGCGGAAGGTGCTCCTTCATGTCGCGAGTGCAGATTCGTGCCAGAAAAACAACACCACGGTCATGAGTTCACCCCTTTTCCAACTCAGGGAGGACGCACCTACCCCTCTGCCCATCAAGAACAGCCGACTTCTGAAGCTGGTCATCCCACCGACCACCTTTTTTGGGAAAAGGAGGTATTCGGCGGCTACGTGCAGCAGGTACACCCCCTCTAATTTTTCTTTTTTGTAGGTATGCTTATGCAGGTTAACAAATCCATGAGTAAAATTAGGACTTAAAATTGTAGAACGAAATGAAAAATTTTCTTATGCGAATTAATGATACAGAAATTTTTAAAGCAGATAAATTTTCCAAAGTTCGATCCATGACATTCTCTCGCGATTTCATTATAGTCATATGATTGCCGAAATTACTGGTTGAAAGTTTAAGTTGTATATGAATAAAAAATTCTTTCTTTGGCGGGTTCAATTAAACAAAATAAATATTATTAAAAAGTGAAATGAACGTTTAGCTGTATCTGTCTGAAAAATGATTTATGTGCAATGGAATCTGTATTTAAACGATAATTCCCCGATGTGTAATTATTTACGTTATTAATGATATTGTCGTTAGTGTACAGAGTGATGCTCCGAGAAGTGGAATGTTGCAATTACATCACGTGAAATATCACTCAGAAACGCATGATGAATTTCCTTTTCTTCCAAAGTAAATTAACCTTGAATGATTGTTAATGTTTGAAAAGCTACAAAAGTTTTTTTTTTTTAACTTGAAATATAATATACATATTTTTAATTAATGACCGAAACGGGTAAAAAAATTGGATGAAGACATAAATCTGATTTTTTAACTAAATATCGAATTTACAGACGATGTACATTTTTTGCGGTTGCTCCAACCAATGAAGACATTTAAATTCTGTGAGATGAAATCTCGAAAAGGTGAATTTGGAAATAAGTTTAAAAAGATTAATTAACAATTTTTTAAAGTGGAAAGAAAAATCGTTACTCTCAAATTTTTTTCAATAATTTTTTGAAAAATAGCAAGGAACATGGTAATGCAAAACGAACTATAACATACTTCTATATGAAGAATTTGAAATGTCTTTCGGTAAAGGCATTTCTCTCTCTCTCTCACGCAGTGTTATCTCTTATAATCTCTTCCGAGAGTTTATTTTCCAGTTACAGTTACGATACATTATCTTAAATGTCACGAATACTAACGACTATCCTGCAACATGTCACGATACTATATTCTTTTTCTCAATTTTAAGAAACGAATCCCTTTATGCGTAGATAATTACGAGTATTTATCTTCCCACAAACTTGGACGATGCCGAATCAAAAAAAAAAATAACGTAACTCCCACGACCATCCCTATTTTACATTTACGTGCATGTATTGGCAGAGACACATTAACTTGTTTGTTACTTCGACTGTTTTTAGTGCACTTATCAGGATGAGGAAGAAGATTGCCATCAAGCATCTCATTCCTTTAAATGTATTTTTTAGTATTAGCGTTGTTTCACGACACGTGCTGCAGAACAGGCGGCTCTATTGAAACGCTGAAATGATTGACACTTCCAATCTATTTGTGAACTTCTCCATTTGGTTTGAAATGTCTCAAAATATCGTCTGCTACTCGAAATGTTCCATCCACTCCACCCTATGTCAACAGGTACAGGGTGAATGTGACAGGCGTAACAATAATTCGAATATATTTCAACCTTCGAAATGAACCCTCTGTCGGATTCATAGCTACTGTAAAATACCTGTTAGATATCGCGAACAGGGTGTGCGCGAGTCTCGTTCTTCTTTTCCGACGTTTTCTTCCTCCCCCGTACCTTGTAAACAATAGAACGGTTGCAAAATCCTTTGACGCAGAGCGAGTCGTCACTTATCTGCCAGATGAAGGCACTAGAGGAAGGAAAATTCAAATGAGATTTTTTTTGTTTGAATTCATAGCTTTCTTCCGACAAATTTCGGCTATAAATAATAGGTCATTTGCATGGGCTAGAGGAACATCCCGAAATGATTTTTTCTTTGTTTAAACGATTCCATTATCGTTTCCCTAACCTCTGTCATCTGAGATCATTATCATTGATCACTATGAAAAAAAAAACATCATGATGTTATGAGTTATTTTTTAAATGTTGTTACAGTTTTTCTTTTAGTACAAATTTCGCAAAATATTCACTGACTAATACGATTTTAAAAAATGTAATTGTTATTATTTGCATACAATTACGCATTGAATTATTTCAAAAGCGCTTTTGTTTGAAGCAGGTCATCTACATTAGTGAAACTTTTTCGACTCACGGAACCCTTAGACGTTTTCGGAGCGCGCGAGAGAGAAACCCCATTCAACACACTTAGAATATTTCTCAAAATAATGTATTTAAAGAGATAAACATGTTATATATATATAGGTACATTACGTAAAGGCAATTTAAAAAAGTCTCGCAAATTAAAAAATTTTAATGTTAGTTTTATTAAAGAATTTTAATGTAAGTTTAATATAATTTACTCCTGAATAATATTAATTTGTGTGATCCACTACCCTTCTATTATATTCCGTAACTTAGAGAGTTATCTTTTTACACAAACTATCGAAGTCTGGGTCTATTGAAATTATCTGTAATTGCATTTCATTTTTTTATATTTTGTTTTTGTAGCCACTCACGTTGTGTCTCTGTGTGTGAAAGTATTTTTTCACTTAAATGCATTGTTCTGAATGACATTAAAATGTTTATAGCTGTATGAGTAATCCTGCGTATTTTGCATGAATTTGCAACCTAAAATTTAGATTTTAGTCTTGAATGTTGATATGTCTCGATAAGTTGTTTTCTCTTATATAAGGAATTTACAAGGGGGAAGGGAGGGGTCAAAAGTCCACTATTCTCGTATCATGCTCCAATACGCCACCCAACATATTCTTTTGATTTTGTCAATTTTCGGAAACAAAAAACAGTAAAAAATTAATTATGAAGTGAATAATTGGCATTAATAAAATTAATTATTAAGAACAAATGCTTAATTAAATTTTACATACTATAGATATAGTATTGTAATCAACCGAGAAAAAAATCAAGGGCTTTGGGGGGGGGGGGTCCGGACCCGAGAACTCGCTCTTTGTGTGCGCCACTGATAATAACAGTTCAAAAAGTAATACAAAAGAAGTTTGTGACTAAGCTTTAGCTTTAGATGCATGTAGATGAGCTTTAGATGCATGTAGTTATACCAACTTCATAGGCGAAAATAATCCACTTTGCATACACATTTATAATTTTCTTTTCAATTATTCTATTATAACTTACAGAACCCCTGGATATGCATCCTGGAACCCCTGGGTTCCGGGGAACACAGTTTGAAGACCACTGATCAACAGAGTTAAACCCGAAGTTAAACAAACGTATTTCTCTCTCTATGTGTGGCTATCTTTTCACGAACTGCTGAACGCAAGTACCAAAAGATGAGAAATGATCAGAGGAATCCATTTTGATCATTTAAATTCCGATATTGCAATTAGTTAACAAGAGATGAATTGAAAAAATTAAAAAGCTCGATTCATCCGCTTTACAACGACGTTATTATAGTAAAAATGACGTGAATTTGCGTCGAAAACCGATTTTCAGACAAACTGGTATTTCATGATGAGGCTATATCTACTGTATTCTTCTACTTGGATTCAAAAATTAATGTGATTAACTTTAAAATCCTTTTTTCTGCAAAGTATGACATTTTCTTACAAATCTCTCTGGGTTTTCTTTAATTTAAATTCCAAAAAAAAAAAAAAAAAAAAAAAAAAAAAAAAACATAACATTTCTTTTAGCAGACATTTTTTAGGTGTTTTCCGTATTGCCGGTGCAAATCTCGCCAAGCAGGCTTTATTGGCACAAACACACAATTTATAAAAATTATAAAAATAAAATTGAATGCTCTGATGTCTCTTATGGCTTTCTAAACTGTTCATTTGATGCGATTAAACTTTGGGGAATGGTTGGACGTATGTTTGCGAAGGGGGGGGGGGTTCTGAGTTAATAAAATTGACACCTTAAGGGGCGTTGCGTGGGCTTAAGGAGCTTTAGAGATAAACGTGAAATTTGGTGGGAATGTTCCTTTCAAGGATTAGAAGTCCTCTACCAAAAAGGTTTTGCGAAAATTTACCGCTAGGGGGTGTTAGAGATAAATATATTCCCGTTTTTACCTATAAACTTGAAATTTGGTGGGTGTTGTCCTTTCAATGATTAGAAATTAATTACAAAAAGTGTTTTGAGAATCGAGCTGAAAGGTCCTTGTGAGGGTTTAAGGGGTTAGAGATAAATTATTACCATTTTTAGACGTACAGAATTTTGTTGTTGTTGTTGTTGAGTATAGATTTGTTAAGAACGGATTTTACAGAAATTGACTCCCATTGAGGGGGAGGGGAGACATTTATAAAAAAATTCGTTACCAAACTATTACTTACCATAATGAAATTTAGTATACATGTTACTTTTGTTAAATGGAAATTCGCTAAAAAAAGGAGATTTTATGGAAATCAACTCCTATGGAGGAGAGGGAATATTTTTGGGCGTTTTGAGAAAAAAATACCCGTTTTCCAGTTAATAGACCTACAGTAATGATATTTGGTATGTATGTCTCTGTTGTTGAACTGAACGGGTTTGTTGAATGGGTCTCACAGAAATCGAACTTTCAAAGGTGATTATTGGAGATTATTTATAAAAAAATTCCTTTTTTGTGTTATTATACTAGACTATTTTATTGAATAGAGATCCACTAAAAATGGGTTTTGTAGAAATCCACTTGGGATGGGGTTACGAGAGGGTAGAAGATAATTCTACTTCAATTTTAGAAATTATTGTTCGAAAGTTCTGTCTTTTTTTAAATCAAGAATGAGAAAAATATTTTTCAGTAAAATTGATTTTTAATGTTTAGATATCGATAGTTTACACACACACGCATACACACACACAAAATGTTTTCATTGGTTTTTTATCCATTGCTGATGTATTATGATGAACAATAATAGAAAAAAATTAAGTCAATTCCTACTTAGGTCAACAGAGAAAAAATTATTTTAGTTACTTTTTATTAAATAGTTATAAGTAATATAAATATGTATATACGTATGACAGCATACCAAAATTAAGTGACAAAATACGAGTAGAAAACAGTTTTCCCTGCAATTTTCCATTTTCCTTTCTGTATAGGATGTTGGCCTATTTTTTGCTTGTGTGTTTGTTACTATTTTCTCATTAATGAAATATAATTTTTTTTAATAAAATAGTATAGTATTAGGCCATAGGTGGGATTCGAATCCACGCTCTTTAGGATTCGAAGACCATCGTGCTATCCATTGCTCTGCAGGGACACAACATAAGATTTTCCTTTCTATATATGTTGTTGGATTATTATTTTTTTTTGTTACTATTTATTCATTTTTTAATTTAATTAATGAATTAATATTTGAAAGAACTGTAGTAACATCAAGTGTCATCCACTATAAGTTTAAAAAATGTATTTGAACTTGAATGGATGAAAGAAAGTATTTTATTAACGCTTGAAAATGTGAACAAGATATATATATAGGGAAGTCCCTATATATATCTATCTTATAATTCATGATTATATATATATATATATTTATATATATATATCAAAATTTCTCTACAAGAGAGAGATGAATAAACATGATCAAACTGAAAAGAATTGAAATTGTAAGATAACCAGACAATAGATTTTAAATGGGAATAAGAAAAATTAAAATAATAGAGTTAAATATTAAAAAAATACAAAAGAGTGGATGCTATAGTATTATAAACATGGCTGACTTAGGACAGCTTAAATACGAAATAATTTATATAAAAGGGAGTTGAACATGTTTTGTGGCCAGCCAACCTTCCCCCTTTCTGTTAATAATACTGTGCAAAACCCTATATGGGTAGAAAATCTAAATCCATTATGAGAAAAAGGTAACTTACCTAAAAATTGCATTCAAAAAAAAAAAAAAAATTATGGCCAGATTCTGGATCCAGATGCAAAATCAAAGCATAGCAATGGCTGAAAAGTAGCACTTAGCAAAAGTATGAAAAGAATAGAAATAACAAATTAAGAATTGTAAGCATACTACCATTACCTTAAGGACACTAAGATTATATGATTTCAAAATAATAAATTAAATTTTAAAAAATTCTAATAGAACAAGTAATTTTATCTAAGATTAGAATTTGAAGGTACCTATATCTATCTCGGAAGAATAACAAATTTATAATAATAACCTGTTAATAAAAACTATAAAAGTTTAATCCTTACTACTTAGAATTTCTTTATTCAAATATCTATTAATAAATTTAATGGGGTATTTTTGAATTAAACAGTATTTAGTAAAATGTTAACAGTTTTTTATTTTTTCTGATTTATTTGAAACTAGAAATCTATTGCGTTGTTTGTAATTAATAACAATATTTCTGAATATAGAAACATGTACATTACTCTCCCTTCCCTATATATATATAGGGAAGAGGGAGCTAATTATAGGAATTGAAAAAGATGTTAATGAAAAGAAAAGGCCCTGACTTGTTTTAAAAATGTGGTGGTAAAAGGTTGTCAACAGTTTGGCGTCGTTTGTATCTTTTTTGGCATCTTTTTACCCACGCCGGCGAAACGGAAAGGTACCCTTTTTTTCACCTTTCCCAACAAGTTAAGCTGAAACGGAATATTGTAAAACTTCTTTAAAAAAACGTATGGAATTTTTTTAACTTTGAATGTTGTGTGTGTGCTTATTGTATTGATAAAACTATTTTTTTTAAAAAGTGCTTTTCCATTTCGGGGAATCGTAAAAGTGCAACGAATAAAACTGCGAAAACCGCCAAATGCTGGTAATAATTACTTATGGGAAAGCTCTACCACAGTATTCAAGAGTTTAAATTCTTATAAGCTTTGTGTGGAAAGACAACTTTCGGAGAGTAAGAAAGCAGGTAACAGTATATTCTTTTTGAATGTTTTCCTTATATGTTGAATGTGAATAATGAAGATTCCAAATCATTTTTATTATTTTAGAAAGTATTTACTATTTCACATACATAAAATAATGAATACGAGCTATTGTGATAGTTTTCTTCATTCTTAAAAAATGATTAACTGAAAAACCCTTAGAAATATAAGTAACAGTCGAAATATTTTTATTAGATAGTATAATTTGCTTTTTGAATCTTTATTTATACAGTGAATGTAAACAAATTTATTTTATTTTAAATCTATTTTTTTGTACAAGGTAAACAAATTCTAGGCTTTACCTCGGTAGTTTCTTTTTTTTTATAGTTGCATATTTTAATCAAATAATCAAAAATTCAGAAATAAGCAGACGTTTCAATAGTTAATGGTACGAATTTTTTTATTCCTTATTTAACGAAAATAGATATAAGTTAATGTTTTTTAAAGAATAAAGCAATATTATATTTTCTAATGTAAATCACTAAATTATTAATAAAATCACACATCGTCTGTTTTCTTGTGCATAAAACAAGAATAGTTTTGTAAATTATTAATTGAAAATATAAATTAGAAAAAGTATCTTATGCTTAAGGAAAAAAATATGGGACAACAGTTTTCTACACGAATTTCCATAAGGATAAAACTGTATTCTCGGGAAAAGCCCGTACTTCGCCAGGCTAAGTGGATGGAAAATAGACCCACCTAAAAGGGCAAAAAGGTGGAAGAAATTTCGAAAAAGGAATTGAAATGACATTAATATAGAAATATCACACTTCAGGAATTTCTGACACCGAGGTGGCCGCGGTAGCCAAGTGGTCTAGGCATCGGATCGTGGCTAGCATGTCATGAGTTCGATCCCAGTACCACTGAAGACCCACCGTGTAGGGGAGCGATGCATGTAAAATCTGTCGAGAGCTCAATCGTCCTCCCGTTGGTGTGGTGTGGTAGTTAGGAGAGGGTGGTGCCAGCTCAGGTGTCGTCCGCGTCACTTGACCATGGTTCAAAATTACGTGGACCATCCCCAAAAGCCCTCATGTATATGAACAGTGGGACGTTAATATTCACTCACTCACACCGAGAGAGGAAGGGGAAATTTCCATGGGTATAAAATTATGCGCTCAAAAAAGCTCGTGAAATGCCGGGTCATGCAGCTAGTATATTACTGTTATGTGTCGTCGTAAATTTAACTTCTACCACAACTGTTAGTTTTTTTATATGTTCCTTAATGGTTTTAAAGTTTTGATGTCTTTGTATTCTTTTTATTGAAAAAAATTACCTTGAAAATCGTTTAAGGTAACTGGGACGTCTGCGACAAGGAAAAATAAACTTTTTGTACATTAAATTTGAATGGTTCTCACTTAAATTAAAAGCAACAAAAGTAAAATTATTAACTGCATATTTATGTACCGTTTAATGTAAAAATATTTCATTTTAAATTACAAAAAAATCTGTACGAACAATAAACAATCTATAACTTTTTTATTTCTATTTTCGAGGCATGTTCTTACATTTATGTACACTTTATATAAAATCCACTGCAACCATAACAATCCGTAAAATAAATAAAATAAAATTTAAAAAAATTAAAATTTAAAAATTTTTAAACTTAGTGATTCAAATTTCCTTTAAATTTTTATTATTTGAAACAAAATTCATTCACTTTGTTGAAAATTTGTAAATTTTATAATATGCAAAATATCAGCACTATACGTGAAGTATATTTTGAAAAAAGTTTACCGGAATCTCTAAAAAATGCATTTTGAGAAAAGTGCAAATAAAGATATTTTCTTCTATCATTTGAAAACTATAATACTTTTTAAAAAAATATAAAGTCATACCATAATTAATTGGATTATTGTGCATCCTTTCTCAGTTTTTAAATCGTAAGTTTAAAATTCTAGATAATTTAGAAGCGTTTTTAATTACTCTTTCCCTACTTCAACAACACGTGTTATCGACGATTCCACCTTCTTCGATTTAAAATATCAAAATTTTATATCTATAAGGTTTAGTATTTTTACTTCTCTTTGAACATCGTCATTACAGGATATTACAAAATTCCTTACACATATTTTTATTGTTATAAAAATACACGAAGTAAATGTCTTTTGGTGAATTTAAAAAGTTAATTTGATGTCTAATTTAAAGGGGAAAAACATAAACAAAACACATAACAAAAGAATCTCCATTTTTGTACTCATACATATGAAAATATTTATTTATTTTAAAGTAAAACCAACAGAGTTATAACCATATAGAGTTATTCATGAGCATTCAAATGTTAACAATAAGCAACTAGGAAAAACGAAGTGTCTACTTTATAAGCTGTGTATTTAATTTAGAATAATCCTCAAGATCCACTTTGTATCATATCCACTTGATTTATAATTTAAGAACTACACTGAGTATTTATAGATGTAAAGTTAAACATAATTAACATTTCAAAAAACAAAATTTTATTTTAAAATTTTGCAATTAATTATTAAAATATTCCGTACGCACAAAAATTGCACAAGAAATGTAAAATTTTCAATAAATTTGAACATATAATACAGGAAAATAACAATCCTTGTATATGAAAATTAGTTTGCTTTATTACATATTATATACAAAACGGATTTTAGAAGAAAGCGTACCTGAATCATATTGCATCACATTTACTTACAATTTTGAAATTCAGTTTTCTAGCGTTCTATATTTTCGACTTTCATAAATAATGCATCTATAGATGCATCAAAGTGCCCTCTATTTTTTAAAAGTAAAATAAAAAAAAATTCAAAATTGAAAGCATTTTTATGTCTCAATTACCTTAATAAACCTCCATTTCTATATTATATTACTAAAAAATTATTTTTTTAAAAAATTTATGTGGATAGATATTTTGTTATTTTTAACACATTTGGAAGCAATTAAAAAATTTATAACCTTTATTCATTGAAAAACAACAAACTGACCAATGTTTTTCATAATGCATAGCTTGATCAAATAAGCTTACGAGGTGTTAAATTATTAGTTTATTATTCTTTTAAGGGGTCGGGAGAATTTATGTGGTGGACATTTATTTTCACACCGAAATAAATTTACTTTCTAGGAACGTATTTATGCGTTTTTTCACTTAACAAGGTGGCTTTTTGCCAATTTGGAATTGGTTTCAAAGACTGTTTAGAAATTATACGTGGCATTCCATCCCGAACTGTGAAGCAAATGACGTAAACTTGTACAAATTAACTTTAATGAGAAACGTTACAAGAAAGGATCAACAAAACTACGGCATTAAAGACGATTAATTTA
This sequence comes from Trichonephila clavata, assembly GCA_019973975.1. NCBI lineage: Eukaryota > Metazoa > Arthropoda > Arachnida > Araneae > Nephilidae > Trichonephila > Trichonephila clavata. The sequence goes on along the minus strand of BMAO01014834.1, from coordinate 197,139 downwards.
AAACATAAGTTTTTTTTAAATGGATTATATACACAGAAAAAATAAATTAAGAGAATTTGCATATTTTATCGAATTGCATGAAAAGAACTCAACTGAAGGAAAAATCACTGCTTCTGGATAAAAATGCAAATCTTGTATGTCAAATACTAATATATATTTTATAATAATATATTTTATAAACGCATTAAGTTAAGACATATTTCGTTTGCCAGCTTACCTCGGCGAATTTATTGGTGTTATTTTGAAGCAATTGGTTCAATTCAAATTGTAGCAGTAAACATGAGTAACCACCAACGTTTAAATCAGTGATTCCCAAAGTGGTCTATATGGACCCCCAGGGGTCTATGACGACCTGCAAGGGGTCCACGGCAGTGAAAAAATAATTCAGGAGTCCATGAGGTGTAAATGGTGGTCTACGATAGCCTAAACCAGATTGTGACTTCAATTTTAATAGAAAATCTAATAAAGTGTAAACCATATTTACCTATTTAACAGCTTTATTTACTAAATTTACTGGGGTTAATTTGCAATTACAGGGCAACAGCATACATGTGGGACGGCGTCTAGGGGAAGGTTCGATTTTAATAAATAAGCACGCAGAGTAAAAATAACCTAATTTATTAATAACACAACTAAAACATTCACTATTTACAAGGGGTTTTAAATAATTCGAGATAGCACCATACTAATTCCGAAAACACGTACTCTTTCTCAAAACAACGGAGAGACCGATTTCCTCTTACCTGCCTTCGTTCAAGCTTTGGTGCAACTCTCCGTTTTTCTTTTCTGCCCCCTTTATGACCCCCCCTACATGACCTCATCGTATCGCGCAGCTAAAACTCACGTGGTTTCGATTAGTGGTGCCATCTCTTACAATAAAAATCAAAAGAAGTAAAAGAAAACTTGCACTCCTTTCCTACAAGTTCGGCCATCCTGGGAATCACTGACCTCAGTGATTTTACATACCATACAATAAAATACCGGCCTCTGCAAAATTAATATTAATCGGAGATAAAAATTCCAAGATAGACATTCAAATTTAAAAATAAGGATACAACTCTCAAAAATGAAATATTAATAGCAAAGAAAACAAAACACATTAATACACATTATGTTCTTTTAAAAAGAATAGAAAACGCTTTTTATAAAAATACATCATCATGGTGAGTAAAATTTCATTAAATCAGCAGATGAATTTGTTATCTTAGGTCCCTCATGATCACCCACTTTCTCTAAATCATATCTATCTCTAGGTTTTACTTTAACTATTCTATATGGTCCCTTCTCATGTGCTAACTTTATTATCCCAGTTTGCATATCTCTTGGTACAACTATCAATTCACGACCTTCAACATATTTGTAAAGTATTTCGTTTTTATCGAAAAAGTCTGAATTGCTGTTTGTTTCAATCAGTGACCTTAGACTCTGAGTGTATTCATCCTCTTGTTGTGCCCTTTTTAATCTTGCGGTTAGAGTATCGTTAGTAATTATTGCGACTGGATATCTGCTAAGGGCATCCACATGTTGCATTCTCTGGCCGGAACGATGCACAATTTCATAATCAAACTCTTCCAGCAATAATGCCCATCGCGCTATACGAGTAACCAAATCCTTTTTGTCCATAGTCTTTTGAAACGCTGAGCAATCCGTTATGACTTTGAAATGATTTCCCATAAGAGGTAGGTACGAAATTTCTTTAAAGCGTTGACAACAGCAAGAACTTCAAGTTCATAGCTGCTATACTTCTCCTCTGCCGGAGTAGTTTTCTTAGACATGTATTGAACAGGATGCAATTTTCCATCTTCTGCCTCTTGGAGTAAGACGGCTCCGTAGCCTTGTTGACTTGCGTCCGGGTGCAATTCGGTTGTTTTTCCCTGCTGGAAAATACTTAATACTGGACTTTCAGTCAATAATTGCTTGAGCTTTTCAAATGCTTCTATTTGAGGTCGTTCAAAGACAAATCGATTGTCGTTTCTAATTAGATCACTCAAAGGTTTCGCTATTTTAGAGTATTACGGAATAAATTTTCGAAAATAGCCAGTGAGTCCTAAAAAGCTTTGGACTTGTTTGACAGTCGTTGGTACAGGAAACCTCTTGACAGCTATCGTTTTTGCAACTGAAGGGCGCACCGTTCCATTTTCGACAACGTGACCCAAAAATTCCACCTTTCGTTTTAAAAACTGACATTTTTCAAACTTGATCTCCAACCCATATCTGGATGCGACCTCAAACACCTTCTTTAGTTTTTCCAAACCTTCTTTCTCATCTTTAGCTGGAACGATCAAATCGTCCAAATAAATTATTACGATGCCTTTTCACATGAGTTCCCTAAAAATGCTGTACACATATCTTTGGAATACGCTTGGGCTTGTACTGAGATCAAAAGGTACCTTATTAAATTCGAACTGCCCGTCTGGTACAACAAAGGAGGTGAAATGCTTGCAATCCTCGTTTAAGTCGACATGAAAAAAACCATTTTTCAAGTCTAACGTGGAATACACTTTGGCGTCTTGCAGCCTATCCAATACGTCCTCTATCAGTGGCAAGGGGAAGCGATCCTTGACTAGTTTTCGGTTCAGTTTCCTATATTCTATGCATAGTCTGTCAGTACCGTCTTTCTTCTTGGCTAACACGATTGGACTTGCATATTCAGAAGAGCTTGGTCTCACGATTCCCTTATCCAACCATTCGTCGATCTGCTTGTTGACGGTCTGATTCTCCAGAAACGACAAACGGCGTGCTGTTTGGTAAACTGGTATATCATCCTTCAGGATAATTCTCATGGATACATTTGTCGTTTTGGTCTTCTTAGGTGTATAGCTGTTGATTAGTTCAGAGAGTTCCTTCCTTATTCGAGGATTGATAACATGTTTAACTTCGATTTCATCTTCAGTTCTTGCTTCATAAACCAGTGTATTCACAAAACACACCTTCTCTTCGTGTTTACGGAAATAAACACCTTTTTTATCAAAGCCAACAAAAGCTTGTTCCAAAATGTCCGATCCTTTCACTGCCTGGAACTCCAAATGCACCGCAGGCACGACATGCCATATTACGAAATATTTCTCTCCATCCAATTCGATTTCTCGTTGGAACGATCCTTTTGTTTTGACTTCGTACTTTCCCAATCCAGATAACACGACAATGTCCTTCGAGAGCTTCGATTGCTCGATGATTCCTTTGCTTACATCTTCACGAATGAGCGAAACTGAGCTTCCAGTGTCGATTAGAGCCTCAAAAGTCTTGTTTCCGATGGTTATTTTCCTGGTCTTAATTCTGTCTTGCTGAATTCGAGAACAGATCTGGACCGGAGAGCTTGAAGATTTATTGATTTTCGTACCCTTGTTGCGCTTTGTACAATCTACGGCATAGTTACCTGGTCCCCTGCAGTAGCTACATGTTACCTGTTTAACTCTTTTATCGTAAGTTCTCGTCGATTGAAAGCATTTTCTATCATTCCAATTATTTCCAAGGTGAAAACGTTCTTGCCTTTGAGAACAATTATCGTTATTGTTCGATCTCTTAGCAAATGAGTTTAACTGCTTTGGCCCTATAGTTCTTCGGACGTCCTCATAATCTTCAAATTTTTTCGCTAGCTCAATAGATGAGTTAATAGTAGACCATTCGTCCAAAAAGTGCTCCTGAAAATCATACGGCGCCCTCTTCTTCATTTGATCGGCTATGATTAATTCTCGTAATTGGTCGTAGGTGTTAACTTTTAAGCCCAAAGTCCATCCATCAAAATACGTCTGTAATTCGTGTTGAAAATCTTGCCATGTTCGTTCATCGGACTTTTGGTGAAACAAAAATAACTGACGAAATTTTTCCGGAGAGATAAATTAAATCTTTGAAAGAGTAAATCCTTTACATGATCGTAATCATTACACTTGTCAGTTGGTTCTCTCGCGATCAGATGGGCAATTTCGACGTGTATTAAACCTATAAGTTTTTAAACCCAATCTTTTTTCGGTAAGAAAGTTAGTTCTGCATGACGCTCAAATAAGGTAAGATTCAAACCGATATCTTCCTTCATATTAAACTTATGAAAAGTTTCGTGAAACAGTTTATTCGATGCTTGAACGTTTTCGGTGTTATTCGGCATACCGGCAGTCTGTTGCGCTTGTATTCGCAACTTCTCTAATTCGTACTCTCGTCTTTCTCTCTCATCCTTTCGCATATCCTCTCTCTCAGCCCTCTCTCTCTCTTCTCTTTTTGTACGTTCCTCCACTATACTATCAAGCATCTTTTTAACATCGTCTTCAACGTAATCTGGGCTTTTTACGATCAGCTCCTTTAACTTCAATTTTGTGATACCTGCTTCGATAGTAAGATCCAAATCCTCGGCGAGTGACACCAAATCCTCTTTCCTTTTCGCGAGTAAGAATGCCATTTTTATACTCAGAATGGTGACCCAGAGAACAACTTAAATTTTTACCCAAGTTAAATGAGACAAAACCATTAAAATGACACGCAAAAAGTTTACTCACTTAAAAAGAAACAAAAGTTAATTTAAATAAGATGCAATTATCAATTATAAACAATTATAGACAAAAATGGACTTTTTAAAGAATTCCTGGAACTTAAATGCTTTTACAAAGCACAACAGTATTACAGTTAATATCAATTTTATTTTTTATTAAAAAAACAACGCGTTCCTCTCATTTATCAAAAATAGATTACTGAGAAAAAACACGGAAAGTACTCAGTTATTAATCCAAAACTAAAAGAACATCAAATATCTATGTCTGCAATTAAACCAATAATAGTACCTAGTACTTCAAAATTCAATTTCAGATTCACAGAACAGGAAATATACACACAAAAAATCATTCCTTTATATAATTTTCGCCTATTACTCACACAATACCAAAAAAAAAGGATACTAGCACAATTCAATGTAATTCTGAAGACATTTTACTTTGACCTCAATGACACAGGAAATCTTGTTTCGTGTTGATAACTCGCAATTCGATGCAGTTCCAAAGGTTCTCTCGTCAGTGTTGACCTCAATGATCAAGGTAATCCCGTTCAATTCGTTCAGTATCTCGTTGAGTTGCTGGGCTTCCAGTTTTGGTTGACTGTAGTAAAATTTTGGTAAAATTTTCATGAAAAATTACAATTAGGATCTTTTACACAAAATTCTAATGAATGTATTCAAATAATATTTAAACAGTACATAAATAATGGAACATCTTTATATATTAGGAATTAAAAGATATGTATTACTTTTAAAAGTTTTTTAAATATGCCAAATTTTATGCAAAAACTCGACAATTGTTATAATCTACAAAACTATCCAGAAAACAGCAAAAGGATTAAAAAATTAGTTAAATATGAAGCTAAAGAGAGTTTGAGCAATAAATATGGTGAGTTTAAGAAATGTACAACTAGTAGAACATTTTTCATATGGTATTCAAATCTTAAAGCTTTGTCTGAGAATCTATATTTTTTGATTTTTGGCTTCACGGTAAAGTTCACAAATGGATTTCTTTTTAAGATATTGAATTGAAATTTTCAGAAAATTTTTATTTTAATTCATTTGTATTGTAGACTATAATCTAATATCTGTGTATGTTTTATGTATTTCATTGCGCATACAATTTGTGAGAAAAAAAACATGTTTTTTTTTTTTAAAAATTGAGTTTTTGCAAAATAATTGACAGATTTCAAAAATACTATAAATCTTATCATTCTAGGCACAGAAAATGATGTTATTTCTGTGCAGTTTTAATATTATTCGAATATATTAATTAGAATTTTCAATACAAGGTTTATTGTAACTGCAATTTTTCACTAAAAATTCCCAATCTATCAAAAATTATTTTATATTTTGTGGAAATTGTATTTTAATTCCTAGTTCTATGCACCCTCTTTAAAGAAAAAAAGTGTTTGTTTAGTTAAAAATTTATATGTTTCAATAAAATGCTCCGAAGGTAGCCACATACCTTAAATTTATAATACTGCCTTTTTAAGTAATCCGCCATTAAAAGGCAGATTTAAATCCCATTTTTTCGCTAAATTCCTATTATAGCCTTTTTTTTTTTAAACAAGGCACATACTTTTGTAAAACAAATAGGTGAACACTTTTAACTCAAAAGTCAAGAAAAAGATTGTTTTGATTTAAAGTCGAAACACAAAATCAAAACAATCTAGTACTCATATGTTCTTCCACGGATAACGTGGTAGAAACGAAAAATAGTTCGGAAGATTTATGAGAACTAAATTTGTTGTTGAACCCCAATTTTTAAAATATGTTGCCAATATATTAAAATCATCTGCAATCCTGAATATCTTTAATTCGTTTGATAGTGTTAATTAACCATTTTTTGAAATTTTGAGTACATGTAATGTTTCATAATGGAAAAGGCATGCGTTCAAATCTGATACAAACAAACTCATTTCAAAATAAGTATGTCCATGTGTTCATTGAGTATTTCTTTTTTCTCCGTGGCTTTTCAATGAATTATATTTTATATAAATTTGTTCGTAGCGAACAGAATGATTTTAGATTGCATCAATATTTTAAAAAAAGATATAATGTGTAAGAATAAATTTTAGATTTTGAATAAATACAATATTGTTCTTATATATTGTGTTTGTGTTATTCTATTTATTATAAGATAAATATAATTTTGCTTTGAAATTTCTATAAGTTTTTTATATGTATTTAAATTTATTAAGTTTTTATTTTTTTAAGATTAACATGAAAAACAGAAATATTATCACTATTGCTCTTCACCTAAATATTCTACCTTCAAGTCCATCAACAATTTTCTAACTTTTTCAATATTTTTCAACTTTTTTTTCTATATATATATATTTTCAACCCACTTTTTTTTCTACATATTTCCAAATTTTTTCTATATATTTCCACTTTTTTCAATGTTTTTCAACATTTTTCAGAATTTTTTAACATTTTTCTACTTTTTTCAACATTTTTCAACTTTTTCAATTATTTCGCTTATATTAATATATTTTAGTGTACGAAAACAAGAAATGAAACAGACTAAAAATTTATTGAAGAACATGAGCTACACTTAATATTCAATCCATGACAAAGGTTTTGCATACAACGTTTTTGTTTTAAGATATTTATTCTTAAGTAAACTCGATGGGAAAAAATTTTCTTTTTAAAAATTCGTTAAATGATTCCAACCCAAAAGGTTTTATTTTTCTATCTCTCACTAAGGGGGTAATCAAATGTCCAACATTAGTATTTAATATAATTTTTCCTTCAGAAATTTCAACTGAGATGGATACATTTGTCTTGCTAGACTGTTGCTTGTCTCTAACATTTTTAAAACAACACGGTAAGAAGTATTTAAAGAAATACTCCTAATTTGTTTTCTCTTGCAAACAATATTTTGTAGAGTAAATATTACGGAAATATCTGTATGGTGGCTTCCTTTCGCGAAAAAGTTTGAAAGTTTTTTGTCATCTCCTACTTCATTCATTAAGTTCTCTATTATTATGAAAGCATTAGCAATATTTTTTACATCGAAAGGGATGCTTTCATGAAATTCTATGTCAGACATCTTATTAAACAGTTTGGGATAAATTCCAAGTAATTTTGGGAGGAAAATAATTGATTATTTGCTTTTCTAAGATTCGTCTAACCAAAAATGTTTTACAAGCATTAGAAGGTCCGCATATATTATCATAGAAAATGGATGTTAAGGTCTGGAAACTCCATAGTAAATCTGAATATGCAAGTAACAAACATATAATTTTTAAACTATTATTATCTCAATAAATTTTATAGAAAATATATAAAATGGAGCACCATTCTCTTAATTTGTAACACAGAAATAAATAATGCATCTTGATAAAAGTAGTTTTTAAATAATAAAAAACATTTATTGAAAAGAAAATAACTCTAACATTAAGTACCATTTTTCAAAAATAAAAAAAAGTCTATCTCCCTTCATCAAGACTAAAATTTGCATCCCCTTACCAATACGAGAAAAGATTGGAATGAATCAACTTCTTAAAAAAAATTATTTTGGCAATTATTGTTTGCAACAAAGTAAATTAGAAAATATTATTGAAATTTTCTTTTTTTCTTTTAAAATTTATTAATTGGAAAATAAGTAGTAAGTAAATTTATTCAATGAATTCACAGCATTTCAAATTTTCATAACGCATGCGCAGAACGTTTTTCAGATAAGGATGCCCAAGACCGTTATCACCCTTCCCTTATCTCTTCTCCCCCTCCCCCTTAAGCATTTTCATTTTTTTTTTTTGTTTCTTACACTGAAATATATTAATATAATTGAAAAATATTGAAAAAAAGTTGAAAAATGTTGAAAAAAATTGAAAAACACTGAAACAGTTGAAAAATATTGAAAAAAGTTTTAAAATGTTGAAAAAAATTTGAAAAATACTGAAACAGTTGAAAAATATTGAAAAAAATTTGAAATATATATTGAAGAACAAAAGCTACACTTAATATTCAATCCATGACAAAGGTTTTGCATACAATGTTTTTGTTTTAAAATATTTATTCTTAACAAGATTTGATGGAAAAAATTTCTGTTTAAAAATTAGTTAAATGATTCCAACCCAAAAGGTTTTATTTTTCTATCTCTCACTAAGGGGGTAATCAAATGTCCAACATTAGTATTTAATATAATTTTTCCTTCAGAAATTTCAACTGAGATGGATACATTTGTCTTGCTAAACTGTTGCTTGTCTCTAACATTTTTTAAACAACATAGGTAAGAAGTATTTAAAGAAATACTCCTAAATTGTTTTCTCTTGCAAACAATATTTTGTCTAGTAAATATTACGGAAATATCTCTATGATGGCTTCCTTTCGTGAACAAGTTTGAATGTTTTTTGTCCTCTCCTACTTCATTCATTAAGTCATCTATTATTATGAGAGCATTACTAATGTTTTCTACATCAGAAGGTAAACCTTCATGAAATTCTATGTCAGACATCTTCTCAAACAGTTTTTGATAAATTCCAAAATATCAAATAATTTTGGGAGGGAAAGGATTGATTATTTGTTTTTCTAAGATTCGGTCTAACAAAAAAAGTTTTAACCAGAATTAGAAGGCTCGCATATCATAATAGAAAATGGATGTTTAAGGTTGGAAACTCCTTTGTAAATTTGGATACTCAAGTAACAAACATATACTTTTTAAACTATTATTATCTCAATAAATTTTAAGTCAAATGTATATAATGGGATGCCTTTCGCTTAACTTCTAACTTACAAATAAATTTAACTTTAGAAATTAGTTTTTAAATAATGAAAAGCATTTATTAAAATGAAAATAGCTCTAACTAACATTAAGTTTCATTTTTCCAAAAAGTTCATCCCCTTCATCAAGACTAAATTTTGCATCCAATCCCGCAATCAAGTTGAACAGTATAATAATTTTAACTAATTAATTCATTTAATTAAGCAAAAATTCTCTCGGATCCTCTATCATTAAAAATATGAGTGTTCTCAAAGTCCCTCTCCCCCATTACATTGATGGAGAAGACCCCTTACCAATACGAGAAAATATTGGAATGATTCATCTTCTCATAAAAAATAATTATCTTTTGCAATTATTGTTTGTACCACAGTAAATTAGAAAATATTATTGAAATATTATTTTTCTTTAAAAATTTATTCACTGGAATTCGATTTTGAAAACTTTCATGAAAGTGAAAAATTAGTACCAAATTTGATGAATAAGAATAATTATATTGTATACTATAAAAATTTACAACTATACCTATCTTTAGGATTAAAATTAACAAAAGTTCACAAAGTTTTAAGTTTCAAGCAAAAACCTTGGTTAAAACCCTACATTGAGTTTAATACCAATCAAAGAAAATTAGCATCTTCTTCATTTGAGAAAGATTTTTTCAAATTGTTAAATAATTCAGTGTATGGTAAAACAATGGAGAATGTTAGAAAACATTCAAATGTACAATTAGTCACTTCTGAAAAACAAGCCAAAAAGTTAGTTGCAGCTCCCACTTTCAAACGTTTCAAAATTATTACAGAGAGTTTAGTAGTTTTAGAAAAATTAAAATCCTGTATAACCCTTAATCGTCCTATATACATAGGATTTGTTATTTTGGAGCTAAGTAAAGTTTTAATGTATAACTTTCATTATAATCACTTAAAAAAGCGATACATGGATAAAGCAAATCTTCTGTTCACCGATACAGATTCCTTAACGTATGAAATTGAAACAGAAGATATCTATAAAGATATGGGAGAAAATTTAAACATATATGACACCTCTGACTATCCACAGGATCACGCATTATATAGTGAAAAAAACAAAAAACGAATTGGTTGTTTTAAAGATGAAATGAATTCAAAGCCTATTATTGAGTTTGTTGGTCTTCGAGCTAAAATGTATTCCATGCTAACTCCAGATTCTGAAAAGAAGACTGCAAAAGGAATATCCAAAGTAGTCATTCAACAAAAATTAAAACATTCCAATTATCTTCAATGTTTAAAAGAAAACAAAAGCACGAAAGAAAATATGATTCTCATTAAAAGTGAAAACCACGATATTTATACTGTAAGACAAAATAAAACTGCTTTGTCATCATTCGATGATAAAAGGTATATTTTAGATGATAACATTGGAACGTTTGCCTACGGACATTACAAAATTAATGAAAACCCAATCTAATTTGAAAAGCAATATGAAGCTGTAAATAATTAACAGACCCAAAAGAGTAAAACTGGATTGAGGCGACATTTAGACAATGTCGGGTGGATGGTGGGCTCAATCCTAATCTTGAAAAAGAACGTTTTATATGTAATTATTAAATGATTGTCTATTAAGAAGTTGCAAAAGTAACGTGAATTTTATTCTATTATAAATAAACCTAATGAATTTATTTGCTGAAATATTCAAATATTACTAAGTAAAACTCAAAAAGAAAAGAAAGAAAAGCAAATATTGTACACTCTAAAAATATTACAAAAGGCGATTGGAATAAAAAAAAAATTGGATTGAGGCGGCGCAATGCCGTGTGGATGGTGGGCTCAATCCTAAAAAAAAAAAAAAAAAAAAAAAAAAAAAATCATTTTTATGCATACTTAATAAATGAATGTCTTTTTTATAGTTCTTCAGGTCAGTGAATGAGTAAGTTCTTTAAATACTTCCTTCCCCTATCTACTCCATTCCCTGTTATCCATATGCAGATAACTTTCAAATGAATCTTTTATCTCTTTCAATGAATTTATTTTAATCTAACAAAAGTCGCGCACATTTTATCTTATTGTCAATGATCACACATCATTAAAATATTCTTAAACCCTAAAAGAAATAATCTGTCAATAATATCCATTGCCCCCCTTATCTCTCTCTCTACTGCGTCCACCACAACCTTATCTCTACCACCACCACCTTATCTCTACCACCACCATCTTATCTCTACCACCGCCACCACTATGTTGAACCCCCATTTATATACTACTCATCTCTTACAATAAAAATCAAACGTAAAAGAAAACTTGCACTCCTTTCCTACATACATTTTAATAAAAAATGGTCCATCATTTCAGTGTTTCTTGCCAGAATCAAGCTAAAGGAGTGTAAAACTGGGCATCAAGAATTGTAACAGTTTCTCTATTTGTCATAATCTGTCAGAAAAATGACGTTTTAACCTATGTTCAACATTTAAATGCCTTTTACTCAGGTTTTGAAACTAAGTTTGAAAATGTTTTGACCATGGTAATATCACAGTAAGTAATGAATTCATGCTGTCACATTAAAAAAAAGCAAAAAGAAAAAAATGTCTGATTAGAAAAGGAACTTATTTTAATAACCTTAGCGAAGTTCTTAAAGTAAAGTTTAGAAACGAAAGTCAGCAGTTTTCGCTTTAAAAAGATATACCTATTATTTTTTTCGAATTATGGAACATCTTAAGAAAGTGTTTAATTGCTTTTCCAAGAGAGGAGGAGTTTCAGCATGGTTGCCAATCTCCAAAATAAAAACAGAAAGAAAAAAATTCATTCATTCACATGTGTTTTTTAAGTTTTAAACACGCTAATTAACTCCAGTTAAAGACATAAAACTTTTAAAGTAAGTAGTGTTATAGCAGCTGTCAAAAAACATTTAAGTTGATAAATTTGCAAAAAATTAATATTAGGTAAGTACGCAAAACCTAAAAACATGGTTAGGGGTCTATGAGACAAAAAAGTTTGGGAATCTATGGTTTAAATGATGGAATGAGATGGTGAATTGTGGGGAGGTTAGAAGTAGGCCAATGTTAGGTCCAAATTTGTAGAGAGCTCAATTTAACGCCCAGCGTTGCGTATAACTTGGGGGAAGAGTTCCAGGATACTGGATCGATCGAGAGAAAGCCTGGGCAAGGACGTCCAAGAGCCACGACAGCTAGAGAAGATTGCCATTTGTCGATTATAGCGAGGCGTAACAGAGGGTCTACAGCTTCTCAGCTCTCTCGTTACTTGTATGCAGCCACAGGAAGCCGCGCGTCAAGGGTGACTGTTTTAAAAAGACTTCAAAAGAGAGGTTTGTTTGCTAGAAGACCTGCTGTTTGCGTCCCGCTCACGTCTACGAACAGGAGAGTCCGTTTAGCATGGTGCAGATAGGATAGAGAGTTTGGAGCATGGATCAATGGGTGAACGTTGTGTTAATCGATGAGTCCCGTTTCAGCCTAAAAACCAATTCTCGCCGTACGTTCATATGGAAAGAACCAGGGACCCACTACCTACCCTCCAATGTCTGCAAAATCGACAATTATGGCGGAGGAGGTCTGAGCAGGCATCATGTTCAATGGCCTCTATGTTCTTGAAAGAGGCTCTGTGACTGGTGTGAGGTATAGGAATATGTTCGCCTTTTCAGGGGTGCATGTGGCCCCTAGTTCATTTTAATGGACTATAACGCAAAGTAACATAGAGCTCTTCTGGTTCATGAATTTCTAGAGATTGAGGATATTCCTCGTATGGATTGGCCAGCCTGGTCTCCAGACCTCAACTCTATAGAGCATGTCTGGGACGCTCTGGGGAGGGCAATTGCAACTCGCAAATTCCCTCCGAGAACCATCCTGGAAATGAAAACAGCGTTGCTGAATGAGGGGGACCAATTGCCACAAGTATGACATCACGTTTATACCTTCCAACTCTAACGTGTGTTAAGCTCGATCATGCGCGTGTATTGCAAGTGTTGATTGGTTATTTGTATTGTACCAATGTATGTACATATCAAATTTCACTTAAGTTCGTTCAATAGTTCTAGAGAAAATCGATCAAGTCCGCAAATTTTCTTAATTTCTTACACAGGTGTAGTTTCTTACACGTAATAGTATTTTATACCTCAACCGCTGAATATTTTAGGCACCAGAAATTGGATTCTGGCTTAAAGCTATGTATAAGTTCTGTGGCGGAGGTAGCCTAGTGGATAGGGTCACGAAATTGCCGTAGTGTCACGGGTTCGAGTCTTCGTGCCACCGAAGACTCGTCGTATAGAGATGACCGATGTATGTTAAATTATTGAGGCTCAATATCCTCCCGGTGGAGTGGTATGGAGTTTGGAGAGGGAGATGCTAGTGAGGTCTGTCGATAGTAGCCCTCGTGTCGCCTTATAGTGCGACGCTCATTCACTCACTCTGCATTATTTCTGTTTTTGGTAGTTTTACCCTTGCCTCCCGTTTGCAAAAGATCCCTTTAAACACTGGCCTTATTCAAGCATAATACATTTTCCTCGTGATAGTGTTGGTTCTAAAGCATTTTGAATTTTCTTAAAATACCAAGGGGCAAAAGCAAGAGATTCCAAAAATTAAGTTTAATAAACCTGTTATAGAGAATGGCGGTCTTAATTATAATTGTTTCATTTGTTCAGGGTTGAAATAAAAAAAAACTACGCTATTTATTACATTTTTTTTGTTGCTATTTACACATTGTAACACTGAAATCCAGAATCTTGACCCGACTAGAGACGAGCTGCTAAGTTTGCGGAGTTTTTTTATTCTTCGCCCTTGCGATAGAATATCAACGAAATGAACCTCTAAATAAAAATTGATGGAGCCAGAATTTTTTTAAAAAAAATTGCAGTATTTAAGGTGTAATAACTTAACTCATACAAATACACACATATTGAAATCTGGTTTGTATCTGTTGAGTCCTGATACTTTTAAGTAGACAGTGTATATATATATATATATATATATATATATATAGAAAGATTGAGACAGAGGTTTGATTTTTCGAGGCTCAAAATAATCCCATTGGCTTGATATGGAAGTTTGGAGAGTGAGGTGGTTGATCAAGCGTCGTTCTCGTCACTTGATCGTAGTTCTGAATGACGCGTCACCAATGGCCCCTTGAGTGAGTGAATATTAACGTCGCCCTGTTCAGCTACACGAGGGCTTTTGGTGACGAACCTCGTCATTTTGAACCATAATCAAGTGACGAGGACGACACCTGAGTTGGCACCTCCCTTTCCTAACTACCACACCAATGGGGCCGACGACCTTTGACGTGAAGTTCATAAACCATCAATCCAAGTGACCATAACAGTTTCCAGCACTTGTTCAATCTTAATCGGAGCATAATTATATTATCTTCTAATTAAATGCAAATAATTCTTTTTTTTTCGCAAGGGAAACTTAACCCCTTAAATTTGAAATGTATGTCGAGATACATTTCATATGCCACTTTGCTTACTCAAAAGGCTTCACTAATCCTAAAGTTCCTCCAAATCCTTGCAGGTGTTGATCGAAATTTGTATCCCATTTGCAGAATACGAAATTAGGCTGAAATAGCGTATCTTAGATTGTATAAATCAATTCATTCACTTTTAATTTATCATCTTGTATCTATTGAAATTCTTTCTCGCACACCAGTTAAAAAAAATCCATTATAATGTAAATTTATTATGTTTAACAGTGTTTATTGGAAAGGTACTTTTTCCCCCCCAGATTTTAGTATTGCATAATTTTTTGAGGGGGGTTCGAATAGGATTTTTTTTGAGATCTTAATATAGTGATATAGCACCTAAGTTTAAAAAATGAATATTCCCCCTCTATGATGCTTTTAAGAGCTTTTTATGTATTAAAAAATATAATTTACTACCCTGCACTTGGGAAAAAAAATCCATTTATGCATTTGTCATTCGTAAAAGTATTGATTTGATTGAAAAGTCGTTGGCAACGACGGAGTTCTTGAAAACAGACTGGAATGGAATGTTGTTTGTCTTTTCCTTCTTGTGGTAATTCCATTTTCCTTTTCTTTCTCTTCTTCTAGTGATTAAGGGGAAAAAGCAGAGGCACGGCTCATCCTTTGGTTTCTTTTATTTAATATTCATTACGCATACCATAGTTCGTTTTTTCCTTCTCAAATGAATGATGATTCCTTCATAATGTATCCAAAGCATCGCGTCCAATTCTTCACGAGTGAAACTTTGCTCATCAGTCTGTTTGAGAAATCAAAACCCTTCCTGAAATCGGGATTCACTTTCTCTCGAACAACGTACGAAAGAGAGGGATGATTACTTAACATACATTTTGCAAGCAATGGGGATTTTGAAAGTGACATTTTAATTCTTTCATCACATACGGGAACTTTTAAAACATTTTCTTTAAAAAAGCAATTAATATCGCGAAATATTATTTATAAAACATATTAAGGAATTAACATTTGTGTAGAGGTGATACAAAAGAGAGAAAAACTTACTTTCGGCATGTCGTTTGTCTTCGAAAGATGAGACTCCTCAGGGGCTTACTTTTGTGGATAGTGATTGATTGGTTGAATATTAACGTCGCACTGTTCAGCTACACGAGGGCTTTGGCGACGAACCTCGTCATTTTGAACCATAATCAAGTGACGCGGATTACACCTGAGCTGGCACTCCTTCTCCTAACTACCACACCAACGGGAAGACGTTTGAGCTCTGGACAGATTTAACGTGCATCGCGCCCCTACACGACAGGTCTTCAGTGGTACTGGGATCGAACTCATGACACGCTAGCCATGATCCGATGCCTAGGTCACTTGGCTACCGCGGCCTACTTTTGTGGATAACGCGGTGAGAGCAGAAAACACAAAATAGTTTCAATAAGTTTCGGATAAAATTGACAACTCCGAAAATAAATCGATGCTATGGAAAAAATTTTCTCCTGTTCTATCACAGACCCGAATCCATTTTTATCGACCCTAATTTCATCTAATTTATAAAATATTTATTATTTTAATTCATTTTCTATTTAATTGTCTGAAAATCTTGTTTTCTCACTTTCTTCACTCGTTTTGCAGTTCGACTTGTTCGCATTTATACTCAACTAGCTGTTACCCGCCCGCTTCGCTGGGTATTTCATGATGTTTTATAAATTTTTACTGCTTATGTATAAATTATTGATATCTAAGTCCTAGAGCATTAAGAATTCGATTGTATTGAAAAATATATTTAGACCTGTAACTGTCACATCTTGATAAATAAAAAGGGCAGAACTCATCTAATTTGTATTTTCTAAAAATCTCTAAAATTGTGAAGTATAGAATGATGTTTGCTCTTTCGTAACCCAAAAACCAAGTGGATTCCCGCAAAACCAATTTTCGCGGTGGATCTCTACTCCGTAAATTGAACATGCAAGCCAAATTTCAAGTCTAAATTAAACAGAAAAAAACATAAGTTTTACAATCAATATCCCCGTAATCCCGTGTGTGTTGAGAGCCGTTTTCCAAAATAACCTCTCTTAGCGGATTTCAATTCAACAAAAGAAAAATGCAAACCAAATTTCATTATTATAGTCCTTGTAGCTCGAAAAAAGGATTTTTTTTGTGTCAATACGTCCCAGTAACCCCTGCACCCCTCCGCAGAACTTTATTTACTTAAAATACATTCTTATAGTGCATCCCTATTCAACAAAAGAAACATGCTTAAAAAATTTCAAGTATATGGGTCTAACAATTAAAAACAGGAATATTTTTCTGTAACTCCTCTTGACCCCTCGCAACCATCCTTAGGGGTCAATTTTCGTTTTACTCTTTGTTAGAGGAATTATATTCCATGAAAGGAACATGCTTACCAATTTTCAAGCAGGATGATCAAATAGTTTAAAAATGGAAATATTTATCGATTACGCTTCTTAATCTCCCAAAATTAAACTTGGTAGTTGATATTCGCAAAACCCATTTTGTAGCGATTCTCTACGAAAGGAATCTGCTTATCAAATTTCAAGACTGTACGTCAAATAGTTTAAAAATGGGGATAATTATCTATAACGCCACTTGAGCCCCCGCAACGCCACTTCGGTGTCTGTTTTCACAAAACCCATTTTGTAGGGGAATTGCACTCTATGAAAGGAATCTGCTTAGCAAAATTTGTGCGTCCAATAAATTAAAAATGCAAAAAAAATTATCAATAACGCCCCTTGAACCCCCGCAACGCCACCTAGGGGTCTATTTTCACAAAACACATTTTGTAGTGTATCTCTATCCTATGAGAGGAATCTGCTCACCAAATTTCAAGACTGTGCGTCTAATAGTTTAAAAATACAAATAATTACTTATATCTGCCCTTAACCCTCCGCAACACCCCTTGAGGTCAATTTTCCCCAAACCCGTTTTGTAACGGATATGTACTCCATGAAAGAAACATTCCTACCAATTTTCAAACAGGTAGGTCAATTAGTTTAAAAATGAAAAAAATTATCTATTACGCCACTTAATCCCCCGCAACGCCACTTAGAGGTCTGTTTTCCCAAAACCTTCTTATAGCTGTTCTCTACTCTATGAAAGAAATCTTTTTTTCAAATATAAAAACTGTGCGTCTAATAGTTTAAAAATGGAAATAATTATCTATAACGCCCCTTAAGTCCCGGAACGCCACTTGGGGGCAATTTTCACGAAACCCATCTTGTAGCGTATCTCTACCCTATGAGAGGAATCTGCTTACTAAGTTTCAAGACTGTACGTCTAATAGTTAAAAAATCGGAATTTATAACGCCCCTTAAACCCCCACCCCCGCAACACCCCTTGGGGTCAATTTTTTAAAACCCCATTTTGTAGCGGATATTTACTCCATGTAAGAAACTTACCTACCAATTTTCAAGCAGGTAGGTGAAGTAGTTTAAAAACGGATATATTTATCTATTACGCCTCTTAATCCCCCGCAACGCCACTTAGAAGTCTGTTTTCACAAAACCCGTTTTGTAACTGATCATTATTCTACGAAAGGAATCTATTTATCAAATTTAAAGACAGTGCGTCAAATAGTTTTAAAATGAAAATAATTATGTATAACGCCCCCTAAGCCCCTGCAACGCCACTTGGGGGACGATTTTCACCAAACTCATTTTGTAGCGGATCTCTACTGTATGAAAGGAATCTGCTAACCCAATTTCAAAACTGTACATTGAGTAGTTTAAACATGGAAACAATTATTTATAACGCCCCTTAACCCCCGTAACGCCCCTTGCGTTTCGTATTTCGGAAAATCCGTTCTTAGTTGATGTCTACTCTATGAAAGGAACATGTCTACCAAATTTCAAGTATGTAGGTTGAATAGTTCCAGAGATATCGTGATTAGTCAGTCAGTCAGTCAATCAGTCAGTCAGTCAGTGAGTGAGTCGCTTTTCTCCTTTATATATATAGATGATTGGTCAAGCTTCTGGTCAGCCAGTCACAGCTAATCTGGTCAGCCAATCAGCCTCTCGACACCAATGCATCCTAATTTTCTCTCGCCAAAATTTTGGTCACCTCACACTCGGATTTCTTTATTGCAACCAGATTGGCTAGGCTCATACTTCCGTCTCCAAAAACGAAACAATTTTTTTCTATGTCCTGATTTTTTCATCCAACTTTTAAATACTCATCACACAAATATAGTGCTTAAATTTTATTAATGTATTATATCAACTTAATAATTAATTTATAAAAAGGGTGTTTGAAAGCGTATTAGTTTTCCAAAATCTCATGATAGAAGCAAAGTATCTCGAAGACAGGTGATCCAAAATCTCATGAACAGGTTCGAAGGAACCAAATGCTCAATTACGGACGCTGAAGAAAGATCATCGGTGGAAAACTGAAATTTGCTGTCGATTATCTTAATCCTGCTGCAATAGACTGGATATAATCTCAGTATTCCCCTTCACCCGAAGAAAACTTTCTATAGGTAAGCCTAATCCTGAAATATACCTGATTGATCACTCATTTTAGTTTTGAGGTTTTCAGTAAAACGGGTGACACATCTCTGGAATACTGTGGTGATATTTCTCTTTTTGGTTTAGAAATAGTTTAATAAAGGTTTACCATCCATCATTGGTCGGATTCGAACTATCTTAGGAGACATTTTTAGTTGTGAAGTGTCAGACGACATGTTTGACATTTTGTGCGGTGCGTAAATTTTATAGAAGTTGTAATTCCACCCTAAACGAGTTGCATTGACGTTTTTCTAAAAATACGCGTAAGCTATTTATTATACGAAGTTTAAATTAGAAATATATGAAAAGCGATCCACAACGCGTAAACAACCAATCTAATTTCGAGTGCTGTGCCCCTCGAATCAAAACAAAAGACTGTCTAAAATACATTGAGGCTCTTTCAGAAGTGCAGCAGACATTTTTGTCACACATCAATTTTGAGGTTGAAATGGAAACAGAAATCATACATCCACCCCGATCGCCTCTGCAGCAGATCTCTAATCACAGTAGGTGTTGCATCTGTCCCAGTCGGAGCCCATAAGGACCAATAGATAAAATTATTACTTCAAGTATTTTCAATCAAATTGAGCCTCGTGATTTTTGAAGACTCGTGGCGAAATTTTTTCAAAACAGACATTTGGAAGGAGAAGTACCAGACATTTCACAAACAGTTGTGGGAATGGGCTTGTTCATTAGAAATAAATTACTCTTCTTTCCTGTAACTGACATATCACCAATAACTACAGCTTGTATTGCAAAAATGAATAACTGTAAGAAGTAATAATTTTGTTTTGTCTAAATAACGAAATGTATATCTATTCAACAAGAATTTAATTATAAATAAATTAAGGTAAATATTCCAGTTTTACTTATATTACGCCTCCTGCCCAACCGGAGTGGATTGATTGAAACAATCGTAAATAGTTGCGGTCGCGAACTAGTGGTGGCGTTTTCGAATTGTGGGTTCGCGTCCCCCTGCCGCTGAAGACAGGCTGTGTAAAGACGCACGTTCCTTCTGTTAGGTTCAAAATCCTCACAATAGCTTGGTGTGAAATTTAAGAGCGGAATCCCAGCTCAGGTGCCCTTCTCGTTACTTTTGATTGGATTTTTCTTTCGTCGGTGCTTTAGTTACTTTAGAGTGTGACGTAGAAAAAATGAAATATGTAAAACACCGTATTTTAAAAGGATGGACACCGAAAAGAAAATATCAGTTACGGTACCTCCCCCCCCCCCCGATTACTCAATAAATTAGAATTTCGCATGATTTGGGAAGCTCTTTCATCACCGGGTATATAAATGAAAGAATAAAAATTGTCATTATCCCCGTTTTCCGGGACTGCTTTTCTCAATTACCTCGATAGAAATCTGATGGCAATGCGGATGCTCATCACTCAGGATCCCCCCTTATCAGTAAATCGTTTGCGGAAGAAATGTTACTATTATTGATCTCCTTAAAGTTCCCGTTATTCGTACGAGAGGTGCACTCCTATGATAACAGACGCTCTCTGAATGTGATATCCCTTATCGTTTGGCTCTTGGGCGGGAAAAATATATCGTCTGGAGGCATTCGAAAAATGTCTCGTGTTTTGAACGATCTATTTCGTTTTCTGAATACAAATGATCCGCAATTCTCTACGAAACCAAGTTCCAAGAAAAATTAATTTTTATTGTAAGCGTTTCATTTGGAAGCGTAATGGGAAAATCTTTCGAAATATTGCTCTCCCCCTCTCCGTTTTGCGTTTATTAGCTTTATTTTTAAAATCATCTTTCAATCCGGTTTTCTCCTCGGACAGAACGAAAGTAATTTCGGGTTCGAAGTCATTCATAATTGAAAAGCAAATTCTTCAGTTTGCCGCTCGTTCTAAAATGGAATGTTTAGAGAATAAATGCGATGAATGTCTCTTTCGGAGTGTTGTTGCGACGTAATTAATTGTGTTCCGTGGTACAGAATTATCTATAATTTAAATTTGGTCACAAACGCTTTCCCCCTCTTTCATGATTTATGAGATTCATTTAATGTTTGTAATGACTGATCTGCTGAATAAATAACTGTTTTTCTCATTTCATTTTATTTGATGCTAAAGCGTACAGATATCATTCTGACAATAATTCCCATTGGATTTCATAACACTTTTTAAAAGAAACTAGGTGTTCTGTAAATCTCGTTGTATGCATCGGACACATTCTACAAAAAAAGTGTGTGTAAATAAAACTTGCATAAAAATTCCTCAATTTTTGCTTACAAAACGCAACGTTGTTGCTTAAAGTAAATTTTTAAATCACGTGAAACGAAAGCAAAGAGTTAAAATTGACTCTTGGTTCGAGTCCTGATGCGGTTTCGAGTCTTCGTGAGTAGACATCGTGAAGAAGGGCTTTTCCTTTGGTGCAGTCTTCGCTATTGACAACAGTCACCTGCAGACCCGTATTGCTTCACTCTTAAAAAGGAGTTTGTAGAAATGAGCGAAATTCGAAGATTTATAAAAGAAATCTCTATGAAAACTTTAAATAAACTTATGTTCAAGCTATAATTTATGTTATATTGAAAAAAAATTGATAATTTTTTTTGTTATCAATATTGGCACCGTTAGCCACTTCGAGATACAGAAAGGAAGTTTTAGAGCTCTTACATGACATTTTCATGGGAGGAATGGACTCAATTCATGACGGTCACATGATAAAGACAAACGTGTGTTCACCTCAGAAATCAAAACTGGCATTAAACTAACTTCTACTTGTTATTCTATTCGTAAAATTTAGATAAAATTTCAAATTTCATAATTGGGTAAATATATTAAAATGTTTTTAATAAACAAACTTCATCTAAAAGACAAAAACTTAAATTTTTTATTTTATGCGTGTAAATTTATATAGAGGGACAAATGTGTGCTTTCTAAGCGAAAGAGTGTGCAAAGAGCATAAGTTGGCAACAACGAAGCGCATGAACAGATTAGCTGGAAACACATGATTGCATTAATTGTGACGATGACGTCTCATGAGTTTTCGAACTCATTGGCTTGACGTGGTTGACATCATCATGTGACTACGACGTCACGTGAATTCAACCTATTGGCCCTGCTTCATTTTTATGGATGACAACACTCGTATTCCCAAGGCACATCTGGCTGCAAATTCTTAAAAAGTTCATTGATTTGACCAAACAAATTTTCAAATCTTAATCATACAAAGTATATGTGGGATGCTTTGGGGGGGGGACTTTTCCCAGAACCATCCTGTCAAGGATTCGAGCCCTGGTGCCACTAAAACCCCGCCGTGTAGAGGGTCTGATACTTGTTCAATTGGTCTAGATGATTCTCTCGTTCGCGTAGTATGGTTATTTCGAGAAGTGGACCAGATCGGGTGCAGTCCTTGTCCCTTGACCTATGTTCAAAATAACGAAAACCGCGTGCGTCCAATAGTCTTCGTGTTGTTTTGTGTGTGTAGAGCAGTATTAATTAAACTCTCAATGGATTACTATAGATAATCATAAACTATCTGCTTTTTTGGATGAGGTGACTCCGTAGAAGGCTGAATAACTGTTAGAAAAGGCCCTACAGCTTATTAATCCATTTAGAGAAAACGCATCGCAAAAACGTAACATTAAACTCTAAATTTATTAAGCATTATTCTGATTATTTTTCAAACTAAAAATTAATTTTATTTTTCATGCTTTAATTGTTGATTATAAATTAATTTTATTTTCAATCAGCAAGCTTTTCACTCCTAGATAAAAGGATTTTATTTTAATGTTTTGAAGATAAATAATTGAAACTTTGTGGGCGGTCTTTAATGGTTAGCCTACTTTGTTTTTTGTACTCTTTTTCAGATTTTTGTATCTTGATGAGCTCTATATATGATCAAGGGTATGTACTGTAATTTTTGTACATGTTAGTCGTGTTGTGTGCTGCTCTTGTGCAGTCAGTTATACATCAACCAACCTACTTATGCTTATTACAAATCACATTTGAAGATAATCAACAAAAGAGAAAATTTTCTTAAATTTATTACATTGATACATTACTCTTTAAAACGTATAATTCAGGTATTTCAAAGAATGCCAAGGCATTTCATGAAATACCTGAACGAGTCAGTTAAAACGTGTAATTGATTAAAAACTGAACAATTTTACGTAAGAAGTAATTAAGTATTCTATAAATTAAATAATGAATAAACCATTAAAGAATGTGGGGGGGGGGCAATTTTACATTTAAACAAGTCCATTATTTGGTGATGAAAGCTTAAATTGCTCGAAAAATACGCTTCATATAACGGTGAGAGGAAACGTTAAATAATGCAGAAAACACAGAGTAATTATTATTATTATTGCCGGATTAGTTCAACAGTCATAAAAAATACTTGTAGAGGGGTGAAAAGCAATACTTAATTTTTTATAATTAATATAATTATATAAAATATTAGGCTGGTGGGGTAAAAACACTCATATTGTTTAAAATTTTATTATAAGTTTTATTTAAAGCGCAAAATATGGCGTAATTAAAAATTTATTGATTAGGCATTCATTCTATAAATTAATCAAATCGTATAATACAACAATTTCGTGTACTTGAACTGACATGGTTAGTGGATTCATTATGAACCTAATATTATTTTATAAAATAACGGACTGCGCTTTTTTTTATTTTAACATTCGTTTTAGATATATTTAGAAACAAATTATTTAAAAGGAATTTTGATTTATGTGTGCACACATTAAAAACCTGAAAGCACATAAAATTGTACTTGCTGTGAAACTCTCAAAATGAAATACGCATCCGGGCCATCAAAAGTGTCTCCGCTGCAGCAGGAAAGAGTAATAACGATGATTAATGAGAGTGCATTTAAACTCTTCAACTACCCACTAGGAACGTTGCGCAACATTATGATTTATACTTTAAAATAGATTTGGGCAACAATTAGTCATTTTGCTTTACATTTGCCACAAAAAAATTAGTTATTGTGGTATTTTTTAATCTTTAACTAAGTTTTTACTTTTTGAAATTGCTTTACTAATTTTTAAAACTTCTGTGGTATAAGAATTAGCATTATACCAATATCGCTTATCAATATATAGTGGTAAAACCGACAAAAGTAAATGCTATCGAATGATATATAATTGATAACCTAGTTATCATCAATTATATTATTTTTAACATTATAAATATAATATCATTTATAAATAATGCAACATTTTGAGAAGAAATATCGTGAAGAGGAAAAGTACATTGCATAAAAATATTCGAAATCCTGTTGTAAATCGGATGTTTGTTACGTGGAATGTTTCTTAGACGAAGGAAACTGAATCAGGCGCCATTGCATTAAGAATTATTAGGTGTGTTGTTGCAAACATATTGAGAACTCTATATATAGAGGAATATTCATCGAACTAAGAAAAATTTAGATTGTGGAACAAAAGATATTGCAGTTTCGTGAGAGCAGAGTCTCCTGGTACGGTGTAGAAGTTAAGAGAAGGGTTGATACGCACCTCAGGTGTCGTCCTCGTTGCTTGACCATGGTTCAAAATGACGAAGCACGTCGCCCAAAGTCCTCGTGTAGCTGAATAGTACGATGCTCATCTTCACTCACAGAGAGCAGAGTCTCGCGCAGTATTTTCAGTCTTACTCTAAAGCAAATAAAATGGAGTGATTTGTTAATAACCACAAATTTTATTCATTAAATAAGTCTAATGTAAAAAATTAAAATGAATATAATTTATATTACTTTCTATATATACATAAGCCACGCGAATCATTCATCTCGAAGCAGGAGCACAAATACCTGCTTTCAATGAAGCAAAATGGCACCCGCAGCCATTTAAATTGAAATAGATTTTAAAAATTTGAGCATAGGAAGTTTCTTTGTTATTACTTGTCCCACCCGATCCACAGTCCCATCCAATCAGAGCCCACGAAATCCATGGTAGTAAGGGAAGCTGGATTACGTCTGACATTTGGTAGCAGAGCACCGTGCAGTTCACTGAGCTTCAGTTCCATCCCAATTTTAAGGAAATAACACCCGAGACTCTCCCCCCCCCTCTGCCACCCACTTACCGAGAGGATTTTGGGCTCGTCGAATTGCCGCTCAGGAATTCAAATCCTTCAGCCCAACAGTCAATTTCGCTAACAGGAGGGGCAACAAACCCTATATTTTGTCTCACAAGGGGTGGCCCCGACTAAGGAAATTCATTTTCAGACGAGACTTGATCTAATAATTAGTGTATCTCCAGCGAAGCAATGGTGTAGTTGGTAGGGCACCTACCTTCAACGCGGATGGATAGGGTTCGAATCAAACGATGACAGTTTTTTTTCCAATTCATTTAATTATTTTTTTTAAATAAATAAATTTATTTATTAAATATTAAAAAAAAGATTTATGTAATTATTTTGTATTTTATAAAGTAAAATAATTACGGTAATTATATAAATATTTATATTATATTTTATAAATATGTTTTTATGTTTTACACATACTTTTTATATTAATAAATAATAATTTCAATAAAATATATAAAAATATATCAATTGATATTTTATATAAAAATTAGTTACAATTAATTTTATAATGTGAAATACAATGTATATAAACAAAATATTATATAAAATATAACATAATCTATAAAATATATTATTATTATTAAAAATTAATTATTTTTAATTAATATATTAAAATAATAAATGTATTTTTTTAAAAATTTAATTAATTTATAATTATATAAAATATTTAATAAGTCATTTTTAAAAAAATTTATTTAATTTTAAGAATTAATTTCATTAATTGAAAAAAATAGTTGCTCACGCGATTCGAACTCTACCCACAAATTAAATAAATTTATTTAAAAAGGACTTATTGAATATTTTATGTAATTATAAAATAAATAACAAAATATAAAAATACATGTATTATTTTTATCATATAAATTGTAAAATAATTAATTTATTACTAATAATAATAATATAATTTATAGATATTTATTTATGATGCATTTCACATTATTAAACTTTTTAATTTTTATGTAAAATATCATTTGATATTTATTATATATTTTATTACAAATATTTTTCATTAATATAGAAATATATTATAATATGTAATATAAATATTTATATATAATTACAGTAATTATTTGACTTTATAAAATAAAAAAATAATTACACACACGTAAAATCTTCTTTAATATTTAATAAATAAATTTATTTACTTAAAAAAAATAATGAAATGAATTGCAAAAAAAAAAATTATCATCACGTGTTTTGAGCCCTATCCGTCCACGTTGAAGGCCAACTACGCTATTGCGGCGCTCTAGATATTTAAAACTTAATTGTATAAAAACTAAGCATGAATTTCGAAGGCTATTTTCTCCGAATTGACTAGCCATTCGGTGCTAATACATTGAGAGTTGAACACCTTAATGGAGTACTACTATTATACCATGTCTCCCTATTAAATGTCTCCCTAATCTTTTTCCAATGATCCAAAACTGAAAGATGCATCTTATGGATTCAATGTGAAATTAATGTTTCAAACATCACTTTTGAATATAATATTACGTGAGTGAAATATTAGTTGAAGTATATCGCCCTCATCTTCAAAATTTTAGCAGCTAGGGCAGTGAAGTGTTCATGGTCATAAAGTGATTGACAGTGATGGTTGAGTTCTAGAACAAAAAACTTGTCATCAGCGGAACTCATGTGCATTCAATTTGTTGGGATTTTAAGTGCTCCGTAGGTGGGTAATGGAAGCATGGGAAGATTTTTGCCAACTTGGATGCCGTCCTCCTCACTTGATGAGGACGATGAAATCCGTCACCAATTACCATTTTGTTGTGTCAAGGTGAGCGTCACTAAAGAGTCAAGCAATTAATTATTGAGTTGTAAATAACACTATGAGGTTTTTTTCATTAGCCGAAACACAGTGCTTAGTTGTGTGGATGCGGTAGTCTAGTTGACAGGGTCAAGACCTAGTGACCATGGCGTGTCGCAGGTTCAATTCCTAGTGCCACTGTAGAGGGCTCGATGCAATTTACATCTGTCGAGTTCATATCCCTGGTGTAGTGTGGTAATTTGGGGAGGCGGTGACAGCTCACAGGTGTCGTTCTCGTCACTAACCAAGTTTCAAAATGACAAGGTCCGTCGCCCGTGTCCCTCGTGTTGCGTTAGAGTGCGACAACTCTTAGTTGAAACGAGACTCTAATTTAAAAAATTGAAATCCATGTATAGTTTTAAAAGTATGGTACATAATATTCAAAAATGCTTAAAATGTTTAATGTTTCAATATTCACATTTATTTAAAAAAATTATCCAGGGATAAATTTAAATTTGCTCAATCAAGTTGTTATAGACTAACTTCTTTACAGAAGGCATTTCTTGTGTATTTTAAGGCATTAAAGTTTCGCTTTCTTTACGATTTTCGAAATAGAAGTAAAGTTGAATTTTAAAATCCAGACAATAATGATAATTCCAGATTTTGAAGTATATATTCAAAAAATATGAAAAAAGTTAAAATAAATTTAAAAATAATCTGTGAAATTTTAAAGAATGTTTCAAAATTAGAATGCATTTTGTGATGGGAAAAATTTGAAATTCAAATGATAAAAGGGGAAGTAGATGTGTTGATAATGCGCCACGGCTTATCTAACATCTCCCCTTCTTAAATCAATTTGGCAAGTTTCCAAATGGGCCTTCTGAAACTTGGAGGGGTTTATTGTGTTCAGAGTATTTTTCCTTCTTCCCTTATTACTACTTTCCGAACATAATTATTCCTAATCTTAGCAATGATACACATTTTTCTTGAATCAACAATGACTCGCGATTGTGAGTGCTCCTTTTAAATAGTTAGCTGAGATACTGGTATATTTTGTAGTCCATTTTTTTTCATTATACTCTATAATTATGAATTGAAAAAATTATGCATTAGAGGAAATATTTAATTAATTTTTTTTAACCTCTGTGTTCAATATAAGAATGTGAAAAAATATTTTACTCTTTTAAAATCCAGCTAATAATGACTGTTGAAATGGAATGCAAACGTTGTAGCTTAGCAATTTAGATTTGTATGGATAATGTAGCATCACGGAATAGCTGCATAGAATATGCAATATTGCCTGCAGGTAATCAAAGATTCATTACTATCTCGGCTCTAAAATGACTAAGATTTTGGCCAAAGGAGCTTAAAAATATGGCTTTTACGCACGATGGTGCAATTAATTAAATGTAAGTTTGAAGGCCGCCAAAAACTATATTTTTATTTAACTTGCTTTACACATTTGATAAAGACTCATTTTATTGAAACATGTTCCAAAACAACGGCGTTTTTCAAGTAATATATTAATACATGTCCCTCCCCCACCTAAATATCAGATTAAAATATGATAAAGGTTAAGACAGGAAATACTAAAAAACTTTTATAGAAAGCCCCGCATTTTGACTAGAAATAGTATTTGATAGATTTTTGCAGCACTTGACTTTTTGTCGGGCTCTATTTTCTAGTGTGGAAATTTTGAAAGGTTTTAAGAGTTTGACAACTTGCCCATTTGTAATAACTTAAAAATGAAGGTATATATACTGAATAAAATAACAATAAAGTTTAGTTATTTAAGAGATAATACGGGGGGGGGGGTAAATCGTGAATTAAAATTTTCTCCCAAGAAAAACTGCATAAAAATGAGAATTTTGAAGTCATGCATCCGAAATCTTTGATTTTATGTCTGTTGAATTTGTATTGTGAAGCCCACCACAGGATTACGATCTTCACAAAAACGAAGGGACAGAAATGTCAAATAAAAGATTATTTACAAAATGCTGTGTTTTATGTTCCATCATGTTTTAAAAAGTTATTACATGTTTTGTAAAGTGTAACGAATTCGCTTTCTTTTCCACGAACAGATTGCTTGAAAATATTTTTTAAAAAAAATTACGAGATAATAAGAGGATTGCTTAAAAAATATTTAAAAAAAAAACATTACGAGATAATAGGAGAAGCTTTCTCAAGGCAATTTTTTTTATCTGTAATAAGCTTGCAATATGTTATATTGTCCGTCATTATTATGGAATTCATTGTATGGAATCATTATTAGGGAAGCGAAAAATCTCTTCACCTTCCGTCGCGTCATCGTTCGTAATTGCTGACACTTTTAAGTAATGATGCAGACAATAGCTTATGTTTTGAAAGCACTAAAGATTTAGAAGCATTTTTTACTTACAATGGGTGCGTGTGTTTTACATTTACACCATTTTAGATAACAATATGTTAGTTCTTCACGTTTTCTTTTTTTTTTTCACGATACGTAAACATTTATTTTGCTCTTATTTGCTATTTAGCGATTAATAAATAAAATGTCATTCATAACTTTTGAAGAGAAATGTGGGGGGGGGGGAGTGTTAGACAATCGATTACGTCGTTGATTTTTTGAGTTCTTGTGCCACAACGGCAGAATAACTAGTTTGAAGTTGGCGAGGAAGCTGCTGTTTTGGTTTTTAAAAGCCTCCAAAACTCTTTTCCCTAGCAATGTGAGATTCGTTTTCAATAGGTCTGGTCTCGTACATGTGTGTGTGTGACTCTATGGTATTCCAATGGCTGTGCTCTGGTTAAAAAAAATAGGTTCAAATAATACTGGGGCTATATTTGAAATCCATTCAAAGCTAAACATTTCAACTCAGAAAGACTCCTTCGTCTCCCTCATGATATAACAGGTCTGCTGATGTTATTCAAGAGGTCGGCTATCAAGGGAATGAATGAATATTATTTTAACATCGCACTATAAAGAAACACGAGGGTTATTGGGTACAGACTTCGTGATTTGGAACCTCGGTCAAATGACGAGGCCGACACCAGAGCTAGCACCCTTTCTCCTAGCTACCACGCTGCACCAACCGGAGGACTTTGAGCGTGACAGATTCAACGTGCATCGTCTCCCTCTGCACTATGAATCTTCAGTGGTACTAGGCTCGAGCATATGACATGGCAGCCATTAGTCCGTCACTTTGACCACCAGGCTTTCTTGGCCACTACTATCAAGGGAGGAAGAGGCGCCTTCCATTTGTACACTTGTCACATCAAGAGTCTTACTTTTGACTAGAACCACAAAACTTTTCCGAACACACCATTTGCAAATTTTCTCCAGTTCCATCGGACTACTTTTTAAATTGTACTGCATTTGACAGTCTCAATTTTTACATCTCATCTCGTTCATGATTTCTGCACTCGGGAACTTGATTTAGCCTTCCCTTCGATCATGCGTAGAAAGTAGCAACAATATTGTATAACTAGAGTTAAGCTGTAAGATACTAAATCCCTGACGCGTGATCAAAGAAGTTTGATTAAAAACTCGGTTAAAATTCCTCCATTTACTTGTGATTCTCACGAAATTTGAAGCGTAGGAGCTCTTCCAAGTGAGAAATCAAATAGAGGGAGAAATACGGCATCGACAAGAGAGTAATTCCTGTTTTAGAAATTAATGAACTCATTAAGCAGTGCATTAACCGTGCTTCACCATAATTTAGTTATTTTTGAGTCATTAAGAAATAAGCCAAGATGAAAAATGCTAAAATTATTCAGTTTTCTATTTTTTTCTTATAAATACCTCTTACATTTTTTCAAAACACTCATTCATTATACTCTTCCCACTGATAGTGTGAAACTTAGTTTCATATATTCTGTACCACTTTCTTAGAGAATCGAGTATCATTTCAGACATTAAGAATCATCGCTTCGGTCGTAATTATTCACAAAACAATCTTTCGAAAGCGAGAGACATTTTACTAACTGCTGTCTTTAGCTGAATTGCCAAACCCTTTGTAGGTTACGTAGAAAGTGAATTTGATCGCCATCCCAACGAATTCGAAAATTATCCAATCAATTCGGATATGATAGAGAAATTTTTCCGTTCATTCTCGCAGCAATCGGATTTAACGGCTCCTGGGGAAAGTTAACACATCGCCTTCTTTCCCAGGAATCGTAAAAATAACGACGACACGCGCCAATTTTTATGGCCTTTCCAGTTTATAGAAAGTGTGGGCCTTCCGAGAAGAAGCCATTGAATGGCATTCATTAAAGTGTCTTAATGTTAGCGTTTTCATTAGCGTCCTCATTACTTTAGCGGGGATCTGTGGGTTTGGCTCATTGATTCCTGTAGTCGATGATGTTTTGGTTTTCTGGGATAACTCTCTTTGAACTCATACAACGTGGTCTGGGTAGTCTTTTGAATTGAAGAATTTACATTAAAGGAATTGCCTTTTAGCACATCAATGCAAGCTGGGCACTTTTAATGGCAAGAAAACAAATATCCGTATTAAGGGATTGACTACTCTATTCCAGTGACGATTTCCAAACTTTTGAATCGCGTACCCCTTAAAAGAAAATAATTATCACATATATACATTGAATAAATAGTTCAGCATGCAACGTTAACCAACACAGAACGCTCTCGAAATATTCATTATTGATTTCATTTTATGTATTGAAAGATGCATTAAATTCCTTTAATTTCAATTAGATATTTTCTTATAATTTTAAACTTGTTCTGTGTGTGAAATTTATTTTTTTAATGTAATACATTCGAATAGGTGGATTTTTTAAATTCAAAAATGTTAAATTTGTTATTTTACCCCAATTTTTTTTAATGTATTGCTTATAATATCTCTTTACATGATCATTGTAAACGCAATGTTATAAATACTACATTTTATGCAGCATACAGCTTTCCGTAAATATGTTTCCCTTGTCTTGGGGGAACGTAGTTTTGCTAATTCGTTAATTTTCTTAAGAATTCCAACGTCAAAAAAAATAATAATAATCTACTCATTTTGCTTTAATACTATCCTCTCATAGGCGAAATATCGGAAATAAATTTTCCAAATATGGTGTTATTTCTTCAGCATATTTGTTTCAGAACTTATAGGAATATAACCTTTAATGATTTCATGTCTGATTCTATGAAAAACTAAAAATAGAGATTCTGATGAGGAATGATTCCGATAAACAATAGCTGATAAATTTTCCAGAAAGGATCATCAGTTTCGAATGAAAGTTATTATTTTTGATGGATCGTTTGATGTTTTCTTGATGAATATGGTCTTGCATGCCAATGGATGTTTCCCTTTATCATAGATATCCTTTGACGTGATGAAACTCCTAAGGGGCTCCCAGATACATAGTGCTTTTATTAAAAACATCTTTGACGCGTCTGTCTTTTATTTTGTCTGGCGAACTTGCGACGTTTTTTGCAAGTAGAAGGGATACATGTAGTTAAATAATCTTCTAAGGTGAAGAATATGTTGTAGATGGATTTTTTCGAGGAGGGGGGGGGGCTTATTAACGTCTATCTTTGAAATTGCACGAGTGCGGTAGGTAAAAGATCTCATGATTTTGAATCGTGGTTAAGGGATCAAGATGACATCTGAGTGGACACATCACCCTTTTCCAAATTTCCGCACCACACCGCGGAACAGTGGCGGAACGCTAAACGTTTTACATAAAGATTTCTCGGATAAAGCATACAATTTATAAAGATTAAAAGCATGAATTCATAAAGATCTTTCAACTGAAGAGTAATTCTAAACAATAGAATTCTTTCTTGAAAAGTTAAAAGTAAACCTTGAAATATTATCGAAAAAAAGTTTAAAAGATAAGGGTATTTTTTTGATAAAACAATTGCTAATGGTATTTAATCGTGATGACAAAGACATGAGAATACATAATACTTTTCAGAAATATATTTTTCTTGTTTTTGAAAGCTACTTCTGTTTTTTTTTTTTTCTTCTTCTTTTTTTTTTTTGTGCTCTTTCTTATAACACTGGATTTTATTAGGAATGTAACTAGTGTAGTATAATGTTTACTTGTATGTATTTATCACTTGTTTGAAATATTTTGATTGTGTGTGCTATTGGTGGAATTTAATTCTATGCATACACATACATGCATGTACGTATTTTTGTATACTAAAGGGATATGTTTAACCCTTCTTTCCTATAATACTAAGTATTCAAGAAAATAAAAAAATAAGGAAAGAGTCCGTGTGTGGAATGGGCGCAGGTGTAACAGTATGAGACATTGTTTGCACATCAAGGTTATCTCTAACGGGATGAATGGGGGGAGGTCGTGATGGATTGCTTTCCATCGCGCACGAGATGCACAATGCGTTATTGATGACAGACCTAGTTTAATCCACAGATGGGGGTGAAGATGAGGGATGCCCTCTTAATTATATTCAGGAAACTGAGCGTCTAAGACTGCATCTTGGCTCCCGAGAAATGGCAGAATATCCAATGGGTTGTGTAATAATATAGAGAAGGACTTGGAACACACACACCAAAAGAGATGTAAATCAATTGAATTACTACAATTGTGTGACGGTTATTCACATATAAGCTCTCAAGTCAAATGAACCCCATTTCAGTAATTTTTTGCAAGTTTTTTTGAACAAGGACTTGTCATAATTTTGGAATTTATCATAGATAGATAAGGCGTGATTGGTTAGGGTCTCAAGCTCGTGGTCAGCCACGTCATCATGATCTGATTCTATTAAAGAGCTTTTTAGTGCACTCTGTTGGGACTCAAAATCTACACAAGTAGATTCGAAGTTAGGAAACTACAAAGCAGCTGGAGTCCGTATCATGTGGCTCTAAATTTTAAGATCCATCGCCAGTAGTCATCGTATAGCTTCATTGGGCTATGCTATTCAACCCATGAATCTTTAAAGTTTTGCAAACGTGCGGTAAAGCTAATTTCATCTTGTCATAACATTTTAATGCAAAACACAATTCAAGCTGAAAAGGTGCCTAATTCACTCATCTTTTTATTATATATGCTACTTTTTTCAAATTTAGACGTTCCACAAATGTAGCATCTTTTTTCCCATAAAATATAATTATTAAGGAATAGGACCCGCGAATTTGGAATATTTTTTCAGACATAAAAGTACTCCAACATCAATTTTATATTCTGGCTCTACAATATACAAAACAGCCTATTTTAATGTACTCTTTGTTTTTATATGAGTTGGTACAATTTTTGGGTATGAAATGTGTTTTAAGCGTACTCTAAATGAGACATCCCTTGACATGCTAAAATGGAAAAAATCAATTACTTATGAAATATTTTTTGAAGTTTTAAGGACTCGTATACTATTAATAAATTTCTGAATCGCACTGATGCAAATTTTCATGAAAATTGACACATTTTTCTGTATGAAACTGTGTTTCACATTTAGTTTAGGTTTTCGAATATTATGGCGAAGACAGACTTAAACGTGTACAATTAGCATTACAGAATAGGGAGCGAAATATGAATCCTATTTTGAAACAGGAAAAAAGTAGATTTATCAAAGCTGAAATGAATATTAAAGTAAAATGTTCTATTTTCAAGTGTAGAGCCAATTCGAAATATAATATTAACGGCCGAGAATTTCTCAGCCCAAAAGAAATGTCCTGAGTATTGTGGTCTTACCTTTTTTAAAATTACTCGGGCAGTCCTTAGAGTTTTTTTAGGTTCTGATTTAGACAAGAATACTCCTTTATTTGAAAGGAAAAAACTTTAAAAATGTGTCTTGAAATCTTCAAAATTAGTTAATCCGATTTTGGGGTTAAAATAAAGTATAGGCTGCACCCCTAATTTGTCGGATATTTTTTTAGGCAACTATTTCATTCTGGCAAACCTTTTTTTAAATGCCATAATAATATTAAATTTTTTAGTAGCCATAAATACAGTTTGATGGCGCACTAAGAAAGTTACTGGAAAAGTCGCCAACCTGCACCATATATATTTCCGATCTTTTACCTTTTCTTCTAACGTATTAATCCCTAGTTCTTTGTGGAATGTAAACTTGTTATTCCTCAAGCAAAATGTACGCAAAGAAAATCTCTGACTATCCTTTGCCTTGGAGGGCAAGTGCCTGAAGGGAATCCGAATGGTGATATCTCTGGTCATTTGCCAAAAGACAATCGATCTGTATTTAGAAGTCGCTGGTGATGGAGGATATTTTCCGCAAACAAAATCTCAATTTATTTCAGCCAAAAATCGATGGATCACCAGATAGCACAACGAATATTTTTAAAAACTTTTTCTAGTAGAATTTAAAAAGGATTTAATTTTTTAACTATTATAATTACAAAGTAGTAATTAAAATTGCTTCAATGAAATAAACCTTTCGGATCACTGAAGTTAAATCGAGTGAGCAAAGCCACAAGAGAAAATGAAAGTGGAGGAGTTGACGAAGGTGTTGCTTCTCTAAAAATTGGATATTCATAAACATTCAATTTTGAAACCAAAATGAAAACATTAAAATTAAAGGGACTATAATTACATTAATGGGTTAAAACATTGTTTTTAACTCTCGGGCACTTTAAAAAAATTAATGAAAAAAAATTTAAGGACTTTTTTTTACTTCAGACTGAAACTCAAACAAAAATGTTAGTATTGATTTTTTTAAAAAAAAAAAATGTAGTAGCAAATTTTTCTATTCTTTACAACTTAATATTAATCTATTATTCAGCTCTTATTAATCTATTTTTCACTTTCACAAAACACCAGTGTTTGGTTTTTATTATATATATACACTTAAAATGCGAGATTTAAATACAAATTCTTGCTGGCTCAGTCACAAAATGTCAAAAGAAGGAAGGACTATGCAAATGTCATTTTTTCAATAAATAGTTGGCTTAAAAATATTTCCAGCAAATAGTGTTTTGCAGACAATCGAAATCTTAGACGGAGTTAAACATTTCCCTCTGTAACCGTTAAATGAAAGCTAAATAACTTGGCTTAAAAATGTTCTTTTCTTAAAATATCATTTTATAATTATTATTTAAAAATTTTAAATGTAGTTAAAGTACATTATTTTATTGGAGCAAAAAATTTCTCGTATAAATAAGAAACATTGGTGGGGGGGGGGGGCACGTGAAAAGATAAATGATAAATCAAAGGGTCCGACTGTACCTAATTCGCTAAGAAATACTAAATCTATTTAAAGTCGAATATCAAAATTCTTTTTCCTGGTTTTTCGGTGATATTCCCGCACCCCCCCCCCCTTCGTTGTCTCTTCGGAACAATCGAGACGTGAACATGTGACCACGAGGGTGGAAAAAAATGACCAGAAGAGGGAGTGGAGAGCGAAAATAAACATCGAATGTTCTGGTAAGCACGCGCGGAATTTCGAATGATAAATATTCTTAGCCCCAAACATTTAGCGGCATCTGTCATGCAAATGCAAAAACAAACCATCCCCACTATCGAAAGACGTGTTTCGCGGCGCGTAGACTTGATTTGGGTCTGTAAAATAGGGGGGGGGGGAGACAATAAAAGAAAAAAAAAAGATATCATAGAAAGGGAAGGTGCCCCTAGGGAATTTTCCCCCTTTCTTTTAACAAAATTTATTTCTTTGCCTTGTAAGAAGAATTTTTTTTTTTTAAGAGGATGTGTCTGATGGGAAGGAACGCAGCTCTTCAGGGAAAACTTTTTTAAAAAACTCTTTTTCCCCGTAAGGAAAAAAAAAAAAGAAAGAAAGAAATACTCAAGGAAAATATTCCTTAGCAGGTATACATAGCCAAAAATAACAAATATTTAGGAAAAAAAATTATCGGGGTGTATGTATGCGCCCAATAATAAGTTTTGAAGATACAAGGGAATGATTGGACTTGAGAAGGGGGAAATTCACAAAGGCAGTCATTTATTTATATTTTTTGGAAAAAAAATATTGCGCCTTATTTTATTTTGTAAGATTATGATAATAACTTTTTTTCCTTGTGATTTTTACAGTTTTCTCATCGATGTCCATTGATTGCCTTTGGGAACGTGGCGCCTTGCTTCAGAATAGTCTCAACCGTTTTCTTTTCGGCGAGGGAAAAAGCATTTTTTATTGAGATATTTCCTAATGGAATTTCTTAAATATATTCGTGCAAATAAATTTGTATAGAAATAGCATTTTCCCTCTTTTGAAAAAAAATGTCCAACGGAAAATTTGAGGTAGACTATTTATTTTACTTTTGGGTCATTCCGCTCATGGTATAATCTTAACATGAGTAGGCTTTTTTCGAAATTTAAAAAGTTATTTTTTTTTAAAACTGAATTACTCAATTTTATTCTCTAGAACAGAACGACATTTTTGTCATTGTGGCCTGAATTGATGGGTAAATGCTATCACATTTCGGAACCTTTTTGGAAAGAGTGCCACTATCTGATACAAAAAAAAAAGTTATGCGTGCCACTTTAAACTTTTACAACAAACAAAAGAAAAGTGAAAAAATGTTACTTACAGGCTTATTATGAAATGTTTACGCAAATAGCACATATTTTTTGCAAGTCTAAGTAGTGGAAATT
Source organism: Trichonephila clavata (assembly GCA_019973975.1). NCBI lineage: Eukaryota > Metazoa > Arthropoda > Arachnida > Araneae > Nephilidae > Trichonephila > Trichonephila clavata. The sequence goes on along the minus strand of BMAO01014834.1, from coordinate 159,708 downwards.
TAAAGGTAATATTGAGTCATCTACATTAGGATCAGTTCTCGAAGATGCTAAAAGAATCGGATTGTTCTAGGTGTGCATCAGTTTCTCTTTTATCCTCCAAAATAGGTAAAAAAATAAGCAAAATGAAAAGAGAAGAAGAGAAAGAAGATAAAGATCTTTCAGGATTGGAAAAGAACAATCTTTTTCCGTTGTAATCTTATATTTAAATTATTTAAATATCTTGTGGTATCGGTAAGAAAACCTAAATATACACTCAAGAGCCAGAACATTATGACCACCACTACATTTTGCAATGAACTCGCCTGGATGACGTGGAAGGCATGTGATCTGGTGGAAGTGGTATTTAACTGCTGCTGGAGAGTCTGAAGAATTATTCTTTCACTTACTTCTGTGTGTGATGGGGAAGGCTGCAGATCTAAGCGACTTTGATAGAGGGCAGATTGTAATGGCTCGAAGGCTCGGAGCAAGTATTTCCGAAACTGCACGACTCGTGGATTGTTCACGATCTACAGTTGTTAGTACTTATGCAAAGTGGATGAATGACGGTGAAACCAACAGTAGACGTCCACACGCTATTAAAGAAAAAGGTCGCCGGAGAGTGTCTCGCATGGTGAAGCAAAACCAGAGCCAGTCATTTTCTCAGCTGACTGCCCAATACAATACAGGGCCAAGTAGAATAGTATCGGAACACACTGTTCAGCGGTCACTGTTGGATATGGGGCTACGCAGCAAACGTCTCACTCGTGTGCTTTTGCTGATCAAGCGTCATCGCCAACTGCGTCTGTGCTGGGGCCCAGGAACATCGCGACTGGTCCATGGATCAGTGGGAGAGAGTTGCCTGGTCAGATGAATCACGGTTTGTCATTCATCATCCCGATGGCCTTGTCAGGATACGCCGTCTTCCAGGCGAACAGTTGTTCCCTCAATGTACAGTAGGTCATACATAGGCCAGTGGTGGCGGTATTATGCTTTATGGGACGTTCTCTTGGGCGTCTCTGGGACCCGTGGTTGTGGTAGAGTAGACCATGAATGCTACAGGGTATCTGAACATCATTGCGAATCAGTTGCACCTTTACGTGGCCTCTGTTTTTCCAGCTGGAAATGGAATGTTACAACAGAACAACACCCCGTGTCACAAGGCTAGAATTGTTTTGGAGTGGTTTCAGGAACATGATGCTGAATTCCAGTTAATGTCCTGGCCGCCTAACTCACCGGCTCTCAATCCGATAGAACACATTTGGGATGTCATGGGACGGCAGCTCAGAGTTCAAAGACCCCAAATTCACAATATCTCGGGTTTGCGTGACCGTTGCTTAAACATCTGATACAATCTGTCTCCGGCCATCTACCAAGGACTTGTGGCATCCATGCCAAGGCGGGTTGAAACTGTGTTGCGCGCCAAAGGTGGGCCAACTCGTTATGGACAGGTGGTCATAATGTTTTGGCTCTTGAGTGTATATATCAAACTCAATCTTCATTCTTGAAAATCAAGCACTCACTAGGCAGTTCATTTCTTCCAGATACTATAAAACACACTCTCACAAATTCCAGAATCTCACGAATGCACTTTCTTCGAAAAACCAACTCACACAACAATGAAAGAGTGTTGTCAACATTATAATTTTCTGTTGTTATTTAATTAAGTATATTTGAAATAGATTTTGATATTTTATTCTGTCTGACCAGCAATAAAACATTAAACAAATTTAGTATTTACTATTATCTTTTCAAATTTTTTAATCTTTTAAAGTTTTTGCGTGCACTCTTACAATTCTGCCTTGCCACACTGTGGCATCATCCCTGTTCTAAAGTATATATTTATACTGATGTGTATTCTATATATATATAACGTTCCTATAAATTAATGACTAAATATATCAATTCAAATGGAAAAATGAAATGTATGGTTGTTAAGGTATTTTCGGTTTTTGTTGGCATCTTTGCCGGAAGTTTACTGTGGTCAGAAAGATCTTTTGCAGTCATAAAGAGAAAATTTTTGAATGGTATTAAGAAAATTTAATTTGGCGCCAAAGTCCCCCCGAAATTGACGACATAAAAAGATGCATGAAAAATCCGGAAGTCTAGATTAATTACGAGGTAGGATTCAAAAGTTCATGGACTGAGCCTATAACGTGGAAAATGTTTGCAGTAGAGCGACTATGATAACATTTCTGTGTTACTGTATTCTTCTCTTTTATTTAAAAAAAAGTTTGTCCCAAATTACGTGGTCGGTGGCTTGCCACGGCGTCGTATTTTGTATGTGGATGCATTGAGTCGTCAGCGATTGAAAGAAATTCCGTTTGTTGAGCAGACAATGAATATTACATTTTTTTTTTCTTTCGTTTTGGAAAAAGTGCTCCAGAGACTTCGAAATTTTGAAGCATGTGTAAGGCTGTGGTACATAAACGCGATCGCGAGCTTTTGAGTTGCATCGACGTTTCAGAGAAGTCAGGATAAGTGTCGAAGCGGACAAACGCTCTGGACGTCCGCAGACTTCCCGCCGCACCGCTGAAAACATCGGAAAGGTGTCTGCGGCGGCGGTAAGTAAGAACAGGCAGCAGCAGTATCAATTGGGATATTCTTGGTCACATGCCGGTGGATACCGACTAAGGATCTTAACATGCATAGAGTGTGTCAACACATCGTTTCCCGCATGATAAGCGAAGACCAATCTGCAGATGACGTTGACTCAGCCCGGGAACTATTGAGTCCTATTTCGTATATGATGACTGACTGGAAGAACTTTCCAACCTATATAAGAACGAAGCAAGGAATGTGTGTGAACATTGAAATCAAAGCTTGGCATCGACTGTGCGTTTCTTTGGTGTCTTGTGATGTTGTTACTTCGGATTTCTGTTGGTGTGTGAACTTTGAATGTATGCTAATGTAAATTTTACATGTGTTAATAGTTTCTTGTTGAGAGTATTTGTTGTATTTTCTAGAGAAAATAAATCGCAAAAAGTCCGAAATAATCCGCTTTTTAATTGCGTGGATTTCTCCTGCACCTAAACGACGACTAACCATGGAACATTTTGTATCATTATTTGTGCTTTACTTGAAAGGGATGACTTAATAATCCGAATTTAATCTTTTTCAAAGAGTAATTTTTATTTTTAGATAGATTTCTAAAAAAAACTTTATTATATAAAATTTTTATTTTATCGAAAATTTTTTGGGAAACTTTAATAAACTTTTGTCAATATTGTGAGTGACGAATTATTTGTTCTCAGAGTGAAAGCCTCCGTTCGATGCAAATAAAGAAACAGAAATAAAGTAACTAAATGAATTTAAAACCATTCGAAAGTTAGAATGCAACCTGAAGTCTAGATAAAATTTCATATACCTTTTTCTACCATTTTCTTATTCTAAGTTATACACTTTCTTTCAAAAACTACTCGTACCGAATAAAATTTAAAGAAAGTGAGAGAAAAAAAAGAATTAGCATCCATATTTATTATTTATTCTTTCAGCAATGTGGAATATCTTAGAAAATGGCTTGGAGCTTTTTGTAAAGCATTATTTAAATTATCATCACTCCTGACACGCACAAGCCTTGAAACAATGGCTTTTCTCATGGATAATCTCTCTTTTTTTATGCCGATGTGCTATTCACTCTAACTAGCTTTCATCACTTTTCGAAGACTACTTCAAAATGCGCTCCTATTTGCATCTCATTTGACACCTGCAACACTCAGGGATTCATTCAATCTCTGACTACTCACGCACTGGCGAAAAATTTGTAATTTTTATACTCCAAGTATGTTTTAAATCGGAAATGAAGAGACAGTGTCATATAGTTATTGTATTCGTTTACCAAACTTTTAAATTCTTAATATGACCATGCTCATCTTCGACAATGCCTTTTGTCTGTTTCGTCTTTTGCAATGTCCAGTGACTGGTGATTAACAAAATGTGTGGAATCTGCCACTTCCAAAAAAAGCACTTTGGTCAAAAAGTTTTATGGCATTTTTCAAGTTAATAACTCTTATTGGTTGCGCTTTACCTACAAGAAACCTTTATCAGAAGTAATTTGTGGTATTGGAACAAAGAGACACAACGCACATATTTGGTATCGCTTATTTGTTGAGTGATATAGAATTACAAATGTGTATTTAAGATACATCCAAGAATTTTTTTAAAAAAAATCAATTCGGAAGAACATGTATTGGAAGCTAAGACGTTCCTTTAATAATATTTGTGATAGTATTCAAGTCCTCATTACAAAAAATGCTTCGAATCACATTGATTTATTTTTCGTGTATTTATATCCTGCTTAAACGCACATAAACATTATCCACACAGTTAATCGTTTCATAGCGTCAACATAAATAAAAATGGTGCCGAGTGCAGTGTAATTTGACAGCTTGTTCTCCACTTGGTGTGTAGACTAGGAGTCGAGGTCACTGATTCATGGCTGGCGAGTCATAGGTTCGAGCCTAGTGCCACTGAAGGGCTGCCTTGTAGAGGAAGCCACTTCACGTTAAGTCAGTCGAGTCTCAAACGTCCTTTCGTTGTTGTGGTGTGGAAGTTAGGAGAGGGGGTTCAAACTTAGTTATCACTTGACCACTCATCACTTGACAATGGTTCAAAATCAAGAGGTCCGTCGGTAATGACCCACAAGTAGCTTTATAATACAATGATAATATAACTCTAACTCCACCAGGAGAAAGAATGCAAAAACAGTGCAGAGAAGTTTCCTCTTGAAGAATAAAGTTATAAAAATGTGTGAGGCATTATGGCATTATCAAAAATAAAACATTTTACTTTGATTTGCACATTTAGCTACATAAATGAATTCATTTTCATTATTCATATATTAAATGAAAATATTTTAAGAAACATGTATTATCAGTTTTTATTGCACTTTAAATCTGAAATGCAGATTATTAATGCGATCGGACTGTAATTAATTAAAAATGCGAGCTTTAATGGCATAAACATTTACTATGACTGATTTGTGCAGTGTTTCCCTTGCAAGAGAGTATGGATGTGTGGTGGGAGTGGTGATCGCAGCGCAAACGTCCCGGCCCACGTTGAAATAACATTTCAATATAATTAAATATTGTTACATAAAATTATACAAAAAAATACGAATAATGAAAAATTAAAAAATATAATCAATATGAAAAACTGGCACATTATAAATAAACAACAAATATATGAATAAAAATGGCGTACATTTTTGAATGATCAATAGATATTTAAATACTTGGTGGTAAACACACTTTTGAAATTCTTCTTTGAAAGATACCTTGTGTGTGGGGGGGGGGGAGGAGTCTTAACAATAAAAACTCTAACTTTTCCATCTGAATCCTTGACTATCGCTAAAATTCTATCCATAGTCCGTTTACATAACGGAATATTTTCAGCTTTTAAAATAACCATAGAATTTGGAGTTATATTTTCCTTTTCAAATTGCCATTTATGTCTAGCCTGTAAATTATTAAGGTAATCTAACCTCCATTTGCGCCATATAAATTGAACAAATTTTGTTAACTTTTGCCATTGAGATAAGCGATTGTCTGCTTTATCTGTCAAGTCTGGCTCAGGTAAACTTTCAACAGGTCAACCTATAAGAAAGTGTCCAGGAGGACTGTAAAATCGTTAGGATTAGAGGACACGGGAGTATAAGAGAACGACTATTCAAAATACTTTCAATTTGAGTAGTAATTGTAATGAATTGCTCTAATGTTAGACGTGCATCACCTACTGCCCTTTTAAAATATTTGACACCTGCTTCACAAAGCCCTCCAAAATTAAGTGATCTAGGGGGAATAAATTTCCAATTAATTTCTTCATTAGTCAAATAATTGGCAAGGGTATCTGGTGGATTTTTTATCAAATGATATAAGCCTTGCAATTCTCTACTTGCACCTATGAAACTTGTAGCATTATCAGTACAAATTGAAGTACTTTTTCCTCTCCTACCGAAAAATCTTATGAGAGTTGCAATCATAGCTTCTGTGGTTAGTTCTGTGACAACTTCTATATGAAAAGCTTTGGTAATAAAGCAAATGAAAAATGCAACGTAACATTTATGGTAAATACCTTTTCGTTGGCCTTTATATTTAATATGAAATGGACCCGTGAAACCTATTCCTACATGAGTAAAAGGAGAACTAGGAGTAATTCTTTCTTTAGGTAAATTTCCCATAATCTGTTCTAAATTCTTCGGTTTGTTTTTGAAACAAACTACACAGTTTTGGACAATTTGTCTGGCAGTGTTTCTGCCACCTAATAGCCAAAACTCTTGTCTGACTAAAGTAAGGTTTGAGCACCTACGTGCACATTTTTTAAATGATAATAATTCATAATTAAAATAGTTAACTTGTGGTTTTTCGGAAGAAAAATGGGAAATTTCTGACTACATGTTAAATTTGAGTTACTTAATCTACCATCGACTCTAAGTGTGTTTTCTTTGTCAAGAAAGGGATTCAAACAAGTTAACTGACCTTTTTTAATGGTCCCCCCATTCCTAAGAGTTTCAATTTCTTTATTTAAAACTGTTACCTGTATCCTTTTAATCAAATGGAATTTTGCACTCTGAAGTTCCTCGTTTGTGAAGGGACCTGAATGACGAGATGTATTTCTGACATTAAGCAGGAATCTGAAAATATATAGCTTAAAATTCGAATTAATTTTACATAATTATTTGTAATATTTAAAAAGTCATTTTCAAAGTTAGAGTCTAAGATTGATGTTAAGCTGATATCAGATTGTTTTTTAAGTTCTGACATGTAAAGTTCATCAGAACTGGTAATTGAAGGTTCACTAAATTGTTCAGGAATGTCTAGATGCTGGGGACCATTCCACCATAGAGTCAATGATGAAAGTTCTTCAGGATTTATACCTCGAGAGATGACATCTGCAGGGCTTAGAGCTGAAGATATGCGCTTCCATTCTAAGTTCTCAGTTAAGAGTTTGTATCTTGGATAATCGATTGCCGACGAATGTGTTGAGTAGATAAGCTGGCATTTGAACCGTATGTTGACCAGCTTCATTGCGCGTGTGCGTCATTTGATAATGATTTTCGCAATACTCCTCTTTCTTAGTCAGTGATTTTTGACCATTAATCGTTTCTCTTTCCCAAAACTTTTGTAAATTATTATCAATATTCTGCATTTCTGAAATGAAACCACAAAATTGATTTTGAGTGTAGGAACTTGTGTTTCCGGTTGCGATATATCCGAAAACTGATCTGCGAAATACAAGTCCGTTGTGTGTGTGTGTGTGTCTGATGTGCGAATTTTTCCTTCCTTAATTATGTCAAAAAATGCCTCTGCTCCAATTAGCAAATCGATTTTTCCTGGAAAAGCAAAATTTGGATCTGCTAATTCCTGAGGTATTTTTAAAGTATTGAGGTTTATTTAAGGGTACCATAGTACCTTTACACCTTCAAAAAATCGGTTTTTCAAAAATATTTTAAAAAATTAATACAGACTATTAGGAGCATTGTAAAACAAACCGCATCAAAATCGGACCAAAATTACGGCAATAGCAATTAAAAACGTCAAACGTCACCAGCAGATTGTCCATTTAAACCGAATGTAAACTAACCGTATTCGTAAGTTTCGGTTTTCAAACGGATGGCGTTATTGAAATTATTTTCTCCCCAGTTGTTTCTAATTCTTAATTTTATCTATTTTTAATAAGAGAAGGAAGCTTGCAACTCAACACAACCCTAGTTCGAACAAATGTTTGTTTACATTTGTATTTCATACTGTTTACTTCTGCTTTAGAGTTCTATCTCGCAATTCTTAGAAAAGTTTTTAAAATTTTTGTTCATTTTAGTTTTTTTGCCTCATATTAATTTGCAAAAAAATGTCTAGCAAAGCACAACGTAGAGGCAGTGACTATCGCCGTAAGAGAAAACGTTTTCATAATAACCAGTACACTCGCGCAAAGTATCAGATAAGCTTGATGTTGATTGCATATCTGCTTCAGCTAAGAAACTGTGCAAAGAAAGTGATCTTGATAAGGAAGTAAGAAATTCCAATCAATCTAATGGATATAGATTGATAAACATTGATATTTTATTATCCCAATATGTAACATGTCTTAACTGCAATACTAAAGCAGTTCTAAAAGAAAAGATTTTGTATGGATTGGTATCTGAATTTTATGTTGAATGCTACTCATGCAGTACACTGTCCACTTTCAAAAGTTCCCCAGTTATTGCTTCAGGTAAGGACTATGAAGTAAATACACGAATAACCTATGCTATGCGCACAGTAGGGCAAGGTTTTCGTAGTATAAAACATTTTTGCACAGCAATGAATTTGCCACCACCAGTGTCACAAAAGGCATATGAAAAGATCCTGCGGAAAATTAATTTGGCCAGTTGTGAAGTAGCAGACGACTCCATGAAGAATGCTGCGAAAGAAGAAATATTAGCTTCTGGAAGCAACGAAATCTGCGTCAGTGGTGATGGTACGTGGAAAACACACGGACACACTTCACGTATTGGTGTGTGTAGTGTCATTGGAGATATTACTGGGAAAGTGCTTGATGTTGCCATTCTTTCTTCATATTGTAAAGGATGTGAAAAATGGCGAGGTCCAAAATTTGGACATTCATATGAGGAGTGGAAACTAAAACATCAACCACACTGTGTAAAGAACCATATTGGTTCTTCCAGTAAAATGGAAGTAGACGGGATGAAACAGATCTTTCAACGATCAGTTCCACAACAAAATGCCAAATATATCAAGTATATCGGTGATGGGGATACAAAAACCTTCCCAGTGCTTCAAAGGACAGTATCATATACTGTCGAAAAAGTTGAATGTGTGGGTCACGTACAAAAGCGCATGGGTGCTAGGCTGCGAAAATTAAAAACAATGAGTCGTGGCCAAAAATTATCAGATGGTAAGAGTATCAGCGGTAAAAATCGACTGACTGATAAGTTAATTGACACAATTACCACCTATTATGGCAATGCTATTAGACAGAATCGCAGCTCTGCTGAAGATATGCGTCAGGCTATATGGGCAATTTATTGTCATTATAGGTCCACTGATGATGAACCTATGCATCACTTCTGCCCAGTCGGTGATACTTCGTGGTGCAAATATCAAAAGGCAGTTGCTACAAACAGTATTTCTTTATTTAAGGATAAAAATACTGTGCCAATTGCCATAATGGATAAAATAAAGCCTATAATAGCAGAACTATCTGCACCAAAATAGCTCAAAAAATGTCTGGGAGGTAAAACGCAAAATGCTAATGAGTCATTCAACTCGAATATTTGGAAGTATTGCCCCAAAAACTTCTGGATCGTCTGAAAATATTGTTGACATAGCTGTAAATGAGGCAATAGTAATATTTAACGAGGGAATGACAGGACGTATAAAGATAATGAAAGCTCTTGGCTTTAATATAGGGCATTTTGCTGTTACTTCTGCCGTTCGGGCCAATTATGCACGCATAAGAAATGCGGAAATTAAATCAAAATCATATACGTTAGAGGCCCGTAGGGCTAGCAGAATGAGAAGAAAAGCCACAAATGAGCATTTTGCAGAACTAGAAGTTCCTACATATGAAGCAGGATCATTTTAGGTATTATGTATTAAGTTTTATTCGAATTATTGAAAAATCAATCTTTAAACTTGATTTTCTCAGTTTAAGTTTTTTACACTTTCCCGCAAGATTGTAAAAAAAGTTTTTACTCTAGAGCTACAAAAATTGGCATGCATATTCAAGTCATAGATCTTTATTCTGTATGCCAGTATTATGGAAAATGGATCAATACATTTTTATTTGCAACGGTATAAAAATTGAAATTTAAAAAAAAATTATTTTTTACACATTTTTTAATTTTAAAAATATTAAAATATAAGATATCCTTTAATTCAGTGGTATACAGAATGAAGGTTACATTTAGTTACAGTTTAATGCAATAATTGAGATTCTAAAGTGTATAATTTAAAAATTATCTTGCGGGAACATGAGATAAGTAATTTTTTTTAAAAATATGGTATACATATTTATCATCTCTTTAAAAATATTGTATTTATTTAAGAACAAAATTTGTCTCGTTTTCTTAAAGTTTATACATTGTTATAGATAATATAAAAAATTCAGATCAAAATATGCACAATTTGTTAACTTATGATGAATCGTAACATGTATATGGTAACGAACAATTTTTTTTTCTCGCAAGGTACTATGCCCCCTTAAATTACAGGAAAAATTTGTAATTTTAGAGACAACTAGAAAATCTAAAGTTGTAGAAAATGAGCCGTTGTCATTTAATATGGTACCTAATTCTGACGTAACTGTGGTTTTATTTCCACCTAAACTGGAAATTGAAATATTAATTCTATTTTGTGGAGCCCCTAATCGGTTTGCGAAATCTTGCGTTACTATATAGACATACTACCAGAATCTAAGACTGCGCGCGCTTGAATGCAACTTCCAGTAGAATGATTCAAAACCCAAACTACCGCTGTGGGTAGAATTTGTTCTGTTACTGATACAAGAGAGGGATGGGGCTGTATTTTCCTGCGAACTGTAGAACTCTTCTGCATTGGGGTTCAGTTCCTGACCTTGTAGTGGTGAAGCGGAATAAATCAGGGGAGCGTTGACAGATTCCCCCTTCTGTCTGTAGAGCGGAGTGTTGTGTCGAAAGTCACATACACTACAAGAATGTCTTGATTTACACTTTGAAATTTTGTGTTGATCACTTAAACAATTGAGACAGACACATATTGTGCTTCGTGACATTTTCCTTTCTCTGTATGGCATTTAATTTTAAAAAGGAATCGCACATAAAAATTGGATGCGGTTGCTTACATAAAATACATGCATAGAATTGTTATGTTTTATAAAGAAATTTTTTGATTTATTTATATCTTGCATAATAGGTTTTGCGAAGGTATTTTTATTTATATTGCTTAAAACTTGAGCGCGTTTTTCTAAAAATAAAGTGAAGTCATCAAATTTAGGAACTTCGGTTGAATTAAGGCTGTATTCAAATTGTTTTAGTCTATTTGTCTAGTTTTTGAAGAATGATGTTTAAGATTAAAATGGCAGAAAGATTGTTTCTTTCAAACTCTAATACCTTCAACGCTCTAATGTTTTTGTTTACATCATCAATTAAGTTTCTTAATTCTGTAAGTTTCTTTATTATTTAATTTCTCTATGTTTAGAACTGCCTTTACATGAGTTTCTATTATTACACGCTTATTTTCATATCGTTCTTCTAAAGATTTAAATAAAGATTCAAATGAATCGCTTATAGTCTCTAAATTCTTTGCTTCAGATGTCAATGCAGCTTTAAGATAATACAATTTCTGCTCTGAGGAGAGTTGTGAATTTGTTGCGATAATATTATTAAATTGTATTTTAAAATTATTCCATTCTTCATATTTTCCAGAAAACTTTGGTAAAGGAATTTCTGGAAGTTTAATTGATAACTGTGGTCGGTTTGATTTGATCATACTTGTGTTGAATTTGAAACATTTAAATTGCATTCATGACGTTTGATATAAGATTTTAGTTTAATTTTTATACTAATAATTTTTTCCGAATATATTCTTCGTTTGCGTTAAGTTCAGTATCAAACTCAGAAGCATCTAATATTAAATTTTTCATTTCTGAATGAGTTGCTTTTATGAGAGTTCTTTTGCGATTAATTGATCTTGTAATTTAAAATATTATCTACATCATCACTGTTATTTTCAATGTAACTTTGGATTTTCGTAATTAATTTTGTTATGGCCGAACGTATACGCGCTCTTTTATTTCTAACTTTTTCAATTTGATTCATTTTGACTTTTACGATAGTATAAACAATGATATAATTTTTGCAATTAAATAAACAATAGAGGTTGAAATTGGCTTACTTCTATTTAAATTGATGTTCCTCAGTGTTCTTGCGAGAGAATGAAATACTTGGCGTAATGATAAGCTTAGAATACAACAGTTCAAACAGGTCTAAGTAGGGTGAAAACGAACACAAACGAAGACGCAAGCAAGGGGTGAGAGGGAATGTAATACTTCGTGACCTTTGACACTGTCGATGGGGTGAATGTCTGCGGCGAACGAACAACTTTGGCCCTTGTTCTTCGAAATGACGCAAATAATGCACATATAATGGAGTTTAATTTAAATTAATGTCTTAAATTATTATATCTATAATTTGCAGGATGTCTTCGTTTTCGACGGAATGAATATATTACTGCAAATGGGTGGTTATTAATTAAAAATGAGAGTTTTAAGGCATAAACATTTATTGCGACTGGTTTATGCAGTGTTTCCCTTGCAAGAGAGTGTACAAGTGTGGGTGTATGGTGGGGGGGGGGGTGATCGCAGCGCAAACACAGATCGATAATATGTTTTGGGAATAGCATTCATAAATACAACTGTGGATATTTGCAACAATGTTTATAGTCTGTGAAAAAATGTCCTTTCTCGTGAACGTTTCATTTTAGTCCTTTCCTCTCTGTAGTTTCATTGTGGATTGAATTTCGTCAAGTTTCTCCAAAAACAACGCGATACCATATTCTTTATCGAGTGCTGAAATAATTATTTCGGATATTGGTCGCTGGAGAGAGATCTTCCGTGTGCTCAAGTCCTGAGTAAACGCTCAAAATTTATGTGCTGTTCAAAAGTTTTCCTAATTGCATGTCAGTCGAGCTCTTTGTCGAAATGTGAAAGGAAAAGGAGTCAAGGCTTAATATTATAAAAATATCGGGTACCTCAGTGATTTCTGTTCCAAGTAATGAAGCGTATTATTTTTTGAGAAACTGGTCTATCTATTTTTGTTTACTTAAAACTATTTAAATGCAGGGTTAAATAAAGTTAAACTATGATGAGACACAGGCAAAATTTTATTAAAATATAATTTGCCAGATTTTGAATTTTTTTAATGATTTTTAATTTATTATTACAAAAATGAAACAATAACAATTACTAGTTATTGGTAAAAAAAAAAAACAAGGGATTGTGAATAACCATTCAAATTATCGATAAAAGTTGCTGTTGCGGGAAATTTTTAAGGGTTCCACATTTGCATCCTCATAAAGTATAGATCTTGAAATTTTTGAAAATTAGACTAATTAAATTCAATTTTTATTCGATTTTTTTCTTGTATCTTAAGTTTTATCCGTATGATAGCAATAAGTTTCTCTTTTTTTAATGCATTAACTCAAATGTGGAAGGTTATTTTTAGAGGTATTTTGTCCAACTTGACTTACGGAAAAAGGTGGAAAAAAAAACAATAAAATTACATTCCTAATATTCAAATTAAAGGTCGCACTTTATAAAACCTCTCTTTATATCTTTGCCAAAGTAGTGTTCGTAAAAATAATCTTAGATACTTTTCTAATTAGCTGATGTTATTCTCTCTAAATCTTAGACGAATTAATGACTTGGCAGCCACAGAATCTGAATGTGATCCAAGCGAATCCTCAGAGGAGAAACACGTCACAAAAATAAAATATCCACGGTCTTTCGTTGACGATTCCTAAAAGCATCTTCGATTTTTTTTTTTTTTTACGGACTCATACTTATCTATTTAATAATGGATTTAAAACGAATTGAGGACATCGCCGAGGAAAGGTGAAAGGTGGAGGATCTTGGCGATTTTATCAAATTTTGGTGGGAGTGCCAAGCGAATTGCAGCTGCACATTGCATTTTTCATCTTCCTGTTCGTATAGACACACAGGATTGGAAAATTTTGTTTAATTTTTCTGGTTAGTTTCTTTTTATTAGTTCGTTGAGAATTTTATAAGTCCTTAATGTATCTCAAGACTTTCAGAATTGTACAAGTCATTGCTGTATCTCAGTCGAAAAAAGCATCGGATGTAATCAATTATTTATACATAATACACAATTAAAAAAAACGTTGATATCTTCTGAAAGCCCCAATCTTTATGTATTTTATGGCATTTGATCACATAACAGTTGTTTGGGGGCATAATTACACAATTTCTTAATTTTTTTAAAGCAAATTAATTCGTTTGAGTTATGTTTTGTAACAAATGGAATCCGTTAATTTACATGATGTCTAAGAAATATTGCAGAATATATTCATTCCAGATCAAAACGCACTTCCAATGGAAAAAAAGCCTGTAGCGAATTTCTTAGAAAATTGCTTCGAGGTGACAACCGTCATTTCTAAACGCAGAAAGCTTTCCTCTTCCCCTCTCTCTTCTCTCACTCACACTTTCACTCTTATTAATAAAAAATGTGGCAAAATTAGCATTTGAATAAGAATTCTAAAACGCTATTGACGTAAAATTTTCCACCTAAGCTTCCATATAACTACCATGGAATAAAGAAAGTTATTCAAAATCCATTTTCTATCTTTTTCGTTTGTTTTAAACATTAAAATTAAAAAAAATATGACTTATGAATACTGTTTCATATGTAATATTTCCCATACCACATTACTTAAGCACAGTCGACAAACTTGGCTGAGGACCGTTATCTGACTGCCAAATATATATTTTCCCTAAGAAAGGATGATGACTGCAGGAGTTTCAGGTTCGGCGCGGTGAAATCCAACTCCACACAAACGACTGGATCTTCGGGAAAAGTCATTTGTCACCTCGGAACTGTAATTTGACCTCGGCGTATTCAAGAGAGTTCTGTGTAATTTATGCGCAGGACACCACTTAAGACAGTGTTGAAAATTTTCAAAGAACACTAAATTTCGATGAAATACTCTTGAGAAATTGTTGTTTTCGTTTAACTTAAAATTTACTGGAGAAGTGATGATAAAGTTGCCATAGTTGAAATGTTTGCATTTATTCGAAAATTTCCTGCAGTATTTTATTGTGAATATGAAAGGTAATAATTTAAGATAACTCATAACAAGTTGCAAACAGTACAAAATATTTGTGATTACATGCCACGAGATTTAATGAAGATACATTTAAAATTCGAAAACGGACTGATGATACTTTTTTACGTAGGAAATAATTATTAAAAGTGGAGTTTTCTATCTGTTCTATGATGCGTACGATACGGACTTTATATAGGATAGTTTGTTCCTTAAATTCGAGATAATTCCTTGAAAACTTATTCGATCAGCTTATTTTATATGTAAACTAGCTTTTACCCGCGGCTCCGCTCGCGTTGATGTCTTTAAATAACTGTCAAAGTCGTAATCATTAGCATTAAAAAGTAAGTAATATATTCGTAATATGGTAATTTTTTTATTGCTTGACTGGAACCAATAAAATTTAAAATTCTGAAGTTGAGCTTAGTTTAAAAAAACTGAAAATGTAATTTATTATAATAATTAACAACAAAAATTCAATAACTTAAGGTAGTAGTATTTTTAAAAATCGAAACTATCTACGTTTAATATATAATTTCTCTTTAAAAGAGCTCAAAACAGAACTGTATACCATATTATATGTCCTTCCGTCAGTTGCAAATATGTGAAGATTTGGGCATTGGACACACCGATCAGGCTAAATATAGTTGACCATGGGAAAAACATTGCTTTTCCAAATGCACCCCTGCTACCTGAAATGTTAGCTTTGTTAATAGCAACATTCAAACTGGAGATATTGAAATCGCTTGAGTTGAAACGGTAGGTCAGCGGAGATACTTGGAATTTGAGGTATGATAACACTATCCCTTTTCATGACATATGTTCAAATATTGGCACCAAGTATATTCTGCATCAGTTTTGTGATCCAAAGCCTCGTTCCTTTACATAGTCAAGGAGCATCGAGATTTTGCATAACTGGTACATTTAGTTTTAATTGAAGTTTATGTAAGGGTACACCCGAAATTTCTAGTGAATTTAAGAACTCCGTGGGATATGAAGTACTTTGTTCTTTATCCATGATTGTATTCATTGATAAATATTTCTTGATTTCCCCCCTCCCCCGCACGTCGGTTAAATTTTCAATGTTGATTTTAGGGACAATGTCATTGTTAGGCGCCAATATTAACCTTGCGCTCAACCACTGATCCCAATTTAAATTTTATTGCAAGCCCGGGTAAATTTGAGCAATAAGATTTACATCATTTTCTTCTACATTACAAAATTCTTTGGAAGTAAAATATAACCTACAGCATTTGCGTCCAAACATCCATAACCGATTTTCAATTGCGTCTCTGCATAATGTTCCAAATCTACGTCATTATGAAGATGCACTCTCATATTCGTTTTCAGACTTAATTTTTCAAATTTTGTTCATAAGCTTGATGATTTAATAGAGACTGATTTCATCTGCGACAGGATTACAGGAGGAGTTTTTGAAAATTCACCAGCCAATATATAAGAAAGTACCATTCCTCCTATAATATCTGTACTATCTCGTAAATCCTGAAGAGTCCGATTTAACGCTTCTATAGCTTTCTTGTGAGACATTGTGCTTTCATCCCACACTAAAAGCTTGCAATCTGGAAGCATCCTGCTTGAGAGCTATTTTTTCTGAAACATCAGATGAGTGAATCTTCAAATGCAAGGTTAAGCGATAATTTTAAAACGGAATGTGCAATACGACCGTTGGTCAGTAAAGTCGCGGCTGTACCCGAAGAAGCCATAGCAACTGCTATCTTCTGGGTTTTTCTGATGCTCATTAATAATAAGTTAAGCAAAAACGTTTTTCCGGTTCATCTAGGGGCGTCGAGAAAAAAGAGTGCACCACTGCCGGATTCTATTTTGCGTAACACTTGTTGGAAAACGTGACTTTGTTCTGGAGTTAATTGAGGGATAAATTCTGTTACTTGATGTTGCAACGCTATAAAATCGTAGTTTAATTCTCAAGCAATTTCATTATCGAAGCCATTTACGTCGACACATCTACGAATAATCATTCCAAAATCATGTAGCTTCTTCCCAACCATTTTGAAAACCTTTATTGCGTTTCGTTGTAGATGTGTTGATTGAAAAGCATATTTGCTTGTATTTGCTGCAAAATATCTTCCGTCATGTAGACTTTGTACTTTTTCCAAAAGGTTTGAGGATTAGAAAGACAGAAGATGAAATAAGTATTGCGTAAAACTCCCTAATTTTATTCGGCGAGTGACATTGTAAGGCTTCCTCCATAGTAATATCTAGTATATATCTTCAAAGTAATACTTCCACGTAAAATATCTAGGTTCAGTATAAGTGAAAAATTTTGTGCAAAATATGAGTATTGTATAATTAGATTTTAAAAAAATTCAAAGTGATAAACATTCGAAAAATCAACACCTTTTATGAAACTGTCAATTAATCTATACAAATAAATAAAATTGAAGTGTCTGTTTGTAATTTCAAATTAGCAGCTTTTCACTTAATGCACTAAAAGTATATACGGTACTCATAACAAAAAACCAATTTTTAAAATTTTTGTCTGTCTGTCTGTCTGTCTGTTTGTTCCGGCTAATCTCGGAAACGGCTGGTGCGATTTTAAAAATTCTTTCACTAATGGAAAGCTACATTAACGGGGAGTAACATAGGCTATATTTTATTCCCGTATTCTTACGGGAACGGAAACTATACGGGAGAACGTGAAATTGAATGCCAAGATGAACGCCAAATTGAACGCCAAGCTGAGCTAATAAAGTCGTTGTTTTGGTTACTGGCGACCGATGGCCTTCATGAGACATAATAGTGTTACGCGCACATGATAATACGCTGACACGTGCCATAATTTTTTTTATGATAGTTATCTCACACTGTTCAGTTAAGTAGAGCATCGGCTGTTTCGGATGCACTTTTAAAAATAATAAATCAAGGCTTCATAAGCAAAAAACAATGCAAGAAACAAAAAATTGATAAGTTTTACGGTTAGTTTTAATCCTTTCTTTTTTTTTTATTTACATTTTTAGTCACATTTAAACAATAGTTATTATAATCCCAATCTATATCTATACAAATAAATAAAATTGAAGTGTCTGTTTGTAATTTCAAATTAGCAGCAATTGTTTGCGGGGGCGGGGGTTTAAGGGGCGTTAGAAATTCCGATTTTTAAGTTATTAGACGTACAGTCTTCAAACTTAGTAAGTAGATTCCTCTCATAGGGTAGAGATACGCTACAAAATGGGTTTCGTGAAAATTGCCCTCAAGTGGCGTTGCGGTACTTAAGGGGCGTTATAGATAATTATTGCCATTTTTAAACTATTAGACGCACAGTCTTTATATTTGATAAGTAGATTTCTTTTATAGAGTAAAGATCGGCTATAAGAAGGTTTTGTGAAAACAGACCTCTAAATGGCGTTGCGGGGGATTTAGTGGCGTACTAGATAAATATTTTCGTTTTTAAACTACTTCACCTCCCTGCTTGAAAATTGGTAGGAATGTTTCTTTCATGGAGTGAATATCCGCTACAAAACAGGTTTGGGAAAAATTGACCCCCAAGGGGTGTTGCGGGGTGTTAAGGGCAGATATAAATAATTATTTCTATTTTTAAACTATTAGACGCACAATTTGAAATTTGGTAAGCAGATTTCTCTCATAGGATAGACATACACTACAAAATGTGTTTTGTGAAAATCGACCCCTAGGCCACGTTGCGGGGGTTCAAGGGGCGTTATTGATAATTTTTTTTTTTTTGCATTTTTTATTTATTGGACGCACAGTCTTCAAATTTTGCTAAGCAGATTCCTTTCATAGTGTGCAATTCCCCTACAAAATTGGTTTTATGAAAACAGACCCAGAAGTGGCGTTGCGGAGGCTCAAGTGGCGTTATAGATAATTATCCCCATCTTAAAACTATTAGACGTACAGTCTTGAAATTTGATAAGCAGATTCCTTTCGTAAAGTAGAGAACCGGTACAAAATGGGTTTCGCGAATATGAACTACCAAGTTTAATTTCGGGAGATTAAGAGGCGTAATTGATAAATATTTCCATTTTAAACTATTTGATCATCCTGCTTGAAAATTGGTAGGCATGTTCCTTTCATGGAATAGAGTTCCTCTAACAAAGAGTAAAACGAAAATTGACCCCCAAGGAGGGTTGCGAGGGGTCAAGAGGAGTTACAGAAAAAAATTCCTGTTTTTAATTGTTAGACCCATATACTTGAAAAATTTTAAGCATGTTTCTTTTGTTGAATAGGGATCCACTAAGAATGTATTTTAAGCAAATCAAGTTCTGGGGGGGGGGTGCAGGGGGTTACTTGGACGTATTGACAAAAAAAATTACTTTTTTCGAGCTACAAGGACTATAATAATGAAATTTGGTTTGCATTTTTCTTTTGTTGAGTTGTAATCCGCTAAGAGCGGTTATTTTGGAAAATGGCTCTCAACGGGATTACGGGGATATTGATAGTAAAACTTTTGTTTTTTTTCCTGTTAGATTTAGACTTGAAATTTGGCTTGCATGTTCAATTTACGGAGTAGAGATCCACCGAAAATTGGTTTTGTGGGAATCCACTTGGTTTTTGGGTTACGAAAGTGCAAACATCATTCTATGCTTCAATTTTAGAGATTTTTAGAAAACACAAATTAGATGAGTTCTGCTCCTTTTTTTTTATCAACAGGCGACAGTTACAGGTATACGTATATTTTTCAATACAATCGAATTCTTAATGCAGGACTTAGATATCAATAATTTATACATATATATAAGCAGTAAAAATTTATAAAACATCATGAAATTCCCAGCGAAGCGGGCGGGTAACAGCTAGTATTAACATAAAATTTTCAATATCACGCGCGCAATTCGCTAAAACTTTATTTCGTTCCCCTCTTTAAAATGTGGTAGAAAATTTGCATTAAAATATCTGGGATTGTCAGAATAGAGAACTTCTTAGCCAACTTGGCGATATTTCTCAAAGTTTGAGTTTGACATTTAACAAACGTAACGTAATAAACGTTATGCGTTTAATAAAAAACCATTTAAAAATTGTTTTTTTGTAAAGATGCTAAATTACACTGTGTTTCAATTCACTGTGTTATAAATGTGAGAAATTTCCATTATTAAAATTCCCATTATTGACCAAATGCATAATTTTGCGCCAACTTGGTGGGGAGCAAGCAAAGTCCCACGGTTTTACCCGTATAGTTCCCGTTCCCGTAGGAATATAGAGATAAAATGTACCTTATGTTACTCGCTGATAATGTAGCTTTCCATTGGTGAAAGAATTTTTAAAATCGCACCAGCCGTTTCCGAGATTAGCCGGAACTAACAGACAGACAGATAAAAATTTTAAAAATTGATTTTTTGATATAAGTACCGTATATACCTTTAAATGCATTTAGTAAAAAGCTGCTAATTTGAAATTACAAACAGACACTTCAATTTTATTTATTTGTATAGATATGCTCTAATTGAAAATCGCCTTTTAGGAATTTACAATTTTATGGTCATCCAAGCTGTCTCCCCGTCTTATATATAGTACTGAATGAAATCCTGAGAGGAATATAAGGGATAGATGTTCATTAGTAAAAGAATGGTTGCGTTACAAGAAAAGCATTTGAAAATTCATAGATTACAACTCTAATCAAAGAAATAGGAACTAATTTTTGTATGTTTTTATATTAGTACCAGCATTATGTACTTATAACTACTGGTTTAGTATTTTCAGTTTAATCTCTATCTAATATCTCTCATTCCAAAAGGAATGGGAGATATATACAAACATTATTTCACTTCCATTATTCAAAATAGGTAAACGTAATACTTTATCTATTTACTGAATAATTGTAATTCAGAGACAATTATCAGCTTGTGCCAAGTTTTTCATCTGGAATTTTAATCATGCATAGTAAAATGGGAATCTTTGAATGTTTTGTGAAATGTGTTCCTGTAATGTGTGTTAAAGAATTTCTCTCTCAATACCCTCTTCACACAAAAGAATAGATTAGTTAAAGTATCAAAATTCATCAAATGTTTTAATGCATAATCTTTGAATTCATTACAAAGAAGAAAGTTGAAGTAATTTTTCTTTTTTTCGAATTTTATCTTACAAATTAGATTTTATTTATTATCTTTATCTTATTATAGATCTTTATTATCTTAAATTGATGTTGTAGAAGTGTTATTGAATACACCACTTCTTGTTTGGATGTTTTTTCACACCCAATTTGTGCTGATGGTACAAAAATAGAAAGCCTTTTTTCCCCTGATCATAAAATGTATCTAATGTACTAATTTCTTCTCTGCTGACTTTTATATTAGGATTTCTGTGACAACTATGATAAGCTTTACTCACGAGCGTATTTTTCCTTTTTCTTTTGCAGTTTCGACACGCAAGATGAGTCTTTCGAGAAGGAGAGCAGTTCTGGGGGTCTCGTGCTGCAAGCTCAACCCCAGCGCAGGGAATCTTTCCTCTACAGACCCGACAACGAGTTCGACCTCTCACCAGTCTCCAGACATTCTTCCATCGGGAGCAGTGAGTAAGTAGTCACATTCTTCATCCATCCTCATTTACAGTTTTAAGCAATATTTGAAAGGCCTTAGTCTTAGCGTCATCTAGTCACAAAGTAAGGATGATATATCCATTTACATCCTCTTTACCCCTTCTAGTATACACCAACATAAAACCATTTCTTTTTGTGTGTGACATTTGTAGGGTTCTATCATATTTTCAAACAATTGTCAAATGTCGATATCTATCCCTAGTCTACTATGTTGATCACAATCTGTTTCCCTTAAATAGTTTTCTATACACCACTTTGCTGCTTCCATAGACTTAATGTGCATTTGCCCAAGAGTCTTTGGACATCCTATTTATTAGTTTCGAATTTATTGCTTCTCCAAAGATTTGTACAGAACGATATAATTTTTTCAAAAATTCACACCTAGAGTGAGGAATACGTGATCCGGGAAAAACGCCTGGGCTGGTGTCCCACTAAACAAAAAATTATCTGATTGATGAATCCTACTTTTAATATGTGTGGTAGTCTATTTTGCAAATATAAAAAAAACTCCGTCAGTTGAAGAAAGATCAATAAAGTAATATATTTTTTAATCTGAAAACGTTAGAAATTACTTGAAGCTTGGATATTAGATTAAGGGGGGGGGGGGTCTATACCACATCCACCAAAGTATTTTGTCTACAGAACGGCGTTCAATTTCAATGGGTATTCATTCATTTTGAAATAGACGAAAATGTTAATTCTCTAGCCTAAGAGGTTTAATCTAAAAACTTTCTCACAGCTGAGGTCCTCAATTCCTCCTGAATCCATATTAAGTTGTTATTTACAGAAGAATAGAACAACACTGTCTGTTTACTTTCTGGTATTTTGCTAGCTCAACTGGTGGTTCAATTTTTTGAAAATGTCCAGACGGTTTTCTAATGGTTTTGTCGTGGACATCTGAAGAACCTTACATTCAGGAGGGCCACAATTTTTTCCCATTCGCAGCTGAATTACAATTGCGATAGCCTACCTGACCGTGAAAGCTGAGTGGTTAGGGTAACGAACACGTGGCTAGCGTTCTGAAGTGACGGGTTCGAGTTATAATGATACTGACGAATCACTATACAGAGGGGCTAATGCCAGTTAAGCTTAAAATCAGCTTAAAAAGGGAAGAATTATTTTTTTTCGTGAATTACACATTGTTGAAACATATTCATAATTTTTCCAAGTCCATAATTCTCCATGAATTTTTACTGGCAAAAAATTTGTATCTCGAATGAGGGACTTACAATAATATTCTAAAAATGAACTTTTCACCATCTTCACATCAAAATCAACTAAGTCTTCCATATATCTCGCTGCGTCTATTACAAATTTTTAAATTATAGTAATTTAATGGCTTCTTTTTTAGAATTTCGATAAATATCAATCGTTTCTTTTGTCTGGTTTCATGGATGGACCCGAATCTTTAATCGTATTAATCGTATTTCTTTCTCTGTCGAAAATGCTTTAAATTGGAACCCATTATTTTAAAATAACTTTTTTCTTTAAGAAGTAAAAAAAAAAAGATAAGATGGTTTGGAAGTGAAATGTCTCGCCCAATTCTCTCTCGAGAAGAAAGGATTAATTGAACTTTCACTACTTATTAAAGATGAAGTGGAAATTTTAATTGCTCGGGGAAGAAAGTTACGAGTTATGAAGTTAAAAAAATATCAAGCAAACAGTGACTCATTTATTTTGTAGACCCCCTACAATTATTTATCGCTTAAGGTCCATTTTTTCCTCCTTAGTTTGTATAGTTTGCTTTCAGTATTTCCTACTATGGGATAAGAGTTATTTACCATTTTTCTTCATTACTTTCGTTTTAACAAAATATTCATTCCTCAATGCATTATTTTCAACAAATGGAAGTTTTAAGGGTTCTTCGTTTAAACACTCCCTTTTAAGGGAATGATTCTTAAAAGAAATAAAACACGGAATATTTTATGTCTTTACATTATAATAAATTTCTTGACAACTATTTTTTTTTCATCAGAAGATTTTAGGATGAAAAAGACATTTTATGGAGCTGCTCTTCTCTTTTTTACTTGTTCTTCATTTTTTAAAATTGAGTTCAGAATTCGCGAGATCAAGTTATTTGCAAACAAGGCAGGGATTCTGTTTGCGTTTTACATCAATTTTTACTAATTTTAGTTTTCTGAAGTTGCGAATGGTGTATTTTTGAAGCTAGTTCACTTTGCACTTGAATAAACTTAAAATTGCATTTGAATGTCTTGTTACTTTTTCTTCTGTAGTGTTCATAACATTTCTGCTAGTTTCAACCAAATTAGTTCCTCCCCTAAGGTATAATCTGTGAAGATGCATGCTTTTCACCAAAATTTATTATTTATGCTTCAATATTATAGATTTTTCAATAATCCTGTGTTTTCATGTTTTTCTTCCTTAATTTTCAATCGATATATAAGTTTTTTTAGGGCTTTTTTTAACTCAAAACCAAGGATGAGATGCATTATTTAGCTTAAAAATGGGATAGAACTGAGGCTCTCAAACTGTTATTTTCATTACCCTATGCAGGAAAACGAACACACTAGAAAACAAATTGGTGTTTCTCTATATTTTAAAATATTTTCAAAATAGGAATATATTTCCATTGTATATACTAAAAGAGCCTCAATACAATAGAAAGAAAATTCTTCGAACTTTTAAAAGCCGATAAAGAGATTCATTATGTGAAAAGAATAATTGTGTTTTTGAGATATAAAAAATTTTTATAATTGCAAAAAGTATTTTAAACACTTCATAAACAGGAAGGTTTTTGCGTTAAAATAGTGGCTTTATTTGCAGTTCAGATGCACATATTGTATTAAGTTATCCTCTCAAATTATATTCAAATTATTACACTGACAGAAAAAATTCCAATACCAAGGAAATAGGGTTGGCAATCCCGTGTCATATTTTCAATCCCGGGATTTCGGGATTACATTATCCAAATCCCGGGAATGGTCCCGGGATTAGGATTGGACTACTTATTAAAAATACTTACATACTAAAATAGTTGAGATTGCATAATAAAATAGAAAATATGATAAAAAATTAATTTAATATTATTTTAATGAAACAAATAAAAAATTAATTCATCATAAAAAACAAATAAAGATAGTACGCAATGAAATTTTTTTTAAAAAAAAGCCTTTCTTCAATTCTTGTGTTTCTGTAAATAACCTCATAAAACACAGCTTCTCCAGCATTTCATTGTTAAAACGGCTTCTTATTCTTGTTACAAACTGTCCTGCTGAAGAAAATGCACGTTCTGATTCTTTACTAGTAGGTATTATCGTTATTAAATAGGAGTATGTTCTTTTCAGGTAGTCACCACATGTTCCTCCATTTTCAAAAAATAGACATTTCTTTTTGAATTTTTGATGACAATGTCTCAAATCTAATAGACTGCATTGGTGCATATACCTTTTTGATAACTTTATTTAGTTCTTCTGCTGCATTTAATGGTTTTTGTATATAAATTGATCGAGTTATTGAATCAGAATGTGAATCAATTTCAAGTATTACCTCATTTGAAATTGAAGATCCAATTGCATGAGCTGTTAGTAATGCAATGGGATTTGAAGTGTCTCAAGTCTTCCAAGCAGGTCCCCAATTAATTGACGGCATTTAATTGAAGAAGGAACTGTAACAAAATCTATTTTTGAGATGTTGCTTATATTGCAGTGAACATTGCAGTGAGCCACTTAGATCTGTGCGACGTTCTCCCGTACGAGAAATGAAACTGTGCACATTTTTTTTTACCTATAACACTTATAATTGCACACAAAAATTCTACATACATATTTCATAAACATAATATAAATTTTTAAAAATTAAATTCTTAGAAAATTTTTATGAGAAAAATATTTTAAATATAATTCAGACAAAAATTAAATCCCGGAATTAGTTATTTTAATCCTGGGATTTCAGGATTGGAAAAAAACACCGGGATCCCGGGGCTGAAAACCATACCAGATATCTTCCAAAAATTCTAAATGCCTCTGTCCAAGTTAGCTGACATCGGGCATCCAGAAGATGAGAGAAATGTCCATTTTCTGATCCCACTCGTGATGGATAGAAAGTTACAGAAGAAAACAAGAGAAAACATATCAAATTTCACTGTTTAATATACACACCGGCATCGAACCCTTCAAGATTCAACACGTAAACAAACTGACATTAAACGTATACAGTACAAAAAAGTAAATAAGATGCATGCAATGTAATAGCAGATACACAATACTACAAGCAAAAGATTCAAAATATAATTCAGACAAAAATTAAATCCTCGGATTAGTTATTTTAATCCTGGGATCCCGGGTTGGGTAAAACGACAATGTAATTGTTTAGTTAACATGATGTTTAATTGATTAAAATTTTCTAGATCACAGGTTAATTTAAGCTCAAGAAAATGTATTTCAAATGTGAAATAATGTTACATTAACAGCTGGTGTAACGTCCAAAATTTTGAATGCAAACCTGCAAGCGTACAGGCATTGTGTCATAGAGGTGCCGAATTCCACTTTGTTGAATGGAGTTCCATGTTTGTTGTACTTGCTGTGTCAATATTGGGACGTTCGGTGCTAGCTGTGGATAATGCTGGAGTAGTCGCCCAATGATATCCCTTACGTGCTCAACTGGAGACAAATCTGGTAAACTCACAGACCTAGGTAAAATTTCTACACTCTGTTGATTTACAACAGCGGTGTGAGGGCGAGCGTTATCCAGTTGGAAAACTCACCTTTGAATGCTGTTTATGAATGGCAGTGCAATAGGTTGAATTAACATACTGAGGTACAAATTTGCAGTCAGTGTATTTGGGAAAACCACAAGAGTGTTCTTGTTGTCATAGGAAATTGTTCCCCAGACCATGACTGCAGATGTAGGTTCAGTATGTCTAGGCCGCAAACAGTTTGGTTGCAGGCGTTCCCCTGGCCTCCTTCTGACCAACACACGGTCACCACGGCAGGACCTGCTTTCATCAGAAAACACTACAGATAGCCACTCCGGCCTCCAATGAACTCTGGCTTGATACCACTGGCGTCACAAACAGCAATGACTTAGAGTCAGTGGAATGACTAAGTCAGTGACTTAGAGTCAGGGCGCCTGGCTCGGAACTATCCTTGAAGTAACCGATTCCTAACAGTTCGTTGTATCACTATGGTACCAACTGCTGCTCAAATTTCTGGCGCAGACGCGGTACGATGCGCCACAGCCATACGCCGAATACGGTGGTCTTTCTTCTCAATAACGTCACATGTTCACCCGGAATTTAGTTTCCTTGAGGGGCAGTATTATCCCTTGACCTCTGCTCCCAACAATCATACACAGTGGATACATTCTGGCTAAGTCTTTCTGAAATATCGCGAATAGAAAATCCGCCTTCTCGTAACCCTATTACATGACCTCGTTCAAACTCGGCTTCTTCGTCGTCTTAAAAGCATTCTAGGCTAACATCAACTCAATACAACCAATCTTGCAGACAAATAATACTCACGAACTTTACAGCATGCATTTAAAGCAACTCTTACTTGCAAGCTCTGAGTGGCGCCACTAGCTCCACACTTAAGTGCGAAAAGCGAAATTTGAATTGATATCATCTTTCAGATGTATTAACACGCATACCAAATTGGGTTTTTCTAACAAAAATCTTTCTTGGTGTTAGGATTTTTCTTCCTCGGCAGTGTATATTGAATATTCACGTGTAAAAATAAATATAAGTACACCAAAAAATCTGCCATTAATTGAATAATTTTAAAAATATATAATTCTATAAAACTTTTTTTGTGTGGATGAAATGAATGAAAACAGTGTCGTTGACAAGGCTGAACATTCATCAGCTGTATCGAAACACATTATGAGAAAAAACATTTAAGAAAATCTTATTGGAAAGGGCTTATTCTAGACCACAATTTAAGGATATTTCAACTATGAACAAAAAATAAATCAATAACAGTGATTCCTGTTTAAAAATAATTAGAAATTTGCTTTACTGCAAGCATAATTTGTCAGCTCTTAGTGACTGGAAACAAAATAAAAAAGAAAAAAAAAGAAAGGTGTGTTTAATATTTTTACTGTTGTACGCCTGGGATTAATATGAAAATGTCATATTTATGCGATGATTAGAGAATTTTGAATCAAGATCAGTCACAGAAAATTTAATCGTATTGTAACATATCGAAGAGAATTCCGATTCCCCCCTCTTCGTTTAGAAAATAATTCTAAATATGAAAAGAGAATTCCTAACCTTTCCAAGATAAGGTGATAGAGTTTGTTAGAGAGAAGAATCCAATGCCTGCAAAGAAACAGAATTAAATAAATCATTTTATTTTAGTTATTTTTTTACAAATTTCTTAGCTTGATAAGCATATAAAAAAAATCTCTACATAAAGAAATGGATGATTATGATAATTTCGGAAATAAGTAAATTCCTACTATACCTACATAATACTCTAAATTAGGACCATTGAAACTTTTTTTTTCCAGCCGGGCCGCATACATATGACAGCTTTTCCACCCTGGTCGCAACATGAGAATTAATGGAATAAACTCTATAAGACGAAAGCAACATTTGACATTTAAAATGTGAACAATTTATCAAAATATTAAAACTCCTTTTTGGCTTTTATATTCTTATACTATATTAACCTTTCTATCACACGCACGCACATTCTGTTTTATGCATTATTTCAACGAAAGACTTTTCAATTTTCGGGTATTGCAGTTCCGTGCCTAAGTATAATTCACAATACTCTTGTAACAGTTTTTATGAGAACACATTTTCTACGATTAGTAAGGTGTCCAACCAAATATTCCTGGTAAAAAATGTAGAAATACAAAATTTGTCACAGTTTATATTTCTGTATTAACAGATATAAATCCATTTTCAGAGTCAGTCACTTTTACATCTATATTGTCCTGTGCTAGAAATGTGGAAATCAGTTCAACGTAAACTTTTTCCTAGTTGGGCTGTTCATTGGAAGTTGGGCTGTTTTGTGTAGCATAATATTTAACAAAAACAACAACATTGTGATGCTTCTGAAATATTTGCACTGCAGTCATGAAACCAAACTAATAAACTTGCAGCATTTAAAGTCTTTGAAGTAACAAAAATATTGTTCCGAATTTTGTATAAAATAATGTAAATAATTTGAATTTGGATGTGCAATGCCTTTATATTACTCTATATTTATTTCATGTTAAGATTGTAATATTCACAAGCAAGCCGTCCCTTACGTTATAATGGCAATTCAATGGGAACTTGGCGAAATATTGGTGATAGAGCCAAGTTGGCATCATTTTTGGCGACCGTTGGCGAGTTCGGGACCCTCTGGATTCTTCTAGAAATTAGTAGAAAAATCCACTAATTTCACGATCTGTGGCGCGAGCGCATCTTTCGAAAAATTTCGGCCTCTGCTACAAATAGAGAGAGACTCGCCGCAAAGGTCAGTCTGATTTTAACCAGCGAGTAGTGAGCACTGTTTTGATTAGCGATTAGAAGACTTGCCTTAAATTTGATAAGCTCGGCTGTGCTTGTGAATAGTCATTTACATACGTGAATTTTAGACACTGCTTATTGTGTCTGAGTGCTTTGAGATTATTGAAGGTGTGAAATCCTTCTGTTAATTATTCTGCGAATTTTGCTGTTGAATCCTGTATTTTCAGGGATTGATTTACGCCAATAAATACTCATCGCTCTTAAGGAATTGCCTTGTTATTTACGACTGATTTTGCATAAAATCCTCGAACCCCGATCTACGTAACAATTTAGTGTCAGAAGTGGGGTTTTATGCCAATAACAAGAGCGATGGAGGAGCAACTGAAGGCTCTGTTGGAGGGCATTAATGCCTTGAAAAGTGGCCAAGAAGAAACTAGGAAAGGAATGGAAGATATGAAGAAAAGACAAGAAGAAACTAGAAGAGGCCAACAAGAAATGCAGAAAAGTCTGGAAAATGTGCAGAAGAGCCAAGAAGAGACCAGAAAAGGTCAAGAAGAGCTCAGAGATACTCTAGAAAAGAAAATCGATAATGTTGAAGAGAAAATAAACAGCGTAGAAGAGAGAATAGCCGTCAAAATGGAAGAAAAGATCGCAGTAGTTGAAGAGAAAATAGAAAAGAAAGTGGAGGATAAAATAGAAAGACTCCAGAAACAAGACTCCAGAAAACCGGGGAAAATTTGCAGGAGTATGCCTCCGAAATAGAAAGGCTCGCCAACTTGGCCTTCTTCGACCAGCCAGCAAATGTGCGAGAAATAGTGTTCCTGCAACATTTCGTGGATGGACTGAAGGATGGAGAAATTCAGAAGGCTATAAGAATGGCAGATGTTCAGGACCTAAAATCTGCCCTATTATATGCCTTGAAATTAGAGGCCGCTACTCAAGCCAGTCGCAGAGACCGCCATTCCATTCGGGGAGCTAGAGTGACTGCAGATGCACCCTCTGAATCTCCATGGATAAACGACATAGAAAAACTGAGAGAAGAAATGCTAACTTTAATTGCTAAACGTCAGAACCAAGAGAAACGCAACATCAAGTGCTGGGGATGCGGAAGAGCGGGACATCTGAGAAATAACTGTCCCCGAGCAAGAAAAGAAGAGAGTCACTTCTCTTCTTCGACGCAAGAAAACTAGTATATGGCCATCTCGCGGGGCGGAGGTCTCCAGATAATGAAAAGCCCCATCACAAGATTCTCCAAATTACTGCAGTGAATGGCGGTGAAAATGGACTTTACGTGATTGGACACATTAATAATATCTCGTGCCGTATGGTTGTCGATACTGGAGCCAATGTGTCAATAATCAGGAAAGATTTGGCTCGAAACTCCAAAGTTAAAATTATCTGGACGTCCCCTGCGTTTCCTTGCAAACAGTGACTGGTGACAAGATTTGTGTACATGGGAAAGCTAATATCACTCTAAGGTTTGGAAATATCGATTATCGCCATACGGCATACGTAGCAGATATTACAGATCCCTGTATCCTGGGACTAGATTTTCTGAAGAGCAATAACTTCAAACTGGACTTTGAAAACAGCAATATGCATTCAAAATTTGAAGAAATCACTCTTTTTGGCTTACAAACTCAGTTTGAATCCAACCAGAAAATTATAGCAAAATCCAACATCTCATTATCACCAAGAACTGAATGCATAATACCTGGTTTAGTAGAAGAAAATAGGAAATTCCGATTCGGCCTAATTGATTATCCTGACCCAGACAGTGCAAAGGCAGGAGTACTGATAGTTTCGTCGGTAGTGGACCTCTCGAAGTCAGTCATCCCAGTAAGAGTGGCTAACATCAGTGATAAGACCAGAACTATCCAGGAAGGATAGGTAATAGCAGCTTGTGCTCCTGTCACATGTGTTGACCGAAAGTGCAAAAGCCAAAACCTTTCTTCAGAAGATCTAGTCAGGGATTTACTACGAAACATGGACTTAGACGAGAAACAGAGATGTGCTGCAGGAGAACTGATTTCAGAATTCCAAAGCCTATTTTCAAGAACATCCGAGGACTTTGGAAGAACTAGACTAACTCAGCACCGAATTGATACGGGAGAGCATCCTCCTATTAAGCAGCACCCCCGAAGACTGGCGTTTGCTAAACAGGAAGAAGTCCAAACACTCATAAAAGACATGCAAGATAATGATGTCATTGAGCCGTCCTCAAGTCCCTGGGCATCTCCCATTGTCTTGGTCAAGAAGAAATATGGCTCTACCAGATTTTGTGTAGACTATCGTCGGCTGAATGACGTGACCAAGAAGGACAGCTACCCTCTTCCAAGAATAGATGACACGCTTGATAGACTCGCCGGCAATACCTGGGTCTCTACCCTAGATCTCAAGAGTGGTTATTGGCAGGTAGAAATCCACCCTGACGATAAAGAAAAGACAGCCTTCACCACGGGACAAGGACTCTGGCAATTTAAGGTTATGCCTTTCGGCTTGTGTAATGCACCTGCAACATTCGAGCGCCTTATGGAAACAGTTCTTGGAGGACTTTCGTACGAGGCCTGCCTGGTTTATCTTGAGGACATCATAATCGTGGGGTGTTCCTTCGAAGAACATTTTAACAATATTAGGCGTGTGATACAAAAGCTGAAAGAAGCTAACCTCAAGTTAAGTCCCTCCAAGTGCCACCTGTTCCGGCGTGAAGTCACCTATCTCGGGCATATTATTTCGGCGGATGGTGTAAGAACAGACCCGGATAAGATCTCGGCCGTGAAAAACTGGAAAAGCCCGACAGATGTTCACCAGCTCCGTAGTTTCTTGGGCTTATGTACGCATTACCGGAATTTCGTGAAAGATTTCTCAACAATCGTCAGACCACTCCATAAGCTGACCGACGCAAAACAGAAATTCATCTGGACGAACGAGTGTAACAACGCCTTTAACAAGCTCAAGGACGCACTAACATCTGCTCCAATCCTGGCATATCCTGAAACTGGGACACAGTTTATTCTGGATACAGATGCAAGTTGTGAGAACATCGGAGCTGTATTGTCCCAAGAAATAGATGGTCAGGAGCGTGTCATCGCCTATTTTAGTAAGTGTCTGTCCAGACCAGAAAGAAACTACTGTGTAACTAGGAAGGAACTGCTTGCTATCGTAAAAGCCGTGGAGCACTTCCATCCTTACCTCTACGGTCGACGATTCCTACTTCGAACAGATCATGCATCATTGACCTGGCTACTGAATTTTAAAAATCCAGAAGGCCAAATAGCCAGGTGGATACAAAGACTGCAGGAGTATGACGTAGAAATTCGCCACAGAAAAGGATCAGCACCCGGAAATGCAGCCGCTCTTTCGAGAAGACCCTGTCCTGAGAGCTGCAAATACTGCTCGAGAGTCGAAAAGAAATTCGGCGAATTAGATCCAGTAGTCCGCCAAGTTACAACGCCATCAACATCGAAATTGGACCCGTGGTGTGACGAGAGCGTTCGAAAAGAACAACTGGCTGATCCTGAAATTAAACCAGTAATAGAATTCAAAGAGTCATCTGATGAAAAGCCCAGCTGGCAAGACATCGCCTCTTACCATCCTACAACGAAGCGTTTCTGGGCTCTTTGGGACTCTCTGCACCTGAGAAATGGTGTTTTATATCGAAAATGGGAGTCTGACGACGGAAAAGCATTCAGGTGGCAATTAATTCTCTCAAAGACAAGAATATCGACAGTCCTAAGCGAACTCCATGGCAGTCCAACTGGTGGTCATTTTGGTGTTATGAAGACCTTACAAAAAGTCCGAGAGCGCTTCTACTGGAACAATGTGCGGAGTGACGTTGAGAAGTGGTGTCACACATGTGATCCCTGTGCTGCACGTAAAGGTCCAAGAAAACGCACCAGAGGACGACTCCAGCTGTATAATGTGGGAGCGCCTTTCGAACGAATAGCTTTCGACATCTTAGGCCCACTTCCTAGATCATCAAACGGCAACAACAACATCCTGGTTGTCATGGACTACTTCACTAAGTGGCCTGAAGCCTATCCTATATCCGACCAAGAGGGCACGACTGTTGCAGAGGTTCTAGTTCAACATTGGATCTCAAGATACGGAGTTCCTCTACAACTGCACTCCGATCAGGGATGGAACTTTGATTCTACAGTTTGCAAGAGACTGTGTGAGATACTCGGCATTGACAAAACCCGGACAACAGCTTTACATCCTCAGTCTGACGGCATGGTAGAGAGGTTCAATCGGACCATCCTGAACAGCCTCTCTCTCCTGGTATCCAGTAATCAACAGGACTGCCTCTTTTCCTGCTTGCCTACCGGAGTGCCGTCCACGAGACCACTGGCTATTCCCCATCCCAGATGCTCTTCGGACGTGATCTTCGTTTGCCTGCAGATCTTTTGTTCAGCCGGCCACCCGATGCTCCTTTGGCGCCTGAGGAGTATGTCGAGAAACTCCAGAAACGGATGGAGGAAATGCATGATTTGGCTAGGGAAAGAATCGGCATGGCTTCAGAGAAGATGAAGACCCGATACGACGCAAGAGCAACCGGACACGACTTTCACGAAGGCGACAAAGTGTGGTTATGGAATCCAAAACGTCGCAAAGGACTCTCTCCGAAGTTGCAGACCAACTGGGAAGGTCCTTACACAGTCCTAAAAAGACTGAACGACGTTGTGGTTCGGATACAGAAATCACCACACACAAAACCGAAGGTAATACATTATAATAGGCTAGCCCCTTACCTTGGCCAAAGAGAATAAGGTACCTAAGTTCAGACCATGGTCACTTATTATTTTGTAAATAGTGTGATTTACTTAACTCTTTTCCAATTTCTTAGTTTTATTTTAGTGTTGTAATTTATGTTTGTATTTTGAATTTATTTGCTTTTGCTGTTGAGTATTTGACTATTATGTGAATAGGTTATGTCTGTAAATAGATGCCTCTTACTCAAGGATTGTACTGCCCGGGACGTGCAGTTTTTGAGGAGGGGGCAATGATACGAATTTTGTATAAAATAATGTAAATAATTTGAATTTGGATGTGCAATGCCTTTATATTACTCTATATTTATTTCATGTTAAGATTGTAATATTCACAAGCAAGCCGTCCCTTACGTTATAATGGCAATTCATTGGTAACTTGGCGAAATACTGGCGATAGAGCCAAGTTGGCATCATTTTTGGCGACCGTTGGCGACTTTGGCGATCAATTTGGCGACATTGGCAACCATGTTGGCGAGTTCGGGACCCTCTGGATTCTTCTAGAAATTAGTAGAAAAATCCACTAATTTCACGATCTGTGGCGCGAGCGCATCTTTCGAAAAATTTCGGCCTCTGCTACAAATAGAGAGAGACTCGCCGCAAAGGTCAGTCTGATTTTAACCAGCGAGTAGTGAGCACTGTTTTGATTAGCGATTAGAAGACTTGCCTTAAATTTGATAAGCTCGGCTGTGCTTGTGAATAGTCATTTACATACGTGAATTTTAGACACTGCTTATTGTGTCTGAGTGCTGTTGAAGGTGTGAAATCCTTCTGTTAATTATTCTGCGAATTTTGCTGTTGAATCCTGTATTTTCAGGGATTGATTTACGCCAATAAATACTCATCGCTCTTAAGGAATTGCCTTGTTATTTACGACTGATTTTGCATAAAATCCTCGAACCCCGATCTACGTAACTATATGCTTTGTGATGCATTCGATACGTCCAGCACTGGTAGAAACCGAGAGCTGTTTTTTTTTTTTATTTCTGAAATTATTTGATTTTGTTCGTGAATTTATAAAACAGTACATCACAGGCATTTAAGAAACACCTCTTCACAATTTCTGCATCAGTAAAAGGTTTCATATGGTTAACGATAATTAAATAAACTTTGTGTGTATTCTTTGTTACCGCTGCATCTTGCGACATTACATACCTATAGAACACTTTGAAGAAAGCCAATTTCTCACCTCTTGAAAGAGATTCTCGAGGAAAAGTGTCATTGAACGATTTTTGTTTAGAAGTAAAATGATAAGCAATATATTTTGTAACTATAACACTTTTGTCATAAAAACCCATATTCCATGTTTGTTTTTCACTACAAAATAGTCGACATCCAAACATTTTGAAACAACCTATTTTCTTCGGATACATTTTGCTTGGAAAACGTGAGGGATAGTTAAAACTCAATTTCTTCCATAAAATGGCTGTTACTTTAGTTCAGTTCAATACAATGAACCTGGTATCCACTATCATTGCTACTATTCCAGTGTTATTACTAACGGTTTCAGTTACAAATATAAAAAAAAAATATTTGTACCCGACAGCAAAATTAATTTATTTCATTGCTTGATTGATTGAATTTTTCTTTCAATTTTTAATAATTTTTTCTTAAATAATTAAAGTTCTTGGTGCAATGGACCGGACCACTCAGAAAAGTCCACACGCGACCCGCAGGTTGAGTATCTCTGCTCTAAATCCTGCTGAAGTCTTTTCTCGGCTGGCTCTAGTAGTTTGGCCACCTCGGACAAAAAGGGAAAATGCTGTTTCTCTCTCTAATGCAAAAACTTATAATGAAAGACAGATAAATTGTTCACATAGATACACACCTATAAAACTTGAATAATTCTTACGAAAAAAAGGCAGAATAATAATATTATATATATATTATTTTAAGTCAAGTACAAAATAATTCGAAGTTAGGAACATAATTACCTGCTATTAATTCAAACGAATAAAATGTAAGGGAAGGTTTATTCCAGCATGCCAATTTCTTTTAAATAGAGTCTACTAATGGTGCGATGATAAATGTTTATTTGAACGTATAAGGACTCAAATAAATCATCTCCTGTGACTCTATACCTACAAAAACATTTATTACCCCTGTCCAGTAACGCACACAAAATTTTTCCAAGGGGGCACATTCCCTTACATTTTACTCGTCTATGGTCCCCCAACTCGTATCATACCTGAAAACAACACCAATTGATTCTTCTGATTTTGTCAACAAAAAACAGTACAAAATATATTATTGAAGTAATAGTTAGCATTAATTGATAAAATAAATTAATTACAAGTACTTAATTGAATTTTGAGTTATATATATATATATAGGATTATCATCAATAAAGAATAAATTCAAGGGCTTTGGGGGGATCTGGACCCCTATTACACCCCCTTGTGTGCGCCACAGCCCCTGTCTCCTTTTGGATAGCCGTATGGGTGAAAGGAATGTCCGTAGTAACACCACTCCGGGATGGGGAGAAAGTTACTAGTGAAAGATGTGTAAACTTATCAAATTTCATAATTGGACATATATAATTCTGCCTAGAACTTTTAATTTTTTACGTAATATAAAACTGACATTAAACATACAGAGTACAAAATGAGGAAATAAGATACAATAAATGAAATACAAAATTCACAACCAGTAGTATTTCAGAAAAGGTATCAAATTTTTTCTAACAAAAGGAATATATTTTTCAAATTCATTCCAAATGCCTCCCTTAGAGTTTGCCGCACCGGGATGGTATCCGGTTTGTCCGGCCCTACAACAGCCCCTGCCAAATCATTCTCCTAACGTGACCTTGATTCAAAATCACGGACACTGATGCTCATAAGCCTCGTGTTGGTTCTGAATGTGATGTTAATAAGACTCCAATCAAGCAATCATTAAGTCTACTCGTTGTCTGCATAACACTTTAAAGAATACAAAATTCTCTGGAAATACTAAATTTCCTGAAAGAAAGGAATTCTTTCTTGTTGAGAACCCCTCCGACCGGAATTCTACCGCTGTTTTACAGGTTTCTAAAATTGTGTATTAAAATATTAATGCATTCTAGACATGTTCGGCTTTTAGCTGTTCACTTTGACTGCGTTGTTTATTTGAACCCCCGACCTCTTGGTCCGCAGCTCCACGGTGCATACCTTAGACTACTTGGAATTCCTGTTTCAGTCACTCGTTAAGGGCTTTTATTCCTGTGCTTTGTTGTTTGTGACTTTCGGAAGAGGTTTATACCACATAAGAAATAATGTATTTAGAACTTTTACACACACTTTAAAGTAGTTGATAATTTAAATGTGAAAACCTAAATTACTCGAACTGTTTCATACAATATAAAGAATTTAATTTAAAAGAAAAGCTTTTGACACTAGTCTCCGAAAAGGAAAAACCAATAAAAAATTGGAATACAATTGTAATGAGAATTTTTTTTTCTCAAAAAAAAAAATATTTTTAGAAAAATTTTAAACTTCAGAAAAGACGAACTAATATTTCGTACTGAAAACTCCTCTCCCGTGTGTATCTTTTTTCGACTTTCACAAAAGTTACTGATCCGCTAACAAAGGAAACAACTTAAAAGGAAATGACTTTCTGCGAGAAAATACAAAACTTCAGTATTCATGGAAAACAAGTAACTTTTTCTTTCCAGGAGCTGAATTTTTTTACAGACGGAATTCGTAAGCAGTTTCGTTTCTCTTCAACAGACTTCCAAAGACACTGAACTGAAAGGCTGTCCATCTCTTTCCTGTGGCATTTGACGCATACATACAAATAACTTAATGTATTATTTGTAGTGAAATAATATATTGTAGAAAGAATTAGGATTGTCAAGAGTTTTGAAGTGTGATTTTTTTTAAAAAAATGTATTTTCTTTATCGTAGCACTATCACTTAGAGAGATTATTTTCACTAATGACGTCTGACATTTTATTATAGAATAGACAGAAGACTCATCTTGTAAAAATTAAATCGTATTTTAACAGAAATACTGAATAAAGTTGAGATTTAATATGCTTAGGTGGTGTATGGTAATGGCATAATAAAGTCAACTTATCAAAAAAAAAAAAATATCGCGAATTTATTTTAAATTACAAAGTGACAGAATCAATAATAGTCTAATTTATTCACTAAAGTATTACTTGTGTTTAAACTTATCTGGGGTTACAGTATCTTCACGAAACAAATAATATGCTAAGCGTGTTTCAATGTTACAAAGTATAACTGCACACATCGATGTACGCCATTGATCCCCGAATTCTATATGTACCATAAACACGTGTGCTTGTCACAGAAACCAATTTCAAACTGTCACCAGTCTGTTCACTAATAATTATGCATAACTTTATCATATGTTTCACAAATTCATTTCCTTAATTGTAATGATATGTTGAACTGTTTGATTTTTTTTAATTAGAGTTTTTGAATTGATTGATATTTGATTCTATTAACTAATTTATTTGCTTGATTGTATTAACATGATTCTTTAAATATCGAAAAACAAACAAATAACGTTATGTTAATTTTCTTAACTGCAGTAATATTTAATAAATCTTTTAAAAGAAAGTAAAAAAATAAATATTTTTTAAGAAAAGAAAAAAAAGTAATCGAATATAAGTTTACTAATATGTCATTGACTGTAATAAATTTGAAAATTCAAAATTAAAAGGTAAAATATATCATGTGTAAAAAATAATATTGTTTACATTATTGAAACGCTAAAGATAAATAAAATATACTTTGAATGAGTAAGAAAATTTTGATTCAAAAAAGTAAATTAATTTGAAAGGAACAGGTGGTATTTGCTGCTTGCACATAATTGAAAAAAATAGACATATAATATACGTGTTCCACTTTCTGGTAAATATAAACCCTTTTTGTTTTCATTTAAATAAGCATATAAAGTTTTTTTTTTTCCTTTTTCAGGTATTGTGAAGATTTAATAGTAACTCCATTCGCACAGATTTTGGCCAGTCTCAAAACTGTTCGGAACAATTATGTGTCTCTTACGGAAGCTTCAGACAGGTAAGAATCATTTCCTCTTCTTTTCAAAATTTAAAAATCAAATATTTCATTGAATAAATCTCCAGCAGCTGTTAAGCGAACGGAAAAAATATCTTTCTTGTGATTATTTGAACTCTTGAAGTAGAATGAAGGATCACTTAACAGAGCACTTATGAACGGAGAAAAAATGGCATGGTTGCAAAACCAATCTGAGAAATTATTTTATTATTTCACTATCGACTACTGTGTATTGAATGTCTTTATTTTCAACACCATTTTAACTTAATTAAAGAATTTTTTTATTAAAAAAAAGGTAAAGATCAAAAATAAGGCAACATGTTTGATATATCCTTAATAAAAATAAAAATTTTTGCAATTTTTCAATGCTTCAAAAATAATGAGGAGAATGTTATGGCATCAACAAAAGTTTGAAGACAATTGGTGGAATTTCTTGATCAGAACCTAAATCAGATGCTAGCCGAACTTGGAAAAGCATTACAAGTAGATGGATATGATCCAGAAGCAAGAACATTGGATGCTGTATGAGTTGAGGGCGAGAGGTGAAGGCGTCACGTGTGAATTACTGCTTTAACGGCAGAAAAGGAAAGGCTTTTTGCACCCTATTTAGACTGGCAATGAAAAGTGGATACAGTAGGATAATTGAAAGTGTAGAAAATGTGGGGTAAGGCTGGCCATATATTGACATCGTTCGCCAAATGAAATATCTATGGTTGGAAGCTTCTTCTCTGGGTTGGGTGTTATGAGTAGGGTGCAATTTATGATGAGATGCTTAAGCCGAAAGAGACTCTCATGGGAGATCGCTATCGATTTCACTTTATGTGTGTTTGAGTTGAGTTTTCAAGGAAGCGTCCGCTAAACAAAGAGACACAACAAAATGATACTGTGACATGACAACACTCGGCCACATGCTGCAAACCAATGAAAACCTACGTTTGAAAAGGAAGTTCTGTTCCACTCACCGTAGTCATCATACACAGCTCCAACCGATTAACACATATTCCTTCCGAAGGCACATGGCCTGGCTGAACAGTACTTTTACTCATATGAAAATACAAAAAAAAAAAAAAAAAAAAAAAAAAAAAAAATGGGTCAGTGCTTAGATAGCCTTAAAACGCGTATCATTTTTCCGAAATGGAATTCATATACTGCCAGAAAGATGGGAGAAAGTAGTCTCTATTTATGAGCAATAATTTCTATGAAATGTGTGTTTTTACCTTTTATTTTAAATAAAGCATTTATTTTGTCAAAGAAAAAAAAACAGTGAGAGCTTATCCAAGATCTCGATAATAATTTGAGAAATAATTACATTTTTAATATTTATGGAGACAATTTCCACGGTAACTAAACAAATTTTTTTTTTAAACCTTCTGTAAATTTTGAACTGAAACTCATCCTTTGACTACGCTTCCGTAAATAGGCAGCTAACAAAAAGTATTCATGATTATTTTCACTAAGTCAGCGGTTTTAAAACCTCTTTTTATATTTTGTCCCCTCCTTATTTATAAAAATATTTGTTGTACGCATCCCTCCCCTCGTTGTTTTTGTGTTAACCCGTATTCTCACAAATAGCTTTATTGTAATGAATTTCATGGACTAAAAACAGTTGGTCATAATCTGTGTTAACATCTGTTTTTCAGCTAAAAAAAATACATATTGATTATAATGTAACAGTATTTTTATTGATTTCTCCTACTTTGTGAGTTGTTTAGAAATACACGGTTAATTATTGTTTTAATGGGATTTCTGAGTTTTTGTTTTAGCATAAAGTGTCTGAATCTGAAGCTGCATAAATTATAACTGATTCACAAATTCATTTTTATGGTATCCCCTCCCACCTTTCAAAAACTCCAAATTGGTTGGAAAATACAACGTTAGGTATTTATATAAGTCATATATATATATATATACATATATATATAAGTATTTATATAAGTCATATATATATATATTGTAACGTCTTGGCACAACATTGAAAATGAACGCTAAGCTAATTATTAAAGAATGCCTAGTTCGAGTCTGTCCGGAGTCTCTTCCTCCGTCCGCAGGGTTCAGTTCCGGGAATCTCTCGTCGTAGTCTATTAGGAGTCTTTCGAGGAGTCTTCCTTCGTCAGCAGGCCTCTCTCTTGGGTATCTCTCGTAGGAGTCTGTCCGGAGTCTCTTCCTTCGTCCGCAGGGTTCAATTCCGGGAATCTCTCGTGGGAGTCTATCACGAGTCTCTCCGGAGTCTATCAGGAGTCTTCCGGGTCTTTCGAGGAGTCTTCCTTCGTCAGCAGGCT
Source organism: Trichonephila clavata (assembly GCA_019973975.1). Taxonomy (NCBI): domain Eukaryota; kingdom Metazoa; phylum Arthropoda; class Arachnida; order Araneae; family Nephilidae; genus Trichonephila; species Trichonephila clavata. The sequence continues at coordinate 118,904 of BMAO01014834.1, read as the reverse complement.
TCTCTCTTGGGTATCTCTCGTAGGAGTCTGTCCGGAGTCTCTTCCTTCGTCCGCAGGGTTCAATTACGGGAATATCTCCCTTCGGAGTCCTCCCTCTCTTTCTGAAGTCCACTCTTTTAAACTGTAGGGGCGGGTTCACTCCACGCCCCATTATCAATCCCCATTGGCCGACCTCAGGGTTTTGCACCTGGCACCAACGGTCTTGCACGTCATCCATTTGTGCAGAGATGACAAAAGTCCGGTCCCTCTCAAAGGTTCCCGGCGACAAGGGCCCGGCTGACCTCTGGCACTTCAAACACCTCGCCGCCGCCTGCAGAGGCGCCAGCATTCAAGACGTACAATCACTGCCCATGAATAGAAAATAATGCAGCGATGCTCGGTCCATAGTGTCCACCAGACACACCGTCGCCGACGGTCCAGCTGTCTGATACAACACAATGCAGCTAAAACTACGTTTTCTCCAGCTGTGGAAATGTTTATGAATAGAGAAGCTTTCTACATTGTGACGACGTCATAACTCCTTCCCCCTGAAAACGTCCATTTCACTGGACTGCTCTGGTCCAATGTTGGATCTGTTCTTATGACTGACTCAAAGAAAGAATGTCTTAACAATGAGATCAACCAGGACAGCAATACAAAAAAAAAACACTCAAAAATATGATAATAAGTAAATCCAAAATTCCATAACAATTTACACACTTTACATTAAAAACTTAAATTTCAAATCTTGGATTCTTTTCTTAATGTTACATCTCGTCTTAAAAAACTTGAGTTTTAAGTGAATAAGTTAAATGCTAACATTTTACTAATATTACTATACGTTACATCACACGTAACTACTGTACTAGACATCTATGTGCTTACACTTGGCCGAGAGACACAAAAGATTTTCAGTAACACATAAATTTTTGTTTCCACCATATACACACAATACAGTAATATAGACACAAAAATACAATAAAAAGGTAAAATTAATTAATAGGAAATTTTTAAATGACTGCTTATTCCAGTCTGTTTAATCCAATGACATTTCCATGTAACTTTCTTTAATTAAAGTAAATGATGTTTTTAAAATTACATAAAAAAACTGTAAATACAAATATGTGGAATTATTTGGGCTAAACAACATTAGTTTAAAGATAAATCTCCATCTTAGCACTTTGCACATTTTCTCACAATATTTATAACAAGTTATTCCACAATTCATTATCATTCCCACTACAACGTTGGGTAAAGTGCTAATTATGGCACTGTCATTAAAAATACAATTAACCTCGTACTTCCTCAGCTCACGAAATGAACTCACTACATCTCTATTATGTACACTTAAGAAACTTTCCCACTGCTCTAATTTACCTTTGGTCGGTATGAATTCCGATCTCACACTCCTCAACCCTTCTAATACCAAGTCTATTTGCTTTACACGATTTTTCCAAATTTGCGCCAAGATGTCTATATTAACCAATCGACGTAAAGCAAACTGCGGTAACCGTTCCAAAACCTGAGTAGTTAATTTACATCCATAAGAAGATGCGCATATGATCTTAAAACTCCTTTTTCTAATGTAAATGCCAAATGGCATTACGTATGCGGCATACTTCTGATATCTCAGCATGAGTGAACGACGAAAGTACCACTTCAACAAATCCAGTACCATGACCCACGAGGCCGCGCTTTTCTTCTTTACAAAACCTTCTCTTTTTAACAAAGGATGAATCTTGGCTCGCGTCACCTGGTTCAAACGCCTATACTTAATATACGGGTACGAGTATCGATTCACTTCTCTAAACTTAACAGCGAACAATGTACGATTGAACTGCCCCATCTCGAGTACACTCACATCCCTAGGATACCCAAACTCCTCTCCCAGAGTATTAATCAATCTCAGGTATATCCAAAAAGTTTTAATTTTAAATGGTTTTCCTCTACTTAACTGGTTATCCCTCTGGATTAAAGAAATCGTCCCGGGATCTGGAGGAAACCTTTCTTTATTTCTATCAACGACCATTCGTAAATAGTTAATTCTATCCGGCGGTAATTTAAAGTGCAGTTGACTTTCCCTTAAAACACCCCGAAAGTCAAAATCCATAAATAGCTTTACCGGATAGGGGAATTCGGTTTCTTTCTCCATTCCCTCCGAGCTATTTTCTGTAACAAAATTTACAGATTTCGGCCTCCTACGATACAGTTTTACTAAATTTACACGATAAATTGCACTACGATCCCTTTTTCTCGGTAAATCGTAATTAAATTCTAAACTTGTCATTTTACCAACCCCTAACCAATTCTTATCAGTACCCTTTGAATTGGGTTGAATCAAGCGCATTGCTGATTTATCTCCGACATCTTTCCTAACAACTGCGCACGCGTAAATTTCTTTCCCTTTCCTTTGTTCCGCGTTTATACTAACCATTGTAGGGTTTTGAAAACTTTTATGACCTACTGTTAGGCCCGCTCCCCTTTCAACTGGGAGTTGACTAGCCTCCTTTTCTTCACTCTTAATTTCACAACTCAATGTTGCAGGGATAGTAAAACCCTTATCTACTGTCAATGCTCGAGAACTTACTCCTATGTCCTCATGATTTATTACTGGCTGTGCAACCGTCATCACAGCTGTAACACTCTCCTTAACTGCCCTTGACCCCACCTTCCTTTCAGAATCACGAATTCCAAAAATATCGACTTCTTTCCTTTTCGCAAGCCTAGACAGTTTATCCTTCTCTTTTTCTACCCCTCTCACTTCGGACGGGGGATTAACACCGGGGGGTCACAAATCTCAATTCTAACTTCAGAAGGCATGGCGGTTTTTCCACTTCTATTAACATCCGGATTACTTACCGGCCTACACTTTTTAATCGGTTCACTAACTTCCCTCGACCAATTTTCTGACAAATAACTCTCCTGTGCGCAATTCTCGACTTTATCTTCTACTTTTAGATGAGATTCCTGTTTTTGTAACTTATCTCGGCGTACAACTCTCAATCGTTCTAATTCTCGTTTCCTCATTAGTTTACGCTCTTCAAACCCCTTTAATTTAAGTTCCCATTTCTTATTTTCACGTTCACGCTCAAGTTCCCGTTCACGTTCACGCTCAAGTTCACGTTCACGCTCAAGTTCACGTTCACGCTCAAGTTCACGTTCCTTATTTTCACGTTCACGTTTTTCTTCCAAAACACCCTCCAACAAACATTCAACTAATTCTTCATTATAGTATTCACTCTGACAAATTCTATTCTTAATTTCTATCTTAGGTAAAGTATTATCGGCTTCGACTCCCATTTCTTTCGCCATTTCTACTAATACGTCTTTTCTTTGCCTTAATAAGTACGCCATGATGCACTAATACACACAAAACCAAACTAAGCTTAATTGTCACAAAAATTATACAAAAACTCAACGCACACTAGAAATACACTAGACCTAGACTTAACTATAATTCACAAAAATCCTAAAACAAAACAGTACTCTCCACAGTAACTGTACCAATGAAACAAGTATAACTACTGTATACTTAACTATATTTCACAAATGTGCGTAAATCTTAAAAACAATACAGTACTCTGCACAGTAACTGTACCAACGAAACAAGTATAACTACTGTATACTTAACTATGTTTCACAAAAACGCACAAATCTCAAAAGCAATACAGTACTCTACACAGTACCTGTACCCCCGAAACAAGTATAACTACTATATACTTAACTATATTTCACAAATGTGCGCAAATCTTAAAAACAATACAGTACTCTGCACAGTAACTGTACCAACGAAACAAGTATAACTACTATATACTTAACTATATTTCACAAATGTGCGCAAATCTTAAAAACAGTACAGTACTCTGCACAGTAACTGTACCAACGAAACAAGTATAACTACTATATACTTAACTATATTTCACAAACAACAATACTAATAAATCGCACATTTATACATCATACAAAACTTAAAAAATCTTTCTAGTCTCTCTTTCTAGTCTTTTCTAACTTTACCTAGTACGTAAATTCTCATACTACGAAAATTTTACATACATTAATCATAACAATAATGATAATCAATTGCTGCCCCGAGTATAATCTCAAAGAAAGACTCACCTTTCTGTTTGGAATCACTGCCAAAATCTTTGGCACACCTGGTCGGGAATCACACACTGAATACTCTTGACTTCCTTCAAAATCAGCCGACGGAAATCAGGGTCTGTTTTCGGCTTTCCTCCGCTTGTTTCTTTCGTTGATTCACCCAACACTATTCACATACAGTAAAATGGACAGCAGGCTCTCCGGGAATTTTCCAGCAACAGGAACACACTTTAACGATAAGGATGGAGACACCACAGGAACTCAGGAGAAATTTGCGTTGTTTAAAGTTCTTTTATTTTTCTCGCACACACGGCTGGCATTTTCCCTTTGTTATTTCTTTTTTTCTCAAAAATTATTTTAAATAAAAAAGGATTCGGGCATTTAATTAATTTGCCAAATGCCAATCCCAGCTCGCTGCCACCAATTTAATTAGCTGTAACGTCTTGGCACAACATTGAAAGTGTACACTAAGCTAATTATTAAAGAATGCCTAGTTCGAGTCTGTCCAGAGTCTCTTCCTCCGTCCGCAGGGTTCAGTTCCGGGAATCTCTCGTCGTAGTATATTAGGAGTCTTTCGAGGAGTCTTCCTTCGTCAGCATGCCTCTCTCTTGGGTATCTCTCATAGGAGTCTGTCCGGAGTCTCTTCCTTCGTCCGCAGGGTTCAATTCCGGGAATCTCTCGTGGGAGTCTATCACGAGTCTCTCCAGAGTCTATCAGGAGTCTTCCGGGTCTTTCGAGGAGTTTTCCTTCGTCAGCAGGCTTCTCTCTTGGGTATCTCTCGTAGGAGTCTGTCCGGAGTCTCTTCCTTCGTCCGCAGGGTTCAATTACGGGAATATCTCCCTTCGGAGTCCTCCCTCTCTTTCTGAAGTCCACTCTTTTAAACTGTAGGGGCGGGTTCACTCCACGCCCCTCATCAATCCCCATTGGCCGACCTCAGGGTTTTGCACCCGGCACCAACGGTCTTGCACGTCATCCATTCGCGCAGAGATGACAAAAGTCCGGTCCCTCTCAAAGGTTCCCGGCGACAAGGGCCCGGCTGACCTCTGGCACTTCAAACACCTCACCGCCGCCTGCAGAGGCGCCAGCATTCAAGACGTACAATCACTGCCCATGAATAGAAAATAATGCAGCGATGCCCGGTCCATAGTGTCCACCAGACACACCGTCGCCGACGGTCCAGCTGTCTGATACAACACAATGCAGCTAAAACTACGTTTTCTCCAGCTGTGGAAATGTTTATGAATAGAGGCGCTTTCTGCATTGTGACGACGTCACAATATATATATATATATATATATATATATATATATATAATATATATATATATAAGTATTTATATAAGTCATATATATATATATATAAGTATTTATATAAGTCAACGTTTATATATATATATACAAGTCATAATAGGTCTCCATTTTAGTCCAAAGACTCTTTCTGTATCTTCAACTGTTATGTTTCTTGGAATCCAATTTCTTTCTTTTTTTGCCTTGTAAGTAATACAACTTTCTCTATTATTGTATTACACCATATATAAAAAAATATATATTTCACTAAACATTAAAATGATATATTTTTTAAACGAATTTATGCAAAATGCGATTTCAAATAATCTTTAAATTGCATAATGTTTAAAAAAAATTCTAGAACAATATATTGTTTTTTGTAACAAAAAAGTTGTAAAATAGATGTATCTAAAACAGGGGTGGTCAACTAGTGCCCCACGGGTCACATGCAGTTCGCAAAGAGGTTTTTTGTGGCCCACCAAGACAGTTAGAAAATCAAATCTCAGTCTTGAATTTAAAAAAAAAATTCTTGAAAAGTGTGATTGTGTACATTTGTCTCTCTCTCTCTCTCATTAAAATGATTCTAAAATTAAATGGACTTGTGTGTGCCTTTGTAGATCATATGGAATAAGCTGAGAAAATAAATTGAATAAAAACCATCTGGATTTTACTTCGGATACATCTATTAAATTTTTAAGGTACAATTTATATATTTTTTGACATACAAAGTTAGCTAATCGACACAATCATTTTAAAACGGTGCGGCTTTCCGGTATCTTCCGTTTCCACAAAGATTTCCCCGATCCAAAATAGTTGTCTACTCCTGAGCTAAAACTTACTATTTTAAATAGATATTTTGAAATGACTGTTTCCAATAAATGTTGTGTATTTATGTTTTATTATTGGGAAAAAAAGCCAAATAATCGATATTATCACTAAAATAACGCAATTCTTTTCAGATCGATTGGAAAATGTGCTGTAAAAAAGCAATCTTTATATACAATTTATTCAATCCCAGTTTTTCATTAAAAAACAAATTTAAACGATAGGTTAAACAATTTAAAGGAACAAATTTGTGTGACTCTTAGAATTTGTAAAGGAAATTTTGGGAGAAAGGCTTTGAAGGCGTCATTTTCTTAAAATTTCTGGAAAGAATAATCACAGATTTCTTTCATAAAATTGGTTGGGCTTCGTGTCGTTTCAATTCTCTTTTTGAATTATAAAAGTTTGAAATGAGTTCTTTAGAAACCTTCTAATAATTAGGATTCATTGAAAGAAAGATGAAATTTCTCTGGATAAAAATGATTACTTCATGCGATAAAATGAGTATTTTTAAAAGCTTATATTATGTACCTTTATTAATTAAAAGCTCCAAACAAATAACTAATTTTCTGTTTCTGTGACCTTTTAAGAAAGCGTTTATTTCGATGTTGGTGAAATTTCATTTGTAATTTTTGTAACGTTTCGAAGTAATATCAGCAACACACAAACACAACCAATTCTCGTGTTTTCTAAAGAAAGAGAACCCTAGAGAAGAAAGATTCTTGATTACATTTTTGAATTGTAAAACATCTGAATCATCATCATTCATTTATATAACTCTTTACATAAATCGGTGTGCATCACGTATTTCTATTGTTTAAAAGTTACCGGAAAGGTTATGTTATGTGAAAGGAAAAAATATACTCCTCTATAATAAATTCATGAGATGACGATTTTTCTGGCTCAAAGTTCTTCTGTTGACTTGGAAATTTCGAGTGTGGGGAAACAGCTCAGGTGTCGCTCTCCTCATTTAATAGTGGGAAAAAAATGTCCTTTACCAATAACTTGCAGGTTGCTCGCCAAGCACCCCACATGATGGCTTTATCACTAACAACGGTGTAGCTGAATGGTCTGATACAGAGTCCTCTTGGACTTACGATTTGCTGGACGTGGTAACACCAGGAAGTCGAAGATATTTCTTTTTCAAATTTCGGAACTTTAACTTCTATTTTAACTAATTTTAAGAAGCTGCGATATTGTTTTGCTAGGGGTAAAAGGAAAATAAGTATATGAATAGCTTAGAAAAATACTGGACTAAGAACACTTAAGTGTGTTTTTTTTTTAAAATTTATATTTGTTTTAATTGTTTTTAAAATTTAATTAAAAATGCAATTTCAATTTTTAAATACTTAATACAAAGGAGCAATGGTAATCTTAGATGATTTAAAAGGCTATTATAACTGCTATCTTAAAGTTTTAAAAATTATTTAATTAAGATAAAATGATTGATTTGCTGTATGGATCTTAAAACGAAATTACTTAATATATATTGATGATATGTAATTTTAAATATTTGATATATTTTTTTTACCCATTATATATATTTTTTTAAGTTTAAAGTACATATTCTTTAGTTATTGGTTGTCTGTTCCTTTTTAAAAATTTTTGAAACTTGAAATTGGTATATTGCATTTCATTAATTAATGTAATTTTTTTTAAATTTATAAATCAGAAATAACATTAGTTGCGTTTAATTAATTTTTTCCCTTTAAATTATAAATACGGAAATTATTTTTGATGCATTATTCTTTAAAAATAAACTTTTTAATCAGTGTAATTTTTTAACATTGTTTTTAATTTAAATATGTTTCTTAAACTTTAAATCCTTAGGTAAAATACAATAATGCATTTTCATTTTCCTTCATTTAAGAGCACTCGGTACCCTAAAAATAAGCACGATATGGTTTCTTTCGATATATTTTTATTTAGTCATATTTTTTGCATTATTTTCTTTTGTGACTCATATATCGCTTGTAAGTCAGAAAAAATTTCAATTGAAAACTAAACAAACAAATGAGGCAACTCAACCATCGCACCTTTTGAGATGAAAAAAAAGCTAAAAATAGTTCCTTGATAAAAAAAAAATCTATTTTAAAACGAAAAATAATAACTATAAAAAAAAGGAAGGTAATATACATATATTTAAAGCAGGCTATTTCTGAGGCATTTATATATATACATATATATATAATCTATATATATATATAATCTGTATATATATATATCTTTATATATATATAAACTGTATATATATATATCTTTATATATATATATATTTATATATAAAAATCCTGTGTTATAGTGTTTGTCCGCAACTGACTCCGAAACTACTCACCCGATCCAAACATAATTTTGTATATTGAAAGTCATTTCGTCCAACTTAAAATATAGGATAGTTTTTTTATCTCAGTTTTTAACGTCATTATTTTCTTATTGCCGGAAATGCGTAGAATCCAGGAAACGGAAAAATTCGCAAATTGTCGGAATGCGCGTATCGGGGCGTGGAATCTGAATTTCAAATTGAATCACCAAAATACCTGTAACTTTGCCGGACAATGTCGGACGACCGTATTTTAGACACAGCCTGGCAGGGGCTTACCTTAAATGACTTCGAGCGCAAAAACTTGTACCCTAGCTTATTTTGAGAAGGGCAGTCTGAATTTGATGTCCGATATGAGAAATTGTCCCAAATTTGCTAGATAATTCTGGACGATCGTCTATTATTACGCAGACCATGACAGGAGCTTTCTGCAAAAGACTTGGAACGGAAAAAGTACTTTTATGGTCATTTCCGGGATAATGAAAGAGAATTCGAAATTGGGTATTAGAAAATCCCGTAACTTTGCCAGATAATGCCGGACGACCGCAATTCCAGTGATTGAACTTGCAGTCTCAGAATAGCCAAATAACAGTCTCTGGTTGCGTCTAGGGGTTGGAAACAAGAATCTGAATTCAGATTTCAGAAACTCCCATAAATTTACAGGATATTGACGGAATTGGGTGTGAAATGGCTTCGCATTCGAGCCCCGCTTACAAATTTTCCTTCTCTCTAGTGGCTGAATTTACATCCGTTGTATGCGTGGAAATGAGAATCTGAAATCAGATTTTAGGAGTTCCGGTAACTTTACTGAATAAAACCAGACGATCTTAATATGCACGAACAGAGGTGTCAGTTTAACTTGCAGAGGAGGGATGCAAAAAGTGGGTCTCTGATGTATTTTGAGATGACCAATTCGAGAAATACCCGTTACTATGTCAAATAATGCCAGATGACCGTATTTTAGGCGAACCATGGTAGGAGTTTACCTTAAAATTCTTGGAGTGTGCAACGTGCCCTGTGTTTTTCTGGGTGGGGAACAAGAATCTGAAATCGGACTTTAGAAACTCCAGTAACTTTGCTGAATAATACCAGACGATAGTACTGCCCCCCCCACACACTTTAGTGATGGAATTTACAGTAGCGTTTTTAATAAAAATAGAATATTTCAATATTATGTGAAGAAATAAAATAAAATTTCTCTCATGATAGGAAAACAATTTCTTAATTTAACAATTTCTTTGAATTTTCTTGTGAAATTAATTCGCCCCAAAAATTGATCGTTTATAAAAAGTATGGGTTCAAATAATATGAAAATGCAATTATTTTAAAGAAAAATATGTAGTTAATGCCTTAAAGTGGTAAATTAAATTTATTAAAGATTATTGTAGTTATTTTTTCAGAATTATAAGCTTTAAAATGGTTTTTCTCAGTTTCTGTTTTTTTTTTATACATTAGGTGCATTCAAAACACTATTCCTTAAATAATTATTTACTAATCACTTCCATTTTTAGGGCAAACAAAATTCTTTTTTTTTTTAAATTAAAATGTAGGAGAGAGATTTGGCTTTTTCATTTAACTTTAGCATGCGTATCAACATTTTATTTTGTTTCTCCAAAACTAATGAATATATTGTAAAATCAACCCCTAAAGTTGTTTAAAACATTTTTAAGAATATTAAAAAAATTTCAGGTAAAAAATCTAATAATTACAGAAGGAATAGAATCTTAAAATTTTCTTTAAAAATTAATGCTTTAAAGTTATGTGAATATTATGTACAAAATTTTATCATTTTCTTGAATAGAAATATTATATAAAATATAAATTTTCAATACATAAATAAAAAAAAAATTGTTCAATAGCTACCTCAAAAGAAATGGCGTAAAGAGGGAGTCAAATTGTGACTCGGCTTTTAAGCTAAATACATTTGTGATTCATTTTCTTCAAAAGAACCAAATAAACATTGAAAAATCCTCCCAAAGGGGCAGACTGAAATACTTAAAGTTTATCTGTATACAAAACTAATATTATTAGACATGTTTCCCATTTTCATTAAATGTAAAAGAATTTTGAAATATTTCCAAGTGTGTACATTCGAATGAAGTATGCATGTTTATATCCGCAAACAGTAAAATAAAATTTACTTTTAGAGGGAAGGTTTATAATATATTTAAAGGATGCTATGTGACTTTTTGGCTTAATTTGCACAATTGATCGCATAAAATCGCATATCTTGTGCACGTATGCGTAACATTTTACAAACACAAATATAAGAACGAAAACAAAATTTAATAGTTGCATTATTTTTAATCATTTAAAATATTTTTTCTTCAAGATGGCTGTCACAAGGAAAGAGTGCATTCAGAAATTTATATTTTGTTCGTGACATATATATAGAAAAAGTAAAATGCATTGCAATGAAATTATTCTATTGATAAATAATAATAATAATAATAAACTAAGCCTCTTAAATTATCTTTCTTTCAGTAATTACATCAAGTGAGAAATATAGGGACCTTGAAGGATAAGAGTCACAGAAATACTAAGAAAATGTCTAGACAGAGGTAGCACAGCTCATCGCATTTTATGGTGTATATTTTCCCCTTTATATTGATAATGCGAGTAGACAGAAGTAAAAAATAGAAAAGAAATTCATTTCAAAAGATTATAAAATCTTGGACAAAGTTTTATGCTTAATGTCTTGTGTAGCCATCATGAGTATAATTCATAGTACAGCACAGACCAAAAAGAAGTATTTTTAAAAATGTCTTTGAAATATACAGCAAAATATTATACGTAGAAATAAGAAAATATATTTTATAAATTTTATGAGTATTTTAAAATAAGTTAATGCATATTCACAAAAATCTAAATATCTGATAGAAAATAATGGATTTAAATAATTATCTTTACAATATAAGTGGTAGTGTCATCTACAAAAGAATGTAATAAATTGTATTAAAATTCTGCAAACTAAATCAAACTAACATTACGTTTATTACAAAAGCGCGATTTAAAAAATTTCATAAGGCAGTCATGTTCTATAATATATCTTATAATTTTTTAGTGTTATTTATTTTGACAATATTTATTATATTTATTAATTGAATAACTGTTACGTCGAAAACAGTTAAGAGCTATCTATATATATAAAGGAGAAAAGCTACTGACTCACTGACTAACTGACTAATCACGATATCTCCGAAACTATTGAACCTACAGACTTGAAATTTAGTAGACATGTTCCTTTCATGAAATACAGATCAGCTAAGAACGAATTTTGCGAAATTCGAAACACAAGGGGCTTTACGGGGGGGTTAAGGGGTGTTATAAATAATTGTTTTCATTCTTACACTACTCAACGTACAGTCTTGAAATTTGGTAAGCAGGTTCCTCTCATAGTGTAGAGATACGCCACAAAATGTGTTTCGTGAAAATATACCCCCAAGTGGCGTTGAGAAGCTTAAGGGGCGTTATAGATAATTACTTTTCCATTTTTAAACTCCTGTTAGCACAGTCTTTAAATATGATAAACAGAATTCTTTTATGGAGTAAAGATTCAAAATGTAATGTGTTTTGTGAAAATCAACCCATCAGGTGGCGTTGCGGGGTCTCAAAGGGCGCTATAGATAATTTTTTCCATTTTTAGTCTATTAGACTCACAGTCTTCAAATTTGGTAAGCAGATTCCTTTCATAGAGTAGAGATCCTCTACAAAATGGGTTTCGTGAAAACAGACCCCCAAGTGGCGTTGCGGGGGCTCAAGAGGGGGGGGGGTATAGATAATTATTCCCATTTTTAAACTATTAGACGTACAGTCTTGAAATTTGGTAAGCATATTCCTTTCGTTGAGTACAAAACCGCTATAAAATAGGTCTCGAGATAATTAACCTCCAAGTTTCATTTCGGGGGATTAAGAATCGTAATAGATAAATATTTCCTTTTTAAAACTATTCGATCTACCTGCTTGAAAATTGGTAGGCATGTTCCTTTCATGGAATAGAGTTCTTCAAATAAAGAGTAAAACAAAAATCGACACCCAAGGAGGGCTGCGAGGGGGGGAAGGGGAGTTAAAGGAAAATAATCCTGTTTAAGAATTGTTAGACATGTGTACTTGAAATTTGTTAAGCATGTTCCTTTTGTTGAATAGGGATCCACTAAGAATGCATTTGACGGAAATCAACTCCTGGGGGAGCAAGGGGTTACTGGGGCGTGTTGACAAAAAATTTCTTTTTTCGAACTACAAGAACTATAATAATGGAATTTGGATTGCATTTTTCTTTTGTTGAATTGAAATCCGCTAAGAACGGTTTTTGAGAGAACGACTCTCAACGGAATTATGAGGGGGGTGGGGGAAATAGTAAAAATTTTACCCTATTAGATTTGAAATTTGGCTTCCATGTTTATTTTATGTAGTAGAGATCCACCTAAAATTGGTTTTGCGGAAGTCCACTTTGTTATAGGGTTACGAAAGTGTAAGCATCATTCTATACTCAATTTTAGATAATATTAGATAATACAAATTAGTTCTGTCCTTTTTTTAATTATTTTTTGTCCTTTTTTTATATTTATAAAACATCATGAAATACCCAGCAAAGCGGGAGGGCAGCGGCTAGTATTGATTATTTATATATTGAGACATATAAATAATCAAGTAAATAAATAATCAATATAATTGAGACATTTATATTACCATTCTGGAATGGTACTTCACTTATATTAAATTTAAAAGCTTTTCATTTCCTAAAAAGTTGCTCTTTAGGTTATATGTAATGCTGTATCTAAGTATTCAGTCTTAATTTGGTTATAGTTACTTTTAAATAGATTTATATATTAATGATAAAAAGTAATTTTAGTTTTAAACTCATTAGGTTTAAATATAATAGAAATCATCAATATATCAATGAAGATAAGCATGAATATTATCAATACATTGCTTTTCGTAAAAAATGTTAATATAAGTTAATTGAATTAAATAGTTGCTAGCAAGTTCACTTGAAGGTAAGCTTTTAATCTGTTTATATAGATTAACATTACAACTAATCTATATATATAAAGGAGAAAAGCGACTCACTGACTAATCACGATATCTCCGAAACTATTGAATTTACAGACTTAAAATTTGGCAGACATGTTACTTTCATAAAATAGAGATCAGCTAAGAACGGATTTTGCGAAATTCGAAACGCAAGGGACATTACGAAAGGTTAAGGGGTGTTATAAATAATTGTTTCCATTTTTACACTACTCAACGAACAATCTTGAAATTGTCTAAGCAGATTCCTTTCATAGAGTAGAGATCCACTACAAAATGGGTTTTGGGAGAATAGCCCCCCAAGTGGCGTTGCAGGGGAATAAGGGGCGTAAGAGGTAAACATTTTCGTGTTCAAAGTACTTGATCTACTGGCTTGAAAATTGGTAGGCATAGTTCTTTCATGGAGTTAATATCTGCTACAAAATGGGTTTTGGGAAAATTGACCCCCAAAGGGTGTTGAGGGGGGTTAAGGGAAGATATAAATAATTATTCCGATTTTTAAACTATTAGACGCACAGTCTTGAAATTTGGTAAGCAGGTTCCTCTCATAGTGTAGAGATACGCCACAAAATAAGTTTCGTGAAAATAGACCCCAAGTGGCGTAGATAATTATTGCCATTTTTAAACTATTTGACGTACAGTCTTGAAATTTGGTAAGCATATTCCTTTCGTTGAGTACAGAACCGCTATAAAATGGGTTTCGCGAAAATTAACCCCCCCCCCAAGTTTCATTTCGGGGGATTAAGGGGCGTAATAGATAAATATTTCCGTTTTTAAACTATTCGATCTACCTGCTTGAAAATTGGTAGGCATGTTCCTTTCATGGAATAGAGTTCTTCAAATAAAGAGTAAAACAAAAATCGACACCCAAGGAGGGCTGCGAGGGGTGAAGGGGAGTTAAAGGAAAATAATCCTGTTTAAGAATTGTTAGACATGTGTGCTTGAAATTTGTTAAGCATGTTCCTTTTGTTGAATAGGGATCCACTAAGAATGCATTTGACGGAAATCAACTCCTGGGGGAGCAAGGGGTTACTGGGGCGTGTTGACAAAAAATTTCTTTTTTCGAACTACGAGAACTATAATAATGGAATTTGGTTTACATTTACGTTTGTTGAATTGAAATCCGCTAAGAACGGTTTTTGAGAGAACGACTCTCAACGGAATTATGAGGGGGGGGGGGGGTATTGATAATTAAAATTTTTTTACCCTATTACATTTAGATTTGAAATTTGGCTTCCATGTTTATTTCATGGAGTAGAGATCCACCTAAAATTAGTTTGGCGGAAATCCACTTTGTTATAGGGTTACGAAAGTGTAAACATCATTCTATACTCAATTTTAGAGAATATTAGATAATACAAATTAGTTCTGTCCTTTTCTTTTATCAAGAGACGAGAGTTACAGGTATAAGTATATATTTTCAATACAATAGAATTCTTAATGCTAGGACTTAGATATCAATATTTTATGTATATAAACAGATATATTTATAAAACATCATGAAATATCCAGCGAAGCTGGAGGGTAGCGGCTTGTAATGTATAAAGCAAGGACATTTATTTATTGCGAATTAACCACTTTTTTACATGCATCAACAATTTATTATGAAATAATTGATATTTCAAAAATTAATACCGAATATTTTTGAAATATTTTAGAATATCTCTCAAAAGCTAACTAGATGATTTAAATTATCATTTTTGTAACCCTTTTCGTTTGCTTATAAATATATATATATAATTGAGAAATTTCCATTCATTTTTTAAATAAGTTCTATTTAAACAAATGTAAAGACTGAATATTTCAATTCGATGTAAATAACTTGTTTCTTTCAAGTGAATATTACTTTGAAAATTCCATGTTTTCAAGTTTGTTCAAAAACATCGTTTTTTTTGCGGGAGGGGGGACAGGTAGTAGGTTGCAGATCCTGATCAATTACAAAAATTAATTTGATAATAAAAACGCGATTTGTTATAAAGAATAAAATATATTTTTTGATTAAGTGAAGGTGTCCAAAAATATACATTTGTCAAAAATCTGTGGGAAATATTATTTAAAAAGGAGCTTTCCGCGTGATATATTTCACTTTCTAAAGAGTTCTAAAAGAAGATACTTGAAACAAAAATTTTAGAGAAAGGAATGCTTTTTAAAAGGTATTAAGTGCTTCAACCAACTGATGACATTGCGCTCACATTAATAGTGGAATAAAGTTGGCGTCTCAATCAGCGTTAATTACCCTGATGCCATTCTTCCCGCCAAGGCCAGTGGCTTGTTCCAAGGCGAAATCTTTTGTTCTCGCCATCTGCATGTTTTCCCTTCTTTGTCAGGACAGACGTCACCAATGACGCGTTTTCGATATTCCCGAAGATCATGAATGGGAATCGTCAGGTGATGGACGCTCTGATTCAAAGTTTATTTACAAATCTTCGAATTCTGCGCTCAGCAGTTTTCCGAGAAATACACGTGCCTTTCGACCGATTCTCGTCAGAGCGGTTTCCGCGATTGATCTATTTTTAATTTTGAAAATTTCGAATGAACATTTGAATGGATGTTCCAAGGAACTGAACTTCTGTTTCATCCTTGAACCGTTTGTGATGCAATCTTTTTCCATTGTAGTCTTCCTTAGTATCTTTTTCTTGGATCAAAATCTTGTTCCACTGAAATTTTTCGTATTTTCTTAAGATAAATTGTTACAAGGAATTCCCAGTTTTTCATTCATGTATTAATCCATTAAGTTCAACTTTAGTGCCCAGTTGGCATCAAGTTTTCGAAGTATTTTGGCGAAGCTGTGTAAGAAGAAATATATTAGCAATTTTTAAGTAAATATATCACAATGTAAATTAAAAATTATTATTTCAAATTTAAATAAATTGTTAACTTTTATATCGCTAATTGTTTACTTTAATTATATATAAATTTTGTAATGAATAGCTACGAATTTTTATGATTGCATAGAAAGATTATGATAATTTGCGCAAAACGCAGTTCTGTTATTTCTTTTTATGAATCTAAATCAGATATTTTTTTCGGAAATAATTATTGAAATATTAATAACTTCTTACATTAATCAATAAGAGAGAGATTGAGTAAATCAATCAATGATCAATTAAAAAAATTTTTTATAACTATTATTTCACTAAAACTGTTTTCGCTTTCATTATAATTTTCCATGATGGGATACTATTCTTGAACAAAGATTAATGATAACACGTTTTTTTTAAGAAAATATTTAAAATCTATATGAGATTAATCTTTTCGTTTACTGTGAGCTAAAATCATGAATACAAAAAAGTTTTTTTTAAATGTTTTTGACTAAAACTAACTTTTGCAAATCTATAATATTAATGCTTATAGAATGTGATGCCATTAATACTTACTCACTTTTTAAGAAAATAATTACGCCACACTGAATTATGTTGCATTATGAATTTTTCACCTATGTGTCTGTGCTTCCCCCAAAAAATCTAAATTAAAAATACAATTAATCATTATTTTCAACCTTTTGTGGCAATTGCCAGCCAGTCTGAGGCGTTGAGTTTGTCCGGTGCTGCATGTGCTAGACATGTAGAATTTTAAAATACAAATAAATAAACGAGAATAAATAAAATGAATGAAAAATTGAATTGAATACACGAATAGAAGAAAATATGTTGAAAACATTATTGCAAGCTCACAAAAAAAAGGGCATTATTAAACAAGTCTGCAGTTACTATCAATAAGAATCCTTACTATCAATACTGGTAAAAAATTTACCACTATTAATGGGTCAATTTAAATGTAGAAATAATAATAAATTCAATAATGTAATAAATTAATGATAGAATTTAAATATTGTTTTCTGCATGGTGCAGAAAACAATATATATGATATTGTTTTAGAAAAAAATATTGTTTTAGAATGAATACGTTGCTCAAATTGATTATTACATTGTAAATTAAGCTCAAGTGGACGTGGTTGCTAGCTTGAAGCCGTCTCGTACATGTCATGGGTCCAAGTCCTGCTGTGTGGCGAGGATGATTCACGTTAAATCTTTTGAAGTTCAGAGTCCTCACATTCAAGTTTGAAATGTCGAATCATGTCTCATCCTTGTTATTTGATCGTAGTTCAAAAATCCTTATACAGGGCGTTACCGAATTCAAATGACAAACTTAGAGGGTTGATAGTAGGCTGCATTGGGATAACAAATCAACATAGAACCTGGGCTCACAAATGACGTTTAGCCGGAGAAGATCGCGATTATAATAGCCATTCGGGTAAAAAAGGCGCCAGTCGGAGTAAGTCTAAAAAAAAAAAAAAAAAACCGTTTATGAATGGTTTGATGTTGAGTGGAAAAAAACATGCTATAAGAGGTTAGAAATACATTTATTAAACACAGAGCATCCTTACAGTATGAACAATGCATCACAGCTGGACGTCAAAAATGCATCGGCAAATGATTATTACAGGAATTGCATGAAGTTGCGGCCTCGTAGGCCATAGCACAGCCGGCATCTGACGAACGAAGGATTGTCGGACGCGTTCAAACACGTTCGATGTACTGGCGATGTCAACGCAAGCAGCGATGATCCGTGCCACCGGCGTTTCATACACAAGCGATTGCAGGTGACTCCTGAAAAGGAACACAAGGGATTGAGGTCTAGGGAGCGTGGAGGCCACGTTCAATCCACCTAATGGGAAATGTAATATGGAGGTGGTTACGCACCGCAATCGAAAAATGTGTTGGTACACTTTCATGCATAAACCACACGTTCTGGCGCGCAGTGGTGGGTTGCTCCTTGCAGCAACTTCGGAAGGATGTGCTGCAGAAAAACGAGGTATTTTTTTCGTTATTGAGGTGTTCAAGAAGAGCAGGTACAGTCCCAACAGATGATCTCCAAGAATCCATGCCCAGATGTGTTGGAGAGACCGGGGCAAGATGAATATGTTAACAATTTTTTGTTGTTTATTAATTTATTTTTAAGGATAGTAAAATTAATTTTACATGAACTGTTAGTGTAGTCTTTTGTAGTATTAAAATATATTACCATTTAATTTTTCAAAAAAAAAAAAAGAAGTAAAGAATAATTTTATTTGTTCATAACCTTAACAAATCATCATTTTGCCCCATCACTGGGGCAAGATGACAACACTGAAAAATGTTGAACATACTTTATTTTTTGAATATGTTACATGGTTTGACAAATGATAACTGTGTTTTTAAGTTGTAACATAATGTTTCAGTTCACAATATTCCTCTTCACAAGCAGGGCATCTTATAACACCGTCCTTTGAAGTTGATGCAACTAGAATGTTTGGCCTGGATTTTATAGACTAAGGCCTACAGGAACTTAGAGTTTTCTTACTTCCTTTTTAGCTTCACGAGCTTCTTTTCTCTGTTTTTTTTTTAAACTTCCTGTTCTTCTTTCTTCTTTTCCCTTTGTTCTAACATTTATTTGGTGGGTGTG
The DNA here is from genome assembly GCA_019973975.1 of Trichonephila clavata. Classification (NCBI taxonomy): domain Eukaryota; kingdom Metazoa; phylum Arthropoda; class Arachnida; order Araneae; family Nephilidae; genus Trichonephila; species Trichonephila clavata. Next base: position 99,921 of record BMAO01014834.1, on the reverse strand, counting down.
TTTGTAAGAATGCTTGAGCTCAGTTTTTTGCTTTTTTTTTTTTTTGTTGAAGTAAAAACTTCTTTAGCGGCGTTGGGCACTTTTTGGTAGGTTAAAATCTTATGAGTTCGCGTCACCGACATGCTCTGACTGGCGCACGCGCAGTATGCTGTTCACCTTAGACACTTTTTGGATGGGTGAAATCTCGTGCTTTCGCTTCACCGTAGTATAGCAGTACATCTGTAGCTATACAGCTGACGTATAGTGCTGTGTATATCTTATAAGTGAAGTTGAATGGATTTGGTGAAAAGTTCAATGTGTATATACTGTACGTTGCTCATTACGATTCCGAGAAGGGGCGATACATGTTTTTGGTTGCTGTTTATATTTCGCCTGGAAAATCTACGAGACAGATACAACAATTTTTATTCAAAAATTTGATGATTTATACAAAAGAAGGTTCTGAAATACTCGAAAAAGGTTTGACAAAAAATATAATGTACCGATGATTTTAAGAGGAGACTTCAATATTAACTTTGCAGATGATAAAAATCTACCACTAATTGAATTTCTAAATGAAACACTTAATTTAAATATGTCCAATGATCGAAAACTCAGTACTAAAAATATAAAACGACGATCGGTGCGGTTTTTACGTGATGCTGAGATAAATTTGAATCAAACATTTTCCTTTCTTACTTTAGTTACCATAAGCCTATTGTATCTTTCTTAGAACAAAAGGAAATAATTGAAAGTACAAAATGTCTAAGTATTGTTGAAATTAATGATGACAATGATGCGAACAATTAAAATAATGTTAAAAATCAAGTGCATTGAAATTTAAGTAAATACAAATGTTATCCATAAATAATATGATTGTATATTAATTATTATTTCAATTGAATCGTATTTATATTTTGTCACGAGATCTTGTACAGCCCATAATATATCTGAATAATAAAAACATGCATATAGACATGCATTTTGTTATTGCTCGGAGTATCAATAGATGTGAAAACCAGATTGATGTTGATAATTTTAATTCAAACATTATGAAACTTCAAATTTTAATGCTAAAAGTTCTAAGTTTTCACTTCTATCGGCATTCTCTAAAACTGCCAATTTTTTCCCTCACATTATGTTGCTTTAGGCAATGGTTTGAAATAAAAAACACTAACAAGTTTCTTTGGTGCATCGGGGGGGGGGGGAATCAGCATTTCCCATAAGTTCTGGTTCTTCCGGCGAGTTTAAATGTCAGTTTTCTACTTCCAGGGTTTGAGGATTAGCACTATTATTCTCAGTTTCATCGCCAACAGCATCCTGGTCAGTAGTTTTTACCGCAGCATAGTCATGTTCGCTAAACACAAGAGGATTATGAGGCTCGATCCTACATTATTTAAACCCTTTCAACTGCATTTCCAACTGTAGCTGCTTTGAAGTTAGTGGTGCTCAAAAGCTCACCAAATTTTTTTTCTGTGATAGTTTGTTCTAGATGATTGAACATAAAGTTGTCACATTCTTGGCTATAGTACGTTTTTAAATGGTCGAAAAATGACACAACAAGGGGCTGGAGACAATGTGATGCGTGGGGCGACAACCCAACCATGATGATGCTTTTCGCTCTGCAATATAATAAGATAGCCTGCAGAGTTATATGAGTTTTGTGATTGTCAAAAATAAACATAGGAGATTCTTTGCTTGGTTTCACATGAAGATAAATGTGCTTCAAAAAAGAGAAAAAGGTGCCCTCATTGTTACAACCTTTATCACTAGAGTAGCCTACAGTTCCTGGTGGGGCTCTTTCTACAAGTTCAGGAAGCATTTTCATTTTCTTACAAGAAATCTGAAAAGGTGGCAAGTAAAAGCCAGTAGCTCAAAAGCAACAAATTATTGTTACATTTCTTCCTCTTTGTGTGTGTGTTGGGGGGGGGGGGTTAGCGGATGGCAAAAATGTCTTCCTCTGGTCACCCCCCTTTCGAAAGAAACCTTTCCCGATCCGATGCACCCCCTTAGTCTCAGGAGAGATGGAAGCGCAAGGTCGCGCGGACAAACACACATACGAACAAGTGTTTAAAGGATTTAATAGAATGGACAACATAGTTAGTTTAATAAATTCCGAAACACGAGGCAAGATTACGAGATCGTCATCTGTCCCCATACTGTCTGTTTAAAAATATTCGTTCTCATTATCATAAAGAAAGGCAATTAATTGACATTTATTCATGGTAATAGGTAGTATTTAAAACCAAGTTACTCATAGATATTAAAGTTAAACGATACATCTTACCTGTATCTGTAGCAGAGCTTATTTGCAAACGCATAAAAGTTAAATCGTGGCAGCGGAAAACAATACAAGCTTCACAACTAACACAAAAATGGCGATTTCAGCGTGTCTATACTATTGTTTAACGAACGACCAAAAGGAGAGCTAGTAGTGTTCGTTTGATGCTGCTACCTAATGGAAAACGGAAAAATTAATACATTCGTCATCTTGCCCCGGTCTCTCCTACATGGAACTTGTATAGCACTTTCAACGACATGGTGAATTACGGAGGACCACATATGGGCTTTGTAAAGCAGCATTCATCTGTGAGAAGAGCGTTTTCTAGGATCGTTCTGTGCGGCATCCAGCCTACGAACGCAGCCCCTTATGGAAGAGTCGCAAGTAGTTGGACCTTTTACAGGTGGTACGGATACATCGTCTCCACACGCAGTACCTTCCACATAGTTTCGTTACGAATACCCAGTTCTGCTGATTGTATAGTGGTCGACGGCGACTTAGCAAAACATTTCAATACTCGGACTTCCAGTTCAGATGTGCGCACTTTGCGTTCTTGACCAACATTAGGTCTCGTTATTCGAAAGGATCCGGCCTCTCTCAGCCGTCGATCGATGCTTGTGAAGGTGGTATGGTGTGAACATTGCCTCCTTAAAAAGTGGTTTGGATACATTGTTTGTGCTAGACATCCATTGCAATCGGTTTGGCCGTACATGCGGTGCATATCTGCATATTTCTCGTTCGTGTTATCCGACATTTTTAAAAAGACGTAGATGCTTTATCCAACGCTTACCTATGACAAATATTTCACCAATTTTATCCTCCATAGATGAGTGGGAAATTTTACATACGGGCAGGTTTCTTCAACTCCACTACGGTGAGTGTCTCTGGAACAACAATCAGATTCGAATTTGGAACATGGGATATTAACCCAACATTACTCGCGCCGAAAAGAAAAAAAAACGAACGGGATTTTATACGCAAGGTATCTCACACCCAAGGGTGTTTACACTCTATTTTTTTCCGTTAAACTTGTATAAAATGGTGGGAAAAAAAGAAAAATAGGAAATACAAAATGCTCGTTACACTTTTCAGATGTAAATTTAGTTTTTCTGTTCCTTTTATTAAGTCATGCAATACATCGTTTATACACTCATTTAGCCTACGTTGAGAGTGTGAGTGCGATGTTTTTACTGGATCTTAGTTATTTTTAACATTTAGTAGACGCACTGGTTTCTACATTCTTCTGTAAATCGAATTCCAAATATTTCAGAATCAGCGTCTGGCAGGATGTTCAGCAGGTGGTTTATGAGTATGCGGAAATTGATAATTGTACATTGTACACAATTGTGATAATTAGTACAATTTATCACCGCAATGTTCACCAATACAGAAATATTGTGATAGGCTAACGATTACATTTTACAGCCATTGAGTATTATGTAATAATCTGATCAACAACGATAATTCATCCCTCAATTTAACTATGGAAAAATATTATTTCAGATTTCAACCAAGACTGATGTGGACTGTATATGAATCAATTGTACCATCAGTATGTATTGTTGAAAGTAGAAGGCAATTCCAATTTTTCTTCGGTGTATATAAGGTACTTGTGTTGTACCTTTTCAAAAGCAATCATAGAGGAATAAACTTCTCTATTCTTTGAATCGAAACATTTTGGAATTTTTTCTCTTATTGTTCCAGCGTAATAGTTATTTTCTTTGTCAAAAATTCATCTGAAAGTGGATAAGATGTATACTAGTTGTCTTTTAAACTTACGTTTTTCCAAAATATTTCTTTGTCTTTTCCTATAAAGAATTTATTTTCAAGAGTGTCATTCTCTTCAAAATTTAGATCGATTTAAGTAGAGGACTCATACTTATCAGGATACTCTTCGTCATTTAATTCTTCCCAATCATCATCACAAAGAAACTTTCTTCATCCGAAAATACTGTAGTACTATGTCTATTAAACAATGCATCTATCAAATTATTTAAATGTCGCATTTCTTCATGATAACTACAATAATACGTGATAGCATAAGAAAGATTTTAAAGCATTTTTATATACTCAGAACTGTAATAGCAATTCATGTGCAGGGTATGACATACCCAAAGAGGCTGTATCCAAAACTGTATATTCAGAATTTGCCTACATGCTAAGACCCTTCAAAGGATATGATCTTTAAGTCAACTACACGAGGAGATATCAATTTTAAAAAAATTGAAGGAGCATTGAAAAATGTTAGGCGGTGGGTATTCCTGTGCGTGGACTGCCGGGTTATTTTCCAGATAATTTTATAACAATTTAGACAAGGAAAAATATTTTAGAGAAGTTAGTTAATCATATTCATAACTTAAGTCTCTTTGTGTGTGTGAGACTTTAATATTAATACTAATGCTGTCCACCTTTAATAAAAATGTGGAGCATATGAAATATGTCTTTTTCAACGACTTTACGGAACCCTTTATTCGTTTTCTTGTCTCTTCGATACAAATTTTTCCCGAGCGTGGTTCTATTTGGGGGAGATTTGTGACGTTAAATTTCTTTTTGTACATATCAGTTCAATTTAGTTTCTATTTCGTCTTCTCTAAAAAAAAATAAGAAGATATTTTGTATCAACCGTTCTGCAGAAATTAGGTCATATTTGGAACCCATTAACCTTTCCATGAGTTCACACTGACCTTAAAGTGTCACCCGAGCATGATTCGTTGTTTTTCAAATAACTTTCCTTGCCAGAAGGCACGGATTATATTTGGCTTCAACAATCCAACAAAAATTGCGATATTCTTCAATTACACGAGGTGTGTCGGTTACATTTTTGATCAAATCTAATGGTCTCTCGCTTTTGAAATTACCATTAATTGAGCTTGTTGAAAATTAGAACTTCGGTACATTTAGTTTCGAATTATTTAAATATTTTAAACTACTAGCCGAAAATATTTCTTTCCTTTTTTGACCCTTTTTTTTCCTCTTCATAAACATTAATTTGTTTTAAAAAGACCAATTTTTTCAATTTAAGATTAATATCAAATCATTTATACGTAATTTAAGTGGATAAAAATATATTATTGTTTCTTAAATTAAAAATAATTTATAAATATTTTTTTCTTAAATATAATTTACCAAATTACTTTTTCTTGATTCGTGGGAAAATCGTTTGATTATAAAAACTGTGTGTGATTGAATTTCTAGAATCCAATTTAAAAAGAAACACGAACAATATTTAAAAAGAAATATGATAAGAGAGAGAGATCATAATTCATGACAAGTTCATTGTAGTAATAAACTGTTGCCAACCAATTAGAGAGCATTGGTAATAAAGGGTTGAAAAACAGAACGTGCAACATCTTTTAGTGCATTGAAAGCAATTCTGTGTTGCAATTTCAAGAGTGCGGATTGTTAATATTGGAATTATGTGTAAATGTTTGTTTCAGGCTTACAATGAAAAATACAAAATACTACTTTTGAAAGAAGTACTGATAAACTACCATGCGGTCTTTCTAGCGTCGCGAGAATGTTGAAAAGATATTCTGAAACAAATTCTTTTACGGTGTGGTTTGGACAACCAAGAAAATCCAATTTACGTGGGTACTGCGTAGTACCCACTATATTGTACTAGTAGAATACTGCACAGAATTTCACTTTCAAACAGAAAACTCACGCAAATTTTGAAAATAATGATCTTCAAATGTAAATGTATGCTCAAGAAATGTGAAAGGAAGCTTACTGGAAATGAGATTACGAAACCATTGCTGACCGATTTCTAGCGTAGAGAATAATGGGCGTGCGTGGGATCGCTTATTATGGGCTACTCGGTAATATTAAGTGATGAAAGTCAGTTTTTTGTATTTCTCTTAGGGTCTATATAAAACGATACACTCATGAGGAATTCAGCCCCCAGTGTTTGAAGTCTACTACAAAGCATCCGACGAAAGGTCTTCTGGCAATATATGAAGACTTCACATCGCGAGAAACCAGGAAATGCTACAAAAAAAATTGCTACTAAAAGCGAGACATTTTTTGGGGGGAATCATTTATGGATTTTTCTCGACGATAAATTATCCATGCCACCATGCAAAGGTGGTCCAGAAATGGTTCGATGAGAAATCTGTGAATAAAATGACACAGAGCTAGGACATCGTTCAGATCTTAATCTGGTAGAAAAACTGTGGCATAACATTGGTTAATATGTGTGTGTGTTTCAAAGTAAAGTCCTTCAATGGAGCATGAGTTGTGTGTGATGAAGCTTTTATGTTTTCTTTCAACCATGTTGTCACGAAAGAAATTCTGGTGAAATTGAGGCATTCTATGACAAAATGGTATAGAGTCGTAATAAAAACAATTGGCTATTCCATAAAATATTTATGTTAAAATATGTAACAACCTTGTAATTTTCAAAATGCATATTAAATGTACCGTCTTTGTAAATTTTTATGTTATTCTGCCACTCATATTACATTATTATACTCATATGTTTTCTGTTTTGTATGTACTATACATTCTTGTGTTCAGGTAGCTGTACTGTAAAAAGTAATCGGGGTGTTTAAGAAACTAGTAACATGTTTAAATTAGCACGAAAAGTATATAAGAATCAATAACAACATTTAAGATAGTAGAATAATTTCATAAAGGAAAATTAAATCAAACACGAAAATTAAACAAAGAAATAGTTAGGCTCAGGACTCTTTGCCACCACTATATATATAATAAATGAATTTTTTATTAATAGATGCGTGGAAATATACTTTGAAGATACATGTGTTTTCTAAAATTCTTATTGCTCCTATCAAAATATCTTTTTGTCTTGGGGCCATTTAAAGGTCTGACTTAATTTCAAAATTTCAACGGAAATGTGATTAGGATACACCGTTTCAGAATGTTCTTCCTAAATTGTCGAATTTTATATGTATAATTGAAAGCAAGGATGGATAGAAAGGATACTTACAGAAATTATTTCGTTGTTTTATTAATCTATAGTTCTCTTCAATGTATTGTTTTTATAAAAAAGAGGGGGAATCATATATACAAAATATAATAATTCATAAATTTTTTTCGTATAACTCTAGATGAGCTAAAAATATGAGAAAATGCAATTTACTGTAAGAAAAGTCAATTAAAAACTATAAGCAGAAATATTGTTAGTTTGTGCAGTTAGTACTTCAGCGAACATTTTATTGGAATTTTTGTGTATTCAACGTGCATCAAATGGTACACGATCGCCCCTAATCGAAAAGGGTCGGTGCGCTTTGAAGTCTTGCTTAGGGAATTGTTCCTGGAACATAGCCAATAACTTTGTCAACATCTTCTGTGTAAATACCAAATGAATGTTTTGTAGAATGTACTTGAAATAAGTTAAGTGCAAGAGGAATAAAATTCAATCGTAGATGGTTTTTTTGAACATCCGGAATGATATTTGATTCAAGTTGCATAATTTGCGTTAAATTGCTTGAAGACATAATAAGTTTCCATAAGCGCATATCAATAATATCAGAATTGATCTTTTAGTGAATTGTGCTGTTTAAAAGGAATTGTGTGAATGTTCACCCTCCGAATATGTAATACGTTCTCCCTTAATCTGACTGGGTCATTCGGAAGACCCGTAGCGGGCACAAATGAAAGTGTGACATTTAAGGCAGACATTTAGGAATGTTTCAGAATAAGAAAAAACAAATCAATCATTAAATTACCACCAAAAAAGTTTGATGGAAATTTTACGAAATGTATTGGAAATAGTTCTAAAAACATTTCGTCAGAATAATTTCAGGCTTTGATTTTCTTAAATACGCGTCAAAATCTTCTAAATTTTATCAAATAGTATACATTTTATTTTTGACTGGAATATATGAAAGCGATTCGCTACTTTTTTTACATTATCATTAATAAGTGTAGCATAATTTAAGTGATTTTTTTTGTTTTTATTAACATGTTGTTTATTTTCAAGTGCATTTTTCCAGAAATGCATTAAATTATTTTTTGAATTAAATATTAAGTTTATTTTCTCAGTCTTATATATGACTTATTATTTTTGTGATGCAAACAATGAATAACATGCGGTGTCAACCACTTCTATGGATATTCTCTCACCTGTTTCTTTTGAAATTTCATTTTGCGTATCGTGTGGTTACGGTCCGACGTTTTTACAGTGGAGTCCCGGGGCTAATATGTGTAAGAAGGGGGTTGCTGAACTTTAAATCCATCTACGCTTTAAGTATTCATGTGGGTGTGACTTGAAAAATGAGAGAGTGGGCTGCCAGCTCGGGTGTCATCTCACTGAGTTTATTTTCTAAATCTCGTCCTCTTTAAAATGACCAGGTCCGTCACCAATACAATACAATACAATACACACACACACACACACACACAACACAAACACACACACACACACAACACACAAACACACACACACACACACACACACACAACACACACAACACACACACACACATATATATAATAGACGTGACCGTTGACATGATTTCTTTAATAATATGATCGCTATTGTTGATGGTTTCTTTGGATGATATTGACGAGGCATTCCGGTGATTAATTAAAACTATTTATTCCACGTCTTAAGCACATAAAACATTACAGGGACGACACAATATATACGCACAACCAAACACACTGCAGCCGGCTACATGTTTACGCAGACAAAATACAGAAGCGAAAGAGGGAGTTGGTCTCCAGGAATCTCGGTATTTATAGGCGTCTCAAATCACATGATCTGAGTGGGTAGCTAGAGGTAGTTTAAAATACTGCCGTTAGGCGGCTGGCTTAACTTATTACTAAAACGTTGGTACTGAAGGGATGGACCATTGGCAATTAAAAGATATTTAAAAGGATTATATTACTGGGAATTATTACATATATATATATATATGAAAGAGGGAATTTATCTATAGAGAAATGTCATTGATATCGTAATCTCAAATGTTCTGCTGGAACAGAAAGAATATTTTTTTTCATTCACTGAAAATATCACAACAAGGATTAGAATCATTTTTGCAACTATACTCAGATTGAATTTTTGATGAATATTTTAAAAGAAAAGAATGATTATGAACTCTAAGAACGGAAGGTTTTCTCTTTGGAAAAGTGACCTCTAGATCGTATATGTATAAAAGAAATTTATTTTTCCATCATCCGATTTAAAGAACAGAATTAAGTCAAGGTAAGGATATTGACCCGACCTTTACTTCTCAGAAGGAAATGAAACCAATCCGTGCTGTTTTCAGTAAGACTGAAAGAATTGATAACAGGTAAACAAACCGAATTGGTTTATTTTTGAATGATTCGTATATTTTAAACCTACGGACACAAAAGATCTCAAGAGTTAGTGTTTGAATTGGGAAGTTTATGCATGAAGGTCGCATGATTCGATGTAGAAGTCTCAGTAATACTTCATTTAAGCTCTACGTCCCGAGTGCAGCCGATGCCTCAGATCGAAGGATGCATGTACTTTCATTTCCTCGAGTAAGCTGCATTGTAATCGCAGATTTGGGAGATTCTAGAACAGGAAATTCTCGTTTCGACTCCATTGATGAATGAATCTTCGAGTATTCGTGAAGTTGGAGAACAAAAGCGGCGCCTCGTCCGATTGTTCGAACTGCATAAACAGCTAAAATAGAAATTCCAATAAAGGAAACGAAATTTGCATTTGCTTTCGCCTTTTCTAGTTCAGAGTTGGAAAAGTTTTAGAAGGGGATGTGAAATCGTTACGCAACGCATTGGGTGATCAACTGTGTTAAATTTTCAATAATATTTGATACTAAAATTTTAACTTTCCGGATTTCACTAATTTCCATTTTAGTTATCCCTTTGAATAAATGCATGTAATAATGAACATGAAAGACACAAAGTTGCGAATAACTATTTGCCGTTTACTGTCAGTATTCTTAGCTGTTGCTGATTGACTGCGTAGTTTGGTAAATATTGTTCTACTTGTAGTCTAGAATGAATTACGACTTTTAGATATGTTAGTGTGTATATTGAAGTAATTTCTATTACTGGTCAAGCATACTTTAAAATTCATTTGACTGTTATTTTTTTGAACAACAACTGAATAATATTTTAAGCAAAATGGGGAATGATAAGATTCGAACATTTAATTATTATAAAAATAAAAATAGACATCTTATATTCCTGTTATCTATTTAGCTATCATACTGTAATGTGTATTCTACTATATGAAAGTGGCATGCGGAGTGAGTGAGTGAATATTAACATCCCACGTTCAGCTACGGTAGGGCTTTTGGTGACGGACCTCGCCATTTTGAACCATGTTCAAGAGAAAACGACACCTCAGCTGGTACCCCCTCTCCTAATTACCACACTACACCAACCGGAGGACGTTTAAGCTCCCCACAGATTTAATGGGCATCGCTCCCCAATACGGTGGGTAGTGGCTTACGGAAAAGTTAGGATTCACGTGAACATTATCATTAATCTCGTTTTCGGAATCGTGAAAGATATGAGCAGACATTGTCATTTGAATGAGATCGTGCAATTGAACTTAAAGAATCAGGTTTGTCTAATCTCAATATTGATCAGCAATTGGGTCGAGGCGATGCTGTTTTTCGATGATGTTGGCAAGAATGGTGAGCCATGCCCATACAGAGCTTCCAGAATGAAAGCGATGACTGAACGCGAAGACAGACATAAAGATTGTTAGATCCGCGTACACATCCCCTGATGCATCCTTATTAACTTTTCAAAGTGAACCCGGACACAGATTGCAAACACTATCGATAGACGACAGCATCGAATGGAAGCTGAAAACAGGGATGTGATTGTTGTAACATTGCAGTGGTTCCGGAAGTGTTCGACCTGGTATCTCAAGAACTGAGGTAGAATGGTTTTCAGCTATGAGTTTGCGCGTCTAATATCCTGACTATTTTAATTATCATCCGTGTGTAACACTGGTACGTCGACGATGTTTTATGCCCCGTTGTGTTGCCATTCTATTCATGAAGTATGGATTTATATTACAAAAAGGTATAATATATGGTCTCCTTTCCACTATTTTTGTCATCGTGCTTCTCCAAAACATTCCTGGCCAGCTTGACTCCCAGGTTTTCGCCAGTAGAACACGTGTGAGTTTTGATGAGCACAGGTGCTTTTATCTGTTCCTGGAAAGCACCGTTCTAAATCGCCATTTGGAGCACATCTGGCAAGCAATCATACAGTCGGGCATCCACCAACTCAGTAGTCAATACTCAGCCATATTTATAATTTTTTTCCATTAAAATCACTTTTCTTAAAGTACATTTGTAACGGCATCTAAGCAATTAAAGAGAAATTTAAAAATACATTCTGACTCAGCGAGGCATTCTTAAATTGCATTAGAATTAGGCAGCAAGAAATTAAACATTATCTAATTCATAAAATAGGTATTTTGTTGCCTTCGCTGTAAAGAGACATATTTGCGTTGGCAACCAATTCAAATGTTAAGCAATGTATACTCATGAAAAGTTGAAAAATATTATGATCCAAACAGTAGTGGGTGATATCATCATTTAAAAATATATCAATGGAGCAAATAAAAAGCTTTAAATACAAAAAAAAGAAAAATGTGTTTTTCTCGAAGATTATTTTTTTCATGGATTTGCACGCAACAAAAGAATTGAGTCATCCCCTTGCACGAACGGGGTTCACGAATCAACGATGAAAATTTAAATCAACTAACACTGGTGATATCTTCACAGTTTCAGAGTGTGTGTATTTTGAATTTATTGTGATATAAGCAAAAAAAGTCGTGCCACATTTAAAAAGTTTTATTTTTTATATATTTCTTTCTTGAAGATACATTTATTTTTTTTCTAATTGATAGTAAGTCGTACGCTTTTGGAATTATTGCGTGACTTAGGGTCCTTTAAGTCAAAGCTTTAGAGTCTAAAGCTACACGAGAGAGAGAGGGCTGTTGGCGATAGATCGCGTCATTTGGAACCATGGTCGTGTGATGACACCTGAGCTGGCACCAGCTCTCGTAACTTCGACACCACACCAACGGGGGGATCTTTGACTTTATGTTCTGCACTCGCTACTCGACTTATGGATATGGGTTTTACGAAGAATTTTTTTAACCCCTTAACTGCCACCGGCGTATAAATACGTATTAATCCACCGGTGCTTTAAATGTCCGAGGCGGATATATACGTCCTTTTGAAATACGACTCTTTTCTTTACGTTGTTATCAGTAAAACTATTCCGAAGGCTTTGGAATGCAATAAAATGACCTTGATAGTGTGTGTGTTTGCGTATTTCAGAGAGAAATGTGCTTATTTGTACCTTTTCCCTTCCAAATACATCGTATACGCACTTTTGTGAAGAACAGTGGCACTGGGGATCGAATCGCGCAACTTTTAATCGGCAGTTAAGGGGTTAATGAATTAAGTGAAGTCTGGTTAGCATCCAGATTAGTCCGAGCTTGCTAAGTGTAAGGAAAATATTAAAAATAAATATTGATGTTGTAGTTGCTAACATTTTTTCTTAGTTAGATAAAAAAAAAAAAAAAAAAAAAAAAAAAAAAAAACTTTAACCATTGATTGTTGGATTGTTGGTTTTTTAAAATGAAATCAGTTGCATATTTTGACAATTTTTATTGTTTAAAGATCATTTTCATCATTTACCTCATGAGTGATATGAATGACTTTTGAAAGAGAATGAGTTGCTTCAAAAAAAGCAGCAATATTTGGCACAAAACGTGTACTTTTTTTTCTTTGTAAAGTGATTCATTTTGTGTGTTAAATTGTTTGAGGCTATTTCTTGCAAATACCAATTAAATTTTAAATAATTTCCATGCATTCAGTCAAACCACTTAATTTGTTTTAATAAGTCCCAAGATCTCAATTTTTAAGCTCTCTCCACATGAATAAAATTCAATTGGTTTTCTTTTGTTAGAGAGATACGATGCTTCGGTGCTTCCATTACTCACTCCTCACCATTTATCAAATCTGTTTTATGCTAATCAAAAAACAACACGAGAGTTTTAAAAAAAGAGGACGAAATAGGGTCCTACTACAAAAACAAGTCTGGAAAACGTAATTCAAAGCTCGTGACAGAAGAATTTTCTCATATCATTCCTTTTTCCACTTTTAGAATTTAGTATTTTTTTTAGGCAAAAGTATTCCATTTGCATTACAATGCGTTCTTATTCGAGTGTGGAAAGCCAGCCTCGGATTTAAAGTGTTTTATGCGAGAGATGCAAAGGAATTATTTTCTTGCCTCTCTATGATGGAAGAGTAAATCATTTTGCTTATTTTTAATACGTCATCTTATTTCGAAAGAATGAATAATTGTGTGTGTGTGTTTTTCTTAGAAAACGGAATTTTTCGACAAGGTTTTCCAAAACATTAAATGGAGTTTGTATGAAAATGGGGAGGAGTTGAAAGATTCGATTTAGGTTATAATGTTTCATGACTTATTAGCAACTTTTTATGCAGCTCTGAACTTATTCAAATCCATTTAATGTTTAGAGTAAAATATCAACTTGTACAATATTATATGCGTTATAGTTGAATTTTTGGGGAAAAAAGTTTTTTCTTTCAAATTGAAGTACATTTAAAACCACAAAGAATTTTACAACCTTTTAAAAATAAAGCGTTCCGAAGACGTTGTTGTCTGGGCATCTTGGAAAAATTTGGAAGAAAATATAATGGTTCAAATGGAAAAAAAAATTATACACATCCTTGCTATCTTTATATTTGCAATGTTAGGGTTAAGTATTTGTTATATTAGTGTGTCTATTTTAGTTTATGGTTCATATTATCTTATTCTTTGCTGGCCTATTGCTTAACATTAAGCTAGAATTATTGACACTTTTTCTTACGTATTTATAGGACACAAAATCCATGGACCTCACAAATGGCCCTAAATAAAAATAAGATTAAAAAAAGAAAAATAGACTAATAAGAATAATTAAAAATGGTATTTTAGATTGTTAATGTGGCCGCACTGACCAAGTGATCTAGGCATCGGATCATGGCTAGCGTGTCATGAGTTCGATCCTAGTACCACTAAAGATCTGCCGTGTAGGGGAGCGATGTACGTTAAATCTGTCGAAAGCTCCAACGTCCTCCCGTTGGTGTGGTGTGGTAGTTAGGAGAGGGGGTCCCAGCTCAGGTGTCGTCCGCGTCACTTGACCATGGTTCAAAATTACGCGGACCGTCGCCAAAAGCCCTCGTGTTGCTAATCAGTGCGACGTTAATATTCACTCACTCACTTTAGATTGTTAATTTTAGTACGCGTTTCAAAATTAGAAATGAAAAAAGTTACAATACTTTGAATTTTAAAAATAAGATTATATGAAAAAAAATAAATTCACACTTTTAAAATATTTGTGTAGCAATTAATACATGAGAGTATATTTCAGAACTAAAAATACAAAATAAGTAAATATGTAATATGAGAATGTATAAAGTGCATAATAAATAGAGCTAAGAAAAAATTAGTTAATTTCATAATTTTGAATGCTTTTATGTTTCGGAATTTGTAAATAAAAATTTTAAGCATTTTTTTTTCTGATTGCTTAAGAAATATTCAAAACAAATTTTCCGATGTAGGATGCAATATGAACTTAACTGAACATGTAATTGTCTATAATAATTCACTAATTTTTAAATTTACAACGTGGGTTTCGAAAATAGAAACTTTGTATCACATATGAATTTTATTTTATAGAATTGATAACATTATTTTTTTTTCTGCTTCAACAGGAAATGGATAACATTTAACTAAATAATAATTTTGATAAATTTTAGAATAAAACATTGCAATATCTTTAAATTTTAAATTTTTGAGAATTTTATAAAATTACCTCCGTTTTACTATTCGGGTATAAAAGTTGTATCATAAAGTATATATATATTAGTTCTTTTTGAAAAAGAAAAAAAAAATGTTCGAAACCAAATCCATATTACCAAAATTTTGCTCAAATAACAATAAAACAGTTTTCTTTTATCAGGTGTTCTTGTAGAAACTAAAGAATTTCGAATGTAAGGAAATCTGGAACGAAAAATACGTGCTATGTGAAAACTCTATGTAATAGTTCTTAAATGCCCGTGTGGTGACCGGATTAGACGTAAGTTCGTGCGTGTCGTAAAAGGCGACTAAAAGGATCAGAAGTCCAACCTTTGGCAATCCTCAATTAATTAATTAATTATGACCTTTGCACTTTGTCATACACGACAACAATAGTTCTTAAATTCAAAAAAATAATTTTGGAGTTAATGAAGTTTGATAAAAAATGTTTTATACTTAATAATATTTCTTCAATGAATAATTCACATTGTGACGTTTGAGACAAATAAAGGTAACGTGGTATTGGTTAATTAAAATGTTAAGTTTAATTAAATCACATCTATTATTTACAGATTTACATTGAAGTTAGAAATTAGATCATTAGAGTCCAAGTTCTGTTGTTTTGTGAGGGAGGAATTTTTGCGTCCGTTTTCAGCCAAGTTTTCAAATCATCTTCCTTCTCTCTTCCTGCCCTCGCTAGGCTTCGTGGATGACAGAGGCCGGCGTGTTTAGCTTCGAGTTACATGCAGTGGTGGGCGGAAAGGGGTCCTTCTGGTGTCAAAGGTTGTCGGGGCGATGTTCAAGACTCAATATTTTTAAGGGTGCAGGTCTCAATGCACGTGTGGTGACCACACCCGCAAAGAAGCCGATTCACAGCTGTGTGGTGGGAACGTTACAACATATTCACGTATTTTTGTGAGACTTTTTTGAAGCTTAGATTTTTGTATTATATAACAACTTAATTCTGATGAAATTATTTAGGTAAGTCCGTAACGAAAGAAATGGTAGGCCTACAAATGTTTTTTTTAAAAAATTATTACATATAAATTTAAACACAAATATAACAACAATGCAAACATGTTTAAAAATTATTCAAATGTGGAACTAGTATAATTTACAATCTGCTAAATGAATTTTTGTTCAAGATACGAAATAGGAAAAATAATTTATGGAACTTCCAGAATTACAAAACTGTATCAAAAGTTCAATATTTATAAAGAACATAATTTGGTGCTTCTTATAAAGGAATAAAAATAAATTGTGCGATATACATATTTTCTACATAAAAAAAATGTTTGTCTTTGTTTCTAATGATTTGATTTGGAATGATAGGTAGTTTTTCGTTCTATCTTTCTGGTCAGATTTTATTTCTATACCAATTCATTTGGTTTTTATTTACAAAAGTTTTAATCTTTATCCAGTCAGAATTGAAACTAAAAAAAGGGAATTCATCCTTTCAAATATAATTTACTTATGTGACTTTATTGTTTTTAAATATAAACATGGAGTAAAAGTTATTAAAAGTTTCTTTTTATTTGATTTAAACATAATTTTAGAAGTAATATTTCATTCCATTCAAGAAAATTTGATCAATTTGTGCAACATTTTTTTTTTTTTTTGTGAATATTTCCTGATGTTGGCTCGAGTAGAGATTATGCCTTCGTAAAGCTCATTTATGTCATATAAAATTTTTTAGTAATTGATAAATAAAGAATGAAGTTCCCAAAGTCGAAGAGACTTAGTGTAGAAATTGAGTTTTTATTTATTACACTTGTTTTACGAAAAAAATGTCGTTAGTAATCTCACCTTCTCTTTTTTCAGAACAGGTCGACTGTTATCCAACAACACTTCTTCTTCTAAACATCTTTCAGGTGAGTTGACTTTGACATTTTTTTGTAATACATTTAAAAGTGTTACTTCATGGAATAAATGCATTTGATGAAGTACATCCTGAAATAAAGTGTTTATCTAAACACCAAAATGATTAAAAAACATTTGTTAATACACGTTATTGCAACCCCTTGTTTTTCCATCGGTTTTATCAAACAAAGATATAAAATAAACACAGGAATTTCTAGGTTGAAATACTAAAGGCATTGGAAAACATCCAAGCTTTTTTTTCATTAATGAATGAGTGAATATTAACGTCGCACTGTTCAGCCACACGAGGGCTTTTGGCGACGGTCCGCGTAATTTTGAACCATGGTCAAGTGACGCGGACGACACCTGAGCTGGCACCCTCTCTCCTAAATATCACACCATACCAACGGGAGGACGTTTGAGATTTAACGTGCATCGCCTCCCTACACGGCGGGTCTTCAGTGGTACTGGGATCGAACTCATGACACGCTAGCCATCATCCGATGCCTAGACCACTTGGCTACCGCGGCCACTTTTTTTTCCGTTAAAGATGTCATCTTGCATTAATCTTCAAGGCAGTTTCTGTGGCCGCGGTAGCCTAGTTGTTATGCTCATGAACTCGCAGACTGCTGTTCGTGGGTTCGAGTCCCGGTACCTCTGAAGACCCGGAATATAGAGGGGTAGATGCACGTTTAATCTGTTGGAGCTCAAAGTATACAAATATCACACGTTGGCTTGGTGTGGTAGTTTAAAAATGAGTGCTTCAACTGAGGTGTCGTCCTCGTCAATTGACCGGGATTCAAATTTACGAGGTCCACCACCGATAGCTCTCGTGTTGTTTTACAACCCTATATTACACGTTTCCAAACAACATAACACAGCGATGAAATGTCTCTTTGAAAAGGCACGCAGTAAATTCTTGTACTTTGCATAATGGTTCTAGAATCGCCCGAAATTTGATTATTTTTCTTGTGTAAGTATTATGAGTGTATCCTTAGATTATTTTGCATAAAAGCAAAAAATTTTGCTTTGATATATTTTTAAGATATCTTGTAGTTTTTAGTTTCTTAATTACGGGGAAATGAATGTCCCGTACCTTCCTTTGAACATGGCCCTCTCTAATTTCAAATAACCCCAAAAATAATTTCAGAGCAAATCTGAATCAAAGAGTTAGAAGTCTCTTCTTGGTTGCCATTTCAAAGCTCTTTCCAGTTTTTAAAAACAAATCTCTAGTGGAGAAGATGGTTTCTTCCTTTTTTTTACCCTTTCAATGTCCGCTTGAAACTATGAACAGACCTCAGAGGGATTGGAAAAATGATCCACTGGAGTCTTCGCTCGTTTGATTGTGCGTGTTGAGTTAGACGGACCATTTTAAAAGAAATCAGATCCACAAAAGAATACGTAAATTAAACGAGATTTACATAGAAAATTAGATTGTGAAGAATAATAAACGATACAGACTGAGTTACGTTATTTTTAAATGAGAGCCATGCTGCCACTGTCGAATAATCGTCACCAAAACAGTTCGTGGCCACTAGCACTATACTAAGCTTAGAATTGGATGAGAAATAAATACTTAAACCTGTGAAAGCCTTTATAATAGAGCTGAAGCACCTTAAAAATCAAAGTCCATGCGTGTGTCCCACGCTCAATTTTCACTGTCAGTTGAATGGGGCTTAAAATTCCATCGTCAAAAGCACGAGTGTTGCTTCAGTGAGAGAATATTAACGTCTCACTGTACGAGGACTATTGGTGATGGACCTCGTTCAAGTGAAAAAAACAACACTCTCTCTTAACTGCCTCACCACACCTACGGGGGGGGCTACATTAAGCCTCCTGCTCTAGTGAATCGACCCCTTCTATATGGAGGATCTTCAGTGTCACTAGAATTCGAACCTGGCCACGAGTTTGTGACCATAACCCCCAAGCCAACGCATCCCTGTGTTGCTTCAGAATGCTACGCGAATAAACAATGAATGGATTGCATCTAACGAGCCACATTTCATGAAATTGTTCCAACTAGCAGTTTTACTGAGAAATACAACTTAATAGTGGCGTATAACGGAAAATAATTGCCCCCCCCCGTAAGGTCAGGTTTTGGGCTTCAAGCCGGATCTTACAAGGGATTACAAAACCAAGCATAATGTACCTTACAGATCATGTAAAAATATTAAAACATTAAATTTATAACTGAATACAAAATCAACCTGAGTCTGAGTAAATGAAGTAAATAACATAAAACATTAAATAGTATATTTATTAAAGTGGAAAATCTAACAACAGTCGAAAGATAACCTGGTAACTTAAATATAAAAACTACACAAAGAAAGACCAAAAACTATAAAATAATTTTCCATTTCAAATTCTTATGAAAGAAAAAAGGTACCGCTTACTTTGTTCTTCGTTTCTGAATTCCGAGATGAGCTTGATCTAAAGTTTAATTATATTCTAGGGTAAATACTGCCACTCTTAAAAAGGAGATTTTTTTATATGATGCAGAAATGATTTAATGAAAAAAGAAATAAAAAATGATACATTCCGCGTCCTAAGACAAAAACACAACTACTGTTACTAATACACAGACTAAAAGAAAATGTGTTCCTTTGAATCTGTATCTATGTGCGCACCTACATAATGCGCAAAATCAGTTTTATTCTAGTCTATTTCTTCGTTTTCGTCTTCCGACTCCTTTTCTTTAAGTAAGAGTATCTAAATAAGCTGAATTGGTAGAAACTGGGTTTTTTTTTCTTGTGAATTAACTTTCACTTCCATGGTTTGTTCATCAGGTTCCTTGTCATTATAATTACTAGCACTTGCACAGGATTATGAACTTACAGATATTAAAAAGTTATCCAATTTTGCATATTTTTATTAATATTATACTCCTTTTCTTTTCGAATTTTTCGTTTTTGAGAATTACTCAAAGTTTAGCTCTACTCATTTTACAGCCGCGTTTCTCCTTGTCTTACTAACAAACTACCATTTTTTGAGCCGGAATATTAAATTCCGATAAAAAAAACGGTTCTAATAATGAAAGCGTAGAGAATAGTAAGATAGAAATGCTTAAGTAGTAAAGGAACACACCCGCTATATTTTAGTGCATTGAATGTAAAAATAGAGATGTCTGTTCTAAAAGCAAATTTTTGTGAAACGTTTCTCATTATGCTTTATTTGATTGAATACTCATGAATCTAGACCAAATAATCTTTTAAAACGCTCTCTATGCTTTTCCAAGTATCGTAATACTATTTCACGTGAAAAAAGCACGACAGATATACGTTATTTACGACTTCGCTAAATGAAAATGAAATACACGAGAGAGGTGGGGAACTAAACTTGTCAATGAGTTACTCTGCAGCTTCGGTAAATAGTCAATCATGTCTCTCTCCCCTCTCTCTACTGCTAATGTAAAGTATATTATAATAATAACAGCGAATTTTTTTTTATCTTCCTAGCATTATATCCAATTCTCCATCTGACTTTTATTTTATCTGTTAGTCATTTAGTTTAAAAAGAAAACCCACGGAAGAAAAGTATCGCTCGCTGCAGGGATTACATTACATCAAACAATATGTTTTTTGATTTGCTTATATCTAATGAGTGTATTAAAGTTTTCATTTTGAAGGACGTCAGAGCGCCAATTGGAAAATCGCTTAAAAGTTGGATATAAAAAAATATATATGTGAAGTTTGAGAAAATCTTCATCTATGGCGTCAGTCAGGCTTTGGACCCCCTAGAAATAGTGTACGTTACGCCACTGCAACTTAACTCAGTGGTGCAACAGTACATGAGGGCCAAAGCACTCAAAGTGTGTGAAAACGTGACCTTGAGCCCTGAGGCACAGATGTTCCGGTCAGGTGGTCAATCTGACGCGAAGCACCTAGTGTTAAGTTCCCAAGCATGCCTGGTACTCATTTATCGATCCACTGAAAGGATGAAAGGCTAAGTCGACCTTGCCCAGCCCAAGGTTTGAACCTCGGACCTGTGGTGAGAAAGCGCGCTGCACTACCATTCAACTACTGGGTTTCGAAATACTAGTTTAGTTTTAGGAAAAAAGTAACTTTATTGGCTGTTTGAGTGGCATGGTTGGTTACGCCCTGGCTTTGTGCGCCCAACTTTGGGGTTCGACTCCTTCCGAAGTCGGTGGATTTTCTTGATGCAAAAAAGTCGACAGCGTTCATGTCGTTTTGATTATGCGGTATGTTAAAGATCCTTATGGTCAAACTAAATTCAATTGTACAATTTTGCGTCATTAGAGCACAGGTGCCTCTCTCTGGGGAGGAAACTGGGCATCAAAACTATATTGTGGTGATTGGTATATACCTATATAGGGTGGCACTACAAAGTGATACCAGCTTTCGGGGAATGTTCTAAATCTGCAGTGGTCAAAATAGCAATTAGCAACCCCATTGGAAAAAAAAATATTACTTAATTTAAGTCTTTATTTTCAGAAACTGAATAATAATTTTCCCTAAATTTTTTTATGAAGTTTACTTAAATTGCTATAAACACTTTTATGTTAGTATTGTAGATGCGGTTTAAGGAATTTCTGACAAAGATTTTTTTTTTTTTGAATAAAATTATTTAAGCATCTTTTTGATGCACCTACAGCCACGTCCAGTACCATTCACAAAGTGTTGATATTATTTCTCTCTCTTTTTATATCGTTTATTTTGCCTAAATGATGTATCGCATTTTTTTCTCTGTAAATTTTTTCTCTTGCAAATTATTAATCAAATTAGTTACGTAGTAAAGTTTTGAAAAATAATATATTTTTTTAGTTACAAAAAAAGTAATAATTTTAACATTGTTTTTTACTTTATTTTGATGTTTTTAATTCATTATTTCCCTATTGCCTTTTTGTCTTTTTACACCCAGGCACATCTCGTGATGGCCTTTTTTTAATCATGAAAGATAATCATGCAGTGTAGAAAAAAATGACACAGCTAGTCGTTTTTATTTCAGGGAAATATTTTTTTTTGTTTTAATTTGCAGGAAGTTTTTTCCCCTTCTGCAACTGTATGCCTGAACCTTATGATTCTCATAAATATTTTCATTATCTTCCAGAGATAACCATTGGAATTTGAATACTTTTTTAAAAATAAAACTCTAAAGTGTAATTATTATTAAGAAATAATTTATTATCCACGTTATATTTTACAAAAATTCTTTTTTCGTTACTTTCCGAATTTTATGAAACATTTGGTCATGCGCAAATTCATGCGTCGTGCATAAAATTCTGTACGTTGCAAGGATTTTGCAAAATCTTAAGAAATTGGTTTTAGCAGAAAAATTGTATTTCGTAAGCAATATCTGACAGATTGTAAGCCATGTTAGCCTAGTTGTTATGATCACGAATTCGTGGCTCAAGTGCCGCGGGTTCGAGACCTGTCGGTGCGGAGGACTGCTAGAGGACTGTTGACTGATTACCAGTGAAATTTTTCTTTCATGCACAGCAGCAAGGTCACAAGCAAGTTAAGGAGCTTTTGTACTCCTCTGTTGTCTTGTACTTAATTCCAAGTAGCAATCCCGTGCAAGTGCCGTTGCTCTGTGGTGGCCTTGGCCGACTTTCCTGGTGACTGTACCACTTGTTTGGAGTTTAATTCGCAGCTAAGAGACCATTTTTGGTACATCGAGCCACCGTCTGAAAGTGGCCAGCTTGTAGTCTACCAACGGCTCTCCATTTCAAGGAATCATCTGTTGTGAGAACTCATTATCACTTCGAACAGGCTCACGACTTGGTTTAAACGCATTTACGATACTGCATGCAGCACTTCCAAATGCTGAAACGAGCTCCGAAGGTTGAAATTGTACTACTCGTTCTACAAAACATATGAAATACATATTCTATCAATTTTACTAGTAGTAACTAAGAATTATGTCTAAATTCATTTTTGTGATCTTAATTTTGGACATGAGGGTATAAACTCGTGGAAAAGAAACTGGGAAATTGTCATTTTGAGGTACATTGAAACATTTCATTATTATCAAGGGGTGTCAAAAAATATGTTTAAAAGAAACATTGAAAAGAAAATTTAGGAAGCATTGCTGCATTTTTTGTCATTTAATTTTTTTAGAGAGACTGACAAGCTATTTTAATAAATTAAGTATATTTGAGTTCTTGAGACATATCAGTTTAAAAAGTAATATATATATTTCGTTTTCACCTCACAATAAAGTTCTGATTAGAATACATTTTATCATAAAATAAAGAAAACGTAATAGAAATTGTTTTTAAGAAAGTTCTTTGGAACTTGAAAATAAACAGTAGAAAAGCTACTTTAAAAATAGATGGAATGGTTCGATGGATTTCGAAGTGCTTGCTCTATCTGCTCGCTGATTGGGGCTCTCTTCATAGAGATGGATTCTTCTTTAAGAGAGACGAAACGATGTCAGCGCAACAGGACGTCGGTGATGGATGTTTCAGAAAGAGGAAAACCTACAGAAACTCTTTTCGATGGAGGAAGAAATTCCTTTTAAAGTGATTGATGGAGATAATAAAAGTATCTTTATAGAGAGATGCGGAACTTTTAAAACTTCTAAAAGTCGACCATTTTTTATAATCTGCCTCAATAATCATGAAAGTTGTTTAACATTTTCAACCACTTCCACCTGTAAATGATTTCGGAAACAACGATTGCTTTTAATTACTTCTTCAGAAGATGTCAATCACTAACAAACATTTTCGGAAGAAACAATTTTATCTAACTTATCTGAAAAGTAAATTTTGAGTTGTATTTAAAAAATAATTTTGCTGTTAGAAAAAATTATTTTTTTTTAAATTTTGCTGTAATAATTATTTTGAGGTTTAATTTTTTAGCTGTATTTTCGTTCCTTCTATTCTTTTTTTTAAGAAAAAACGTTAGTATAATTTATTTGGAGAAACTAGAATTGCATAGACTTTTGTTATTTATTTACTTGCGATTTAAAAGTGAAAATGTTTAAGAATGAAAGAAAAGGAAAATGAAATAAAAATATTACTTAAAATATAAAAACTTGCGATAAAAAATGGGGTGTCAATAATATAATAAATGTTGAATCAAAAATGTTCTTGATATACTTCGGTTAAATATAGCTTATCCTAAACTTGGTGATTAAATTTTCAATTAAAGCACTGGAAAAAAATCAAGTCTGTTTTAACACGCATATTTAAATAAATAAATAATTTTCCTACGAATTACACAACAAACATCCATAGAACATGAAACAATTGGATTTTACCGCTCAATATTTCTATAAATTCAACTTCTTAAGATGGACGAAATGTCAAATAATTAATAGATTGAGCGCATCTGCAGCGTGCACTTCGTCTATCCCAATTACAGCCTTTTGTGTCCCTTTATTTCTTTTACTACACTCTTTTGCATGCCCAAACACAAATGTTTAACGAAATAAACAGATGTTCTAACAACACTCAATTGCATTTCCTTTCACACAAATCGATTGGCAACCCCTTTTCCCCCTCATCTCCGAAGCGATTCAATTCGCAAGCGATTGTCTTCCTTTGGAAAAGGATTATTTGTCACGCTCGTATAGTAACTATTATGATCTTTCTCAAATTATACTTTGTTCTTCTCGTTTGGAACGTATAACTGCATTTTTCTTAT
This sequence comes from Trichonephila clavata, assembly GCA_019973975.1. Taxonomy (NCBI): domain Eukaryota; kingdom Metazoa; phylum Arthropoda; class Arachnida; order Araneae; family Nephilidae; genus Trichonephila; species Trichonephila clavata. The sequence continues at coordinate 75,393 of BMAO01014834.1, read as the reverse complement.
TCGTTCTGCTAGCAGTCATTTAACTTGGCTGACAAATACAGGGTTAGCATGAAATAAGTTGCCCACTTCAGAGGGTTCAAATGAGATAAAATTTGAACTACAGATAAATCAAATGATGCTCTTGCCATTTATTAAATAAAAAATTTGTATACAAAATTCCGCTAATAGATATGTTTATAACACAAACAGTATTTATTCGCATGTATTCAAAATGAGATACAGCATTTGTATTGGCAGCAACTTATTGGAATTATTCGAAAGGCAGATAATTCACGAGCAGTAGTTGCTTCTCTACATGCATCTCATGGTTACGTTGCAAGAAAGAGCGCTATTAGTAAAATTCTTTTACCAGAATCAGCAAAACACCGTTGTAACTGGGAAAGAATTGTCTCCACATGCCTTACTCAAGATGATACAGAAATTTTAAACAACTTGGCATTCTACCAGGTAGAGGACAAAATTAAATTTAGCATCAAAAATGTGGTTACCAGCCACAATTCTTGAATTTGGAAAATCCTCACGCTCTCCAGGAAATCCCCATGCATCCCAAAGTATGTTGTGGTTTCGTAGCTATCTTTATCGTTTTCAAGAGATGAGACGAAACATGTTCCGTCTGAAGAAAACGATACTATGGTATACTGAAGGATTTTTTAATCCCACACAACTTCAACAGCGTGGAAAAAACAAATCTCCCGGACAGCAATTCTGCCTGATATGAAGGCGCCAAGTTCTTCGGTAACTTACTCCGGTCAGCTGTTGGAAATATTATTCTGCTGGAGAATATTGTAGAAAAGGAAGGATATCACATATCAGCAGTTTTACTTATGTTACTTTACGTTTTTGAACATTTTTAAAGCATATTAAATGTGGCTGTGTGTATTACAACACTACCTATTGGCATAATTTTGTACCAAAAGTTTTTAATTAATAAATGTCAAGTGCATCACTTGAACTATCTGCAATTAAAGTTCTATCTCATTTGGAACTATCTCTGTATTTTAAGATTTATTCTTTATTTTATACTATTATATTTTATAAAAAGTGGGAGATTCGTAGAGTCCTTTATTTTATCTGGAATAGTGAGGGATGTGGAGATCACGGGTTTTACAGAGATGAGTGGTGTAATAGATATTTTAAGAAAACAAAATGGTAGAAGTGTCATCTTCGTTATTCCATTATAATTCAACATTAGATTAATTTATTGTTTGTTAATCCCATACTAGTGCGTAGGCTCCCAAAGGGGTTGCTGTAGATATCTGAGGGTTCTTGTCACTGCTCATGGTGTTTAAAGCAATTTAAAATTCATTTCGGCGTGGACAACTTTAGAGGGTTCACAAAAGATTCATTTAGGTAAAATATTTGTGACCCATTTCCGTTAATACGAAAGTGAAGATACGTTATACACTGCTGGCCTCCGTAAATGCAACACCAAGAAAGACAAGAGATAGCACAACAAAATTTATTTTGTAGATAACATGTTGACCCAAGTATCAAATGATTAAATTTATAGACTTCTGTGAAGTGTGCTTCCTGCCAGAATCAGTAGCCAGAGTAGCCGCCATTGTTAGAGATCACCGCTGCCACACGCCTCGGCATTGATACAAAGAGACTTTGTATGTGTTCTTGGGGTACAGCAGACCAAGCAGCTTCCACACGTTGCCAAAGTTGATCTGGTGTGGCAGCTGGGGGTGTAATCTGAGTCAATCGTTGAGCAACCATGGACCACATGTTTTCTATCAGCGAAAGATCCGGAGAGTGAGCCGGCCAGGGAAGCAATTCAATCTGGTTATTGACGAAGAACCTTTGGGCAATGCGTGCCACGTGTGGTCGCGCATTTTCCTGTTGAAATATGGCTGTGGCCAAGCCTTGAAGGTAATGAAGGACAACTGGCTCCAACACCTCGGAGATGTAGCGCTGGCTGTTTAAAGTACCGGCAATGCGTACTAGAAGAGTGCGAGAGTGATATCCAATACAGCCTCATACCATAATACCCGGTGCAGGACCAGTGTGGCGGTGCATAACGCAGCTGTTCAGCATCCTCTCTCCACTTTGTCTCCAGACTCGAAACTGACCATCGTGATGTTGCAGACAGATGCGTGACTCGTCAGTAAAGACAACTTCATTCCATTCTACCGCCCACATCCTTCTTTCATCGCACCATTGGCGGCGGAGACGTCTGTGGTTCTGCGTCAAGGATAGTCCAAGCAATGGACGTCTTGCGGACAGACCACTCTGCTGTAAACGGCGTCGAATGGTACGCGCAGACACTGAATGATGCGTTACAGACTCAATGTGCTGTGCTATGTTTCGGGATGTGACTGAGAGATCCGTCACTGCCATACGCACAATTTGCCTGCCCTCCTGCATCCAACGGTCACATATCCACATTACAATTGTTTGGTTTCGTCCAACACGACTACCGATTTACCTGAAAGATATTCCACAATCTAGGTAGGCCACTATCCTTCCTCTGTCGAACTCGGATACTTGATGAAAATCTGATCGCTGTTTTTTACGAGACGTAACTGATCGTTTTTTGAAAAAACCACAAGAGAAAAACACAATTGCCGAACTTGAAATCGTCGAAATCTCCAAGCCTTAAATAGCGCTTTGAATTGGCGCCACCGGCGTGCGTTATGTGTGTCTGCGCTGAATTTCATGTTATTTGCGTGCTTCCTTCAGGGTGTTGCATTTACGGTGGCCAGCAGTGTAGTTCCTGATTGTTACGCTTGAAAACAATTTAGTGTAAAAAATTGTGAGCTATGTAAAATACAAGCACTGACAAGTGTTGCAGAGGCTTAAATAGGAGCGAAATCTCGCCGCTACCTGCAGTCTCTTGTCTAAAATAGTGCAAAATAAAAAGGTCGAGAGATGTAAAGTGAATACAACAAATTTTCCTTAGTTTGAAATCGAAAGCGATATTGTTACGTAGATAAAATACGTTACATAAGTGTTTTTGAATGCAATTGATATCTCGTACATAAATTTATGAACCAAAATTATACTTTAATAAAAAAGTTCATTTATAAAGTAGTCTAATAATGTAATACTTATCAATATCCTCTTAATTTCCGTTTACCATTTTCAGGATAACGAAATTAAATTTGTAACTATTCTATTATGCATCCCAATAGTTTTTTCACGGAGGGGGGCATGGCCAAATTTTTTATGTAAATGGGGTCCATGGGCTCAAAAATTTTAGAAACCAAGGCACTATAACTGCGGATCTCGTAATTTTAAGCTGCTGTCAAGGGACAAGGTCGACATCTGAACTGGAACCTATCTACCACACCACGCCAAAGCTAGGAATTTGAGTCTCGATAAATTCAATTTGCATTAGATCCTTTATGATGTACCAAGACTTGAACTCACGGCATAGCAAAAACAACGACCATGACAAATCGTGTTTAATTTAAGAGGTTTGCCTTCAACACAGAGACATCATTTTGCTTCTAAGGGCGATACGATAACAAACAAAAAATGAATCAGATGACACAAAGATTTAAAAAGAAAAACTCAAAATTAAGCGATACTCACCACAAATGGGATTTTATAAGCAAATTCAAATCCTTATTTACCGTGAGAACAAATGGCATTCTGCTGAAATACCTCACGTGACTTCTGTCGTAAAAGTCGAAGGCTCAAGGCATCGAGCTCCTGACAGGCTGGCGTTTTTAGTTTGTCATGTAAAACGCTGATTTGGTGGGGCTTTGGTGTAATGTGAAAACTTCCTCATCACTTCGACAGGGTTCAAAAAAATTACACCAGAGAATTGAAAGCCTTAATTGGCAAGTGTGAGAGCGGTTTTTATATAATAATAAAAATTACAATGGCTTAGAGCTCAAATATTTACAATCTGCTTTTAGATCAACTTCGAAGATGTTAGATAACTTTTAAATTTTGAGAAAGAAATTGAATTTTATTTTTTATTTTGTTTTTTGAAACATTCACAACATCCCCATGTAATATTTACCACTTTGTAAGTTTTAAAAATTATCTTTTAAAAGATCAAGTTGTTGCAAAGTGAATTTTAGCAAAATAATGTACCAGGAAATAATGATCCAGAAAATTTAAGACAGACAACAAAAAATGTTTTTTATTGTTCTTTTTCTCCCGTGGAGCTTAAAAAGTGAGCTTCAATCTAATTCCTTTTCATAAGACTCTAAAAGCACCCAAATCTCCAAACTTGTTGCAATAGTGTATTGATGCATTGATTTCTATTTTTGGGCCCCGCATTTTCACCCCTTAACGCCTACTATACCTCTGGTGGATATTTTTAGGCATTTTGTAAGTCAAAATGCAAATTACATTCCTTAGAAAAGAATTTTCTTGCTGACACTAGAGGGTTTTTATCTAATATTCTCCCATCTATATATATGAACTGAATAAAATTATAATGAATTACAACGTATAACCACGCAATTATGCAGAAACTGGTATTTTCTCCTTGGCACGTTTGAAAACTCAGTCCAGGGAAACCATTATGGGAAAAAATATTCTAAGAATATTTTTGACCCTTCATATTACAATCCACAACTTACGAAAAAGTAATTTTTTTTCAGAAAAAAAATTATTTTCTTTGAATATATAATTTAAACTTTAAACAGAATTCAGCAGAATTAATATCTAATTCTATAAAAAAGAAGAAAATGTACACGTTTTTTATTCAAAAAATTATGCAATGGCTCTCGTAAAAAAAATTCAAAATTTTAAATATTCGGTGTTCTGTTTGAATTTCAAAAGGTTTTGTGCAAATAAAATGTAATAAACTCAATAGAAAAACAATTGCTTTCGCAAAAAATCATGTCAAGGAAAGATATGAAAAAGAATTATTTAATTTGTGTGAATTAAACAGAAATCTTTTCACACTTTTTCTTATTTCAAGCTGAAATACGCTCTCTCTCTCTTTCGGTTTTGATTTGTTCTGGCGATTCTTTTTTATTTAATTTCATTGTTTTTATGTATGGTTGAGAAAGAGTCCTTTTTTTACCCTTACGTGTTTATATTGATTTAATAATATATTTTTTTTTTCAAAAAGAAGAAAGATTTTTAAATATTCAGGCCGTTTATAAGAAATAAAAAATTCGTAAAAATAATGTCAATCATAGGAATATTCTTAAAAAGTAAAATATAAATATAAAAACATCTAAAAGGCAAGAACCATTAATTTGAAGCATAAAATACTAGCATGAATTTTTATTGTGAAGCTAATTTCAGAAATGTATCCATGCAAAAGAAAATTGTCATTTTCTTCAAATTCGCAGTCATTGGATGACTCTTCTTCTAGTGACGTCATTTGGGAAGTGAAATCATAACGAAGCTGATTATGTATCCTCTAGCTTTGGGAGCTGAAAAAGGCACAAATTCTTTTTCGTTTTATTGATTGAAAGGAAAATTAGCTTTAAAAACAAACTAAATAAGCTTTGTTAAAGCAAACTATTTCTCATGCGTCTTTGTCCATTTTTAAAAATATTAACAAACTAATAAAAAAAAAATCCTATAGTTAAGCCAGGGGCTTAACAAATGCATACATGTCCCCCTCTTCCTTAAAGCTGACTGATTCCAGCATCTGAAACGTTCTATGAATATTATACGAATGTATTTAAATATCTTCTGTCATGTTCTAATGATTGCAAAATGTTCGCTTTTTTGAATTTAACACAGAATATTCCTTGAAAAATATAAGAAAATTATTGAAAGAAACGCTAAGGAGAAATATTTGAATCGCACGCGTGTTAAAAATTTTACATCTGCCTCTATTCGTGCATTTATAAACTGCATAAGTCTGGTTAAAGATTTTATTTGGGAAAACAATTTTAAAAAAAATTATTGCTCGTTAAGGTTTTTTTTTGTTCATTTTTTTCGTTTTTGTTTCTTTGTAACGATATTTTGTTACGTTGATACATATATTTTACAAACATTTTGTATGCGAGAAAAGAAGATTTAACATATTTTTCCAAATGATTTACTTTTGAAACTAGCTGCTTGAAATACTTTTTAATGCTTTCAGTTGCCTTATATTTATACCTTTCTTCCTTGGAGTTTTCTTTTTAAAGAAACAAGGTCGCAGATCCCAATTTACCGAATCCCTATTCAACGAATTTCGTGATTTAATGAGTTTTTATTTTTCCCCCGCTGAAAATGAACCGTATTTAACGAATTATAAACGCCGAACTAACAAATTATTTCAACGATCAAAAAAATTTTTTTTTATTAAATTGGATTGGAAAAATCTGGATTTATCTTCAAATGAAATACCCTTTTTGTCCGATACAGAAAAACACTTTTCTTGTATGGAGTAAATTTCGTCAGGAAAGGGTACAGCATATTATTAGACTTTACAGGAGAAAGTGAGCCATCAGTCTAACCTAACACGTAACCTTTGAATAGGACAAGAAATGTTTTTTATCTCATCCCACTCCACAACGCACAGAACAAATAGTAAAAACTCCTAAATGAGTTTTTACCATCTGTTCCCTTTCTTTTGAGAGGTGTTAAAAGCGCATGGTTTTGTAGAAAATATTGGTTTTGAAAATCTTTGAAGCGTTGCAGATTGACGGAAACGAAAACGTTTCCGGCAATACCATAGTAAATGCCTCGTAATTAACGTAATATTTTATTCTATGCATAAAATTGAAAAATAACTCTTTGGAGTAATTAATGAAAAAGATTGTCAAGCATCTAGTAGTTAATATTTTAAATTTTAAATTAAACGGTGTGTGCTAATAGAATTCGCTATTAGAATTTTTAGCTGCTGAATAAAAAGTATGTAATTTCTAACTATGGATAGATTTTGGGCAATTGCTTACTATTAAACTTCCAAAAGTGTACAAAAGTTAAGAATACAAAATTTTGTATTTTTTTGTGGGGGCTGGAGGGACCCCGATGTTACAAATAAATCTGAATTATGAATTACGAATAAAGTGTTCAGTCTCGTTTAATTCGTTAAATAGTGGCCCTACCGTGTATAAATACTCATTATAAAACACATGAGTGGGGTTTTTGTACTAGATTCTTCGTACAAATTTCGTTACACATTTTGAGAATTAAAATGTCCATTTAGTTGTAATTTTTAAGTGTTAAGTTTTAATGTACTTTGGATTTTTGAAAACCAATGTGTTGCCTTTTATTATGATATAATGATGATTTATATGATGTCTCACATTATATTAACAAAAATAACAACTCAGAATACATTAGTTATCTCTATTATAGATGAAGATTTCGGAAAATTGGCCAGTGAGACGCTGGCCGAGCTGGACTGGTGTCTGGACCAACTGGAAAACATCCACTCCCACAGATCTGTCGGGGACATGGCGTCCAGTAAAGTAGGATTGCTTTTTGAAAATTGCTTTCTTTCTCTCTTTGCTCTAATGGATAATTATCGTGACTGAGACCATTAAACAGGCATTAAAAGAATGTGCTGGACATTAAAATAGTGATACCGTGAAGGAGGGGTGGTACAAACGTCAAATTCGAAGGGAAGGAAGAAATTCCGGGATGTACAAATGCTTAGCATTTTAGCGGAATCAGATGATATAGGAGAGATGAATGGCATCTCAAATTGTTAAAAAAAATTACGCAGTGGGTTTCTCTTTCGGAAATTTCATTTGAATCTAGAATGTTTGTGAGAAGATAAGCCGTATAAGGACAAACGGCTACCAGCACGTGCTGAGATTCGATTGCGTCAGAATCATAACCTATCAAGAACGAGGTTTATCTTTCCATAATATCGCTATTTGCGCAGGTCGAAATCTAAAGATTACCCTACGAATAAGGAATGAACGGATGCATGAGCTCTTACTAAACTCCGTGCAGAATCTCAAAGAACTCTCCGCCATTAACGCGCCCGAGAGGTCAGCCACATTGTGAGGTTGATCTTGCAAGATCGCACAGCCACATCACGAACCCTCAGATAAAAAGTGGGCTTGCTTGCAGCAAGACAAATATCCTTACGGAAAGTGCGACAAGCAGCATGAAATATGTACATGGTGAACAATATTTCTTTAGCATGACACGCAACGACAGTGTGTGTGTGTGTGTGTTGTGGTACATCCAGCAATAAAACTGGATTCAGGAAGGGGATTTTGTCGTCTTTTGAAACATCTTCTATTTTGTGTGCAGTATTGTGATGGATATATCCGTCACTGGAGACACTGAGGAAAACGTAAGATGTCTATTTGTATTCGATATCGTCATCAGAGCCCTTCACCAGGTCTTATGGTATGTTTAGCCATGTACACATCACAAAGATTTCTTGTTCGCGGCTTTGGTAATCTGAATTGCAGTGTTTAATTTTTCAGGTATTAAACCGGGTGAATGGGCCTTATCATCGATGCCTCAGAAACGTGTTCTTTCAATAAGGTAACGGGAGACCGCATGCTGCTCGTCATGTCTTGACGTACCTGGATACTGAGGGTGTACAACTGTAGCTCTGTTCAACATGTTTACCAGATCTGTCACTCATTTGCCATGGATTGCTGAGTAAGCCACGACAGTTTTCCAGCCAATATGATGGATGAAGTGTGGCGCTCTAGCTACAAGGATAACCTTGTCATCCAAGTTTAGTTCGACTCAATGTCTATGGCGCCTTTAGCCGAATGATCAAAGTTGCGAATTCGTGGCTAGCGTGGTCAGTTTGGGTATTTGAGTCCTAATTTCACTGAAAACTTGCCATGTAAAAAACTCAATGCACGTTAAATCTGTAAAGACTCAACTTACTCCCGTTGGCACGGTGCTGAAGTTTGGAGAGTGATGCCAGTTCAGATTTACCTTCATCTCTTGACTGTGACTCAAAATTGCGAAAAACCTGAGAAGAAGGATGTAAATTAAAATAGAATCAAATGAAATCAAGACTCGATGGCCAACCGAGACCCGAGTTAAAGCCGTTTACTTTGCCGGAGCGGCCCTAAGTCCTTTCAAATTTAATCAAGTTTTTTCCTAGTATGCTGTATACATACAATACAAAAGATTTTGTTAATTTTTTCCCTTTGGGTTGCTTCAATTTAATGGCCAGTATTCTTATTATTCAATATGTCTGAATGAATTAATAATTTCCTTTTGATAAATTGATTATCAAACATTTTAATTTTAGGATTAAAATTAAATATCCTGTTTGAGTAAAATAAGTTTTTCTTCAGTTAAAAATAATGTTCTCTGAATATTTGTAATACAATTTCATAAAGCTATTCGTTTCCATCCGTATTAGGGTATTTTATTGAAATTAAACATATATTTACTCTTTGTGACGGACACACAAACACACAATGGCTTCTTAATCGGATTCATTGAAAAGGGGAATTACGTTCCTTTAAAAACGTCTAGTGACATTTCTTCACAACTTAAGAATCGACATTTTTACCAATCATTTTATTCATGATTCATCCTTTGGGAAATCCAATTTCGATGAAGCAAGACTGAGGTTTTGTTAAAATAGTATTTTAGGAAGTTTAACTTTTAAAATGGACGCTTGATGAAACAATACAAGGCGATCTGCTACTCTACATATGAAAAACGGTATAATTGTGCAAATATTTTTGCACAAATTTAATTTTAAATCTATGTTTACTGTTTATAATCGTATAAATGATGGGCAAGAATATATTCACTATAACAGAGAATTTACATCAGTTTTATATAATAATTGAAAGGTACTTCTGCTTGGCCCACAGTGAAATATCACTTCCAAAGTACTTTTTTGTGACCACTTCAGACGAATGGTCGTGGTCGCAGACTCATTGGACAGCGTTCTTCCAGTTGATTTTTGAGTTTCGCTACAGATTTGCCACTTGGAAGGACTGCTGTACGATAAATCTGTCGGAGATCAAAACCCTGATGTTGGTGTGATGTAAAAGTGAGAATATTTGAATGCCGTTGGCTGGGTATCGTTTACGTCACTTAACTGGGATCCCAAATTATGCGGTCCGTTAACAATACATGTGGAACTTTCTGTGGAATTTAATTGGTCTTAAAGGAAAAAGGAAATCTATAATGCCTTCAATTTAACACTTAAATTGTTTAAAGTGATTATTGTTTTAATAATCAGTCCTCTATGGATGAATGGTTCTGTTCTTAATAACGCATTACAAAATGATTGCAATGCGCATTTCTTTGATCACGAGATCTCGAAAAAAATCCAAAGCAGAAGATTTCCCACGAATTGGGATTTCATAATAGAAAGAAAATAATATTAATGACTGGTTTTTTAGCACGAATTAATGACTTCATCGCAATAAAAGATTAATTTGGATCTCGTAAGTGGAAAATAAAAATTTTGTCGGTGTCTAACTGTATTTTGCTACAAATATTGAATCTCTTTTCTTGATTGTAAGGAAAGTTTTAATAACTGCATAACCATGGGACACTTTTTAATAAAGTTGTGTTAAAAGTTGAAATACCCTGTAAAAAAATGCCAAGGTGAGCTCAGTCCCCTGAGCGTTCCAGCAGTGCTGCTTTTGTGTGTGTGTGTGTGAATTTGCCGTTAGCAAACATACAGTCAGTCAGCTCAGAGAAATTTTGGACCATGTGGAAAAATAAATGTAGAGATGCTTAAGACTTTCTTGTAGAAGATTAAAAACTATGATATTTGTTTCATTAAAATAATACTTTAAATGTGGGATGAAAAGTTTTACTTTCTATTCCGCATCACCCAACAAAACGAAAGAGTGAGAGTTATATTACGTCGCAACATGAGAGCTTTTGGCGATGGAGCTCGTCATTTTAGACTTCAGTCAAGTGACTAGAACGATAGATAAGCTGGCACCTACCTACCACACCACATCAGCAAGAGGGTATTGAGCCCCGATTGATTTAATGTGTATCGGCTCCCTCTACGCGGCGGGTCCAACTGAACGAGACGAACTTATTATGAAAGTTTTTTCCTTTCCATTGTTGGAGCGATCTCGTTCATGTTCAAATACCAAAATCCGCATGAAAATTTTCATTTAGTTCACTTGGAAATGAATATAGAAAAACTTGGTGATGGTCATTTTCGGCTTAGTGGCACCATTTCCTATTTCTTTTACTCTATCATAAAAGCAGCTACGGCCTAAATCAGAGGTCGGCAACCTTGTATTGTGCCAAACCAATCTATCAGTTTGATTCGGTATGCCACACAGTAGAAATTATTTGATACCTGCGGCGATGCAGAGGATTAAATTAAAAATATTCAGCGTTTTACTATGTATTAATTTTGCATCACTTAAAGAAATTTATCAAAATAAAAAATAAACACATGCTATATAACTTTTCCGTAAACATAAATAAAAAATTGTATATTATGTATCCATATAAAACATTTATTAAAATAAGATATAAACATCATCAAATATAAGTATCCCTTTATTACAGTTAAATAAAAAATGAAGATAATGCGGCAAAAAAACTTCCACAAGTTTCTTACCTCCTAGAATAATTAACGAATTTCCTTTTAATTGGTGTGTTCATGTTTCTTTATCCACCACTTGAATAATAAAATATTTTTTTAATACATTTTTTAGTTTGTACTTTGATTTATGTGTTTTTGATAATGTCGAGCAAAAGGTCTGCTATTTTAGAGTTGTTTCAGCAAGGGAAACGACAGTGTGAATTCGTTTGTTTGCTTAATGTACCTCGGCAAACAGTGTTTGGTGCGATCTGCCGTTTCAAAGAGCTTGGCAATGATGGTCGACGTCCAGGAAGTGGGCGAAAATGCACTATAAACACTTCAATAAATAGTAAGACCTTCGAAAAGCGAGTCCAGAGAAATTCGTGGGTTTCGATGTGACAGATCACTCCTGACATGAGAATAAGTGACAGATTGGTGAGGTGAATAGCAAAAACGGAGCTTGGACTGAAACTTTTACAAGTTGCGAAAAGTTCAGCTTCTCACTGAAAAAAACAAACTCGTACGGTTCCGAAGATGCCGAAAACTTTTGAGACGGGCCCCAAGTCAGCGCTGGAAGAGATTCCTTTTCACTGATGAGAAGCTCTTAAGCATTCCAACAAGTTCATAATTCCCAAAACGATAGAATCTGGTCTGTGGACGCTCCAAACACCTCAGCAATTTTTGAGCATCGCCAGTATCCAAAGTCGGTCATGGTCTGGGGCGGAATTTGCGCAAGTGGCAAAGTACCTTTGGTTTTTGTGGAAGAGGGCGTTAAAACCAATCAAAAATGTGCAGAGGGACATTATTAAAGCTGTTGTACTTCCGTGGGCCCAAAAGCATTCAAGAAATGCATATTGGACGGTTCAACAAGACGCTGCATCAGCTCACCAGACCAAAAAAAAAAACAAAAGAGTGGTTCAAGGTGAATTTTCCAGACATGATATCATCTGGCCTCCCTACTTGCCGGATATCAATCCCATGGATTACAGTGTATGGTCCATTCTATAGTCCAGGGCCTGGACTAAACCACACAAAACTTTGAACTCTCTAAAGCAATTGCTTGTATTGGATTGGGATAGATTAAAGGTCAACGATTTGAGAACCATTGCTGAAAACTTCTGCAAGCGTTTGTGCCTCTGCATTGCTGCAAATGGCGATCACTTTGAAACTAATTAAATTTAGTTATTAGTACGAATGCACTCTTATTATATTATTTATTATATTTTGTTAATTTGTTAATTTTTTATAAAATTATATAAAAAAATGCTTGTTCGGGTTTTTTTTTTTTTTTGCCGCACCCCTGTAATGTGTGACTTTCGATTTGACACACATGATTTTGAATGTTCAGCAACTTCTTTGCTGACTAAAAATAGTTTTCATATGACAGAAGCTTTGTTCATATAGATATGCAAAACCCCAAAAGTGGAAAGTAAAGTAAGTGCAATTTTTTTCCCAACACTTAAATTTCTCTAGCAAAAATCGAAACATCCAAAAATTAAAAACAGCCTTCAATTTATCGTTAGTTTGTAATTTGCGCTTATTATTTTGCACATGTTATTTCAATAATCTCTAAATTCCATCCACTCACTTGTTCGTAGTATGACTACTGAGAATTGTACCGTGTGTCAGATAGGGAATATGCTGCAGGTTGCCGACGCCTGATCGAGATTATGAAAAACATAGTATCATTTCTCAAATATTCTATGAAACAACGAAGAAGGGTGTTATTAGCCTCAGCATACAATAAATGTGTGATTGAAACATATGTTTCGGAGTTTCTTTGGTTAGTAGAGATCAAGTGAGATAGATCGCCAAATTTGTTAGAGCCTATCGAATGAGCGATCATTTCTCGTTGCTCCCCGCGCTGGTTTTTATAGTAATTGAAAAAAAGTAATATAACTCTTGCCAAAGGTAAGTTCCTTTTGTTTCTGCATATTTTGTGTATCATTGCCAAAATGCTCACTGGGCGAGAGTTGTGTCTGACTCTCCGAACAGTATTCGTATTTCATTGACTTATGTTTAATTTCTATAAGAGAAATTATTGAAAAAACGGTAGAGTTCAAATTGATAAATCCATTACGTGAATATTCGTAGAAACAACTTATCATTTTCATACTTCAGTTTTTTTTCTTATTTGCGTTAATACTTTCGGTATTGGCGCTACATTTTCTGTTCAACTTCAAACGCGATCGACCTATACTTCCGTGCCATTGTGTGAGCTCTTTGCTTTCCTTTGAAGTCACCGCTTCCCATGTAAGACTACCCATTTCCTCACTTTTCTGAGCAGACTGGATCAATGAGGGAAAGTCTCCATTCAGGTCATTAATTTTATGCCAAAGCCCACGGTCATTAATTAGTCCGTCCTAACCTTAATGAGGATAATTGAGATCTCTGCATTAGCAGGGGGTGGTAACATAGGACTGAAACCTCGATTCACTTCAGATCGGAAGCTTTTCAAATGCCAAGAAAATGGAAAGCACAAACAACAGTGCTCCAAACCGGGTACAGTTTTAGTGTAATAAAAGCAGACGGATAGCATTTTCCTTTCAAATAAATTGCAAAAATTGGTTGAATAGGGAAATATTTAGTAGTAAGTATCGGTAACGTGTATGAGAACCAAATTTTATGTTTTGATATTTTGCATATTGCTTTGAATCGAAACACTTGACTCGTAGATTCGTTTTCTTTCCATTTTAAGAAATATTGTCACCACTCCATTCCAAGAACACGAATCTACAAAACCATAGTTTTGAGAATATTGTGATAAAAATTTTGATGGTTCGAGCTTCCACATTGTGAGAAATGCAGTTTCTGCACATTGTTCGAACTAAAAGTTGCGTTTACCTGCCTCTCCGTTGAGAATTAAGATATTTGATCTTTCGGCATTGATTCACTACTTGAAAAATGCCATTAGGTAGAAATACCTCAAAATATGTAAATTCATGTTTTTGACTTTTTGTGAAGGCCACTGTAGTCTATTGAAGGGCGTAAAATATGTCGGAACTTAAAAGTCCTCATGTTAATGTGGAGGACAAGTTATAAAGAGTGGAATGCCAGTAGATGTGTGTATTTGGAGAGTGGGACCAGGCCTCGTACTTTTAACATGATTCAAAATCACGAGGTCCCTCATCCATCGCCTTCGAGTTTCTACATGCGACGTTAGTAATCAATAAATCAAGTGGTGTTGTATTTATATAATACTTTATAGATATTGTATGTTTCACATGGAAAACTAACAAAAGTTTTTTTGCTTTTACAGTTCAAAAGAATGCTCAACCGCGAGTTGAGCAACTTTTCAGATTCAAAGTCCGGAAATCAAGTTTCAGAATACATCTGCAACACTTTCTTGGGTAAGTTTTTTTTTATTTTCTTTGATTTATAATATAACAAGGATAAACATATTCCATATATACTGGCACTTGAGTATTATCGCAATCCTAATGGTCGGGCTTGATAACTTTTTCGACAAAGAAAAACGACGATTTATAATTGAAAAGTTATTTATCGCATGTTTACTTGTTTCTAGAGCTATATATAAATTGTAATGAATATTGGAATTTAGTTTTTAAGATCTTTAAGCTTTTTTTCAGATGGAAAAACAATAGATTTAAAGTAGATCTTAAGAATATATCGATAAAGTAGATACATAAATCTGAGGCAGGTTTCAAACGGCTTGTTTCTGATTCCAGATATGTTAATAATTAGGATCTCCGAAATACCTAGTTCCTGAAATATAATTCTATGGGACAGGAATTTGAATACGTGCGCTTCTGAGTCAACATGTCCGAAGCCATGTTTTCGAGTTTGCTTCTGTTTGCCAATCCCACAACCTCTTTTTAGAATTGGTGACAAAAGAGGGGGAATATCGAAACGTGATTTCCCGAAATACAACTGAAAATCACGAGCAGGTTATCCTGTAACAATGAAGCCTCGTTATTAGAGTTGGGTGTAAAAGTCTTTGGCTATTACCACCGACGTGGTTGCGATAATGCATAAGTATCGATTTTCAAATAGTATGTAGCATAAAATATTGTATTATTCTAAATATTTAATAGTTTTTTCTCTATTTTATGTCTTGATAAATAAGGAATACATAACGGAAAAAATGAAGGAAACATAAATACAAAATCTATCAATTACTGTAAGTCTAGATTTTGCTTTTGTTAGTTTCTTAACTATTATCAGCATTTAAATTTTTTTGTCATTATGTCATAATATTTGACACCAGATAACATTCTAAGCCATGAATAAAAATAACTTTATGTGTAACGAAAAGTAAATTGAAAACTGCATCTGCTCATTTCTTCACTTGCAAGGTCGATGTTCTTTCTAAGAAGTAAAATTTGTTCATACTCACCCTTTAATTGAATCAATTTCTTAAAAATGAAATGAATTTTATCGTAAATATAAGAATGTTATCTGATTTGAACTCAGTTCTAGCTTTTGCAACGTTTTACAACTGTACCTATTTTTCACAGCCATTTGCTATATTTTTATTATGTGTAAAAATATCTGATATTAAACATTATTAATGATTTTCTATTAAGCTTCATGCATTTTTATAACTATGAATTGTATGTATTTGGGATGATAATCAATCTCCTTGAATCCAAAAATTTTAAAAATTCTAAAAATAGAAGAGGGCCCGGAAGACCTCGTCTTTTATAAAATCCAAACGTGTCACGATGTGGGCAGGACAGACCAACTCAGAATAACACCAGTGGCACTCCGGAAATGTCTTCTGACCCTGACAAAAAGTGAGAGTTTCTTATATGTTTGCCTACAAAATCCGAGAAGGCAGTCTGGTATTTCCTAAAGTATAAGCCTGAATGAACCTCCTGGATTTCTTCCGAAGTACCAAGGGTGACTTGACGGAGTTCTTCCAAGTAAATTGAGTTCAATTTTTTTAAGACTGTCTTCACCAAATGTACGAGAGCTTAAACTAAACGCGGAGCACATTTTTGGACAGAAAAAATGCCTCAACTTTCATGAAAATGTGTAATATTGTAACGCATATATTTGTTTATAATACAGTATTTTTAGAGTTTCAAAATATTCCATAAATAATTAATTTTTCCTTCTAACATGTAAAAGAACAGCTCATTTAGCATTACGATATAGAAGGAAAAAATACTAAACACATTTTATATCAGAAAAAATGTGTCAACTAGGATATGATAAATAAATGATTCTCTACAGGATAGCGAAGCCAGAATATAATATTAATGTTAGAGTACTTTTATATCTGAAGATATATTCCGAAATAGGGTCCTATTCTGTAACCGAAGACAGTCTTTTAAGGGAGGATAATTCGCTGAACGTAAGATACCCTGTAGGGCTGAACCCCTCCTCAGCCACAGTCCTGGTTAAGAAATCGACCTTTCGCATTATCATCAATCCCCACGTGAGATTAAATCCACTGAAATTGTTCACGATTATTAGAAGAAATCCGACCAAGAAGATTAAGGATATCAAGGATAGTCTGGTCTCCTATTGATACCTAATTGGATAGATGTTGTACTGAAGCACGACTGTCAGTCAGAATCCAAACGTCTTGAAACTAAACCTCGGTTTCACATGCGAACTGCAAACACCGTCTGATAGCAATAAGCTCCAAACTAAAAACGGAACAAGAATTTAGATTTTTGATCTTAATGTCAATGACTCGGGTAGGAATAAGGATGTGTACTACACTACCAGAAATTCTCTCATCACCTCTGCTACCATCAGTATAGATCTTTAAAGATGTCTGTGGGATACAGTTTATTGTTTCCAAAGCCCAATTGTCTGTTGAAAAATTATTTTAATACATATGTTCAAGAATTACAGATATTCTCTAGCTATTGAGAAGAATTCAGGGATTTTTTTATTTTTAAATATAGTTTATTAGTACAATTATGAAAAATGGAGAAATATATTAGTCTATTAAACTATTTATACAGCTTTACATATATATATACTGGTGTCCAAAAGTTAAGCATAAATCGTAAAATGTGAAAAAAATGGAATAAATATTCGTAAAATTATTCCAAATTTCTTGCAGATATTAATTGGGTGAAGAAGAAACATTGGGTTTATGCAAAACTTTTCAGTCGAACGCGCATGTCGGAACTTGGAGAAACCAATTCACGCAGCATAGGAAGTTCAGACAAGTTTCGTGACACTGCTGTGCGAAGGAACGTTGTTAACCATCAAACAAGGTGAATGATGGCACAAAGACGCCAATTGGACATGTTTATGAAAGGAAGAACCGTTGGAATGCTTGAATCCTCACGATCACAAACCGAAGTGTCTCCAATTCTGAATGTAGACCATTCTGTGATCTCAAGACTGTGGCAGAGGTTTCAAAGAACGGGAGATGTTACCTGACAACCAGTATCAGGTCGACCAAGAGTCACAACCCCTCACCAAGACTGATATCTGGTAATAAATGCGCGACGTCAGAGGGGCAGTACTGCCAGAGCACTGGGTTAGGCACTCACAGTCTCTAATGGAATACGAATTTCGAGACAAACTGTTTACAGGAGACTCAATCATGCTGGCCTGTATGCCAGAAGACCAGAAGTTTGCATTCCCCTCACGTCTGCGCATAAACGCGCTCGTTTGAACTGGAGTTTGAAACATCAACATTGGAGTGTGGGAGAGTGGGCCAATGTGATGTTCAGTGACGAGTTCCGGTTTAGTCTGAGTAGTGATTCTCGGCGGGTAACGATTTGGAGAGAACATGGAACACGTTTTGAACCAAGAAACATAACGGAAGGACATCATTGTCCATCAAGGGTATTAATGGTATGGGCAGGCATCATGTTGGACTACCGAACAGACCTCCACTTCCTTGACACGGGGTTTGTAAATGCTCAAAGATACAGAGACGAAGTTCTTGAGCCTTATGTTAGCTTGTTTCGAGGTGCTGTCGGTCGTGACTTAATATTCATGGATGATAAAGCACCATGTCACCGAGCGGTGCTGTTTGATGACTTCCTTAAAACGGAAAACATCCAGCGCATGCCGTGGCCTGCGAACTCCCCTGATTAAATTCCTATCGAGCATGTATGGGATATGCTTTTTTACTTTACTTACTCGGGAGAATCAAGCCCACCCAAGGGGTTTCGAGCTGTGAATCGACCCTCCGAGATGTAACTTTATTAAAGAAAACAAAAAAGTGTACAAAGTGGTCCCGAAGGAGGGACCCTCCCCACAAAATTCTTGAGAAAAGGGGGGGGGAATACAGATGGAAAGCTTTACAATTTTGTATAACATTGCAAATACGAAAAAAAAAACACAAACACAAACACAAAACACAAACATCGACGCTGTCTAACTAATGAGACAGGAAAGACATGAAAAAAGTAATAAGAGAAGCGGGGAAACCCCTCCTAAAAGGGAGTTCGAGAAAGGGAAAGAAAAAGATAGCGGAGGTCCAGACATTTTTTTTTGTTTTGTTATATTTTGGAAAGAGCAATAATGGCCGGTTCAGGAGCGGCAGCAGAGTGGGATCCTGGAAGACGTCCCAAAAGACGCAGGGGGGTGCCAAAGGGGAGGCACCATATCCAATGACCTCCCCTCTCCAAAAGCTTTGCACCCCAAGGCAATGAAAACAACAGAGAGGGAATGCAAACCAGTCATTCAAAAAAGAAGAAAGAGGGAGGGGAGGGAGACATTGGCCAAATGACGAGATCCAGCAAATGGTCGGGAGAAAACCAAATTAATTTTTTGAAAAAAAAAGAGAAAAAAAATGAAAAGGAATAGCAAGAGGAAGGCCAAGAAACAGAAAAAAGGAGGGCTTAAGATAGCCTATCACAAATGGAATTTGAAATCACAAAGCAAGAAATTAATTTATTGTGGATAGTGCGATTATTAGTAACAGAGTTAACCCAAGGAGAAAGAGCATTTGGATTGGGATTAACAAGATGATGATCGGCAGTGAAGGGACAGTGGAAAACGTAATGGTCGGCGTCCCCGGGCGACCCACAAATGCAATTTGGAGAGGAAAGAAGATTGAACCTGTGCAAGTAAGCGGGGAAAGGGCCATGATTAGTTAGAAAATGGACCAGATATTTAGAAATTGGAGGAATGTTAAAGTTAGGATTTTTAAAAAAGCGTTTGACCCTAAGCCCCGTATTGCAATCATTCCAATAGGAGGTCCAAGACTCTAGGACAAATTTATTTAAGGAACTAGAGAGATAGGAGCGAGGAGCAGGGACCGAAAACACTTCACCATCATAAACAGCCTTTTTTGCACAAAAATCGGCGTAATCATTATAGATGTTATTGTTATGAGCTTTGACCCAGTAAAGATTGTAATAGTTCCGGAATTGAAACAATTTAAGTTTAATAGAATTGAGATAGCTAGATTTATTTGTAAGATTATTAAGAAAGAGAATAGAGGAGAAACTATCAGTATAGATGTGAATTTTAGTATTATGATGAACTGCCCAACAGACAGAGAGGCCGATGGCAGAGAACTCTGCCTGAAAAACAGAATTGAAATTTTGAATTTTAAAAAGATACGTTTTAAAGGGAAAGCCCCGATAAAAAATACACACGGCGAAACCAACCTCGGAACCGATTTTGGAACCGTCAGTGTACACTTCCCACTCAGATGGGCCCTCGAAAGTATTGATAGGGAAGGAAAGAAAATCCGGAGGCACCTGATGAAGAGAAATATAAGAGTCCAACTTCGAAGCTGGGATAAGACCTGGAAGGAGATCGTTCCTGTTGTTCCAAATTTGGAACTTAAAGTAGAGAGAGCGAATAATAATATGAATGGGGGGAATCCCTGATAGGATATTAAGAGCATCTGTAGGAGAGGGTTTTATAAGCTTTGGTAATTTTTAATAAGTAAATCCTCTGAATGGATTTAAATTTTTGTATCTGGACAGAGGTCAGGAATCCACCCCATACTCCTTCTCCGTAGGAGATGATTGGTTGTACTACAGAATTATAAAAAAGTTTCATTAGGGAAATATGCTGGTGATTGAAATTTTTGGAAACACGATGAAAGTTGGAGGAAATAGAGAGAATCTTATCTTTGATGGAATTTATATGGGGATTCCAAGATAAGAGATTGTCTATGTGAACACCCAAGTATTTGTATGACTTGGCGATATGGATGGAATTCGGACCAATTTTAAAAATAGGATTTCTCCTGAAGGTTGAGCTCCCACGAAAGCCACCGCATTGAAGAAAGGGACATCGGAAAACAACAGAAACGGTTTTGGCAGTTGCTATTGACAAATTAAAATTGCAGCCCTTTCGCACTCACCAAGCTCCGTTACAGAACTGAAGAGAGCTCCCTAAGAAGCTTGGAACCGTTTGAGCCAATAACTCATTCATCACCTCATAGCAAGTATGATAAATCGCTGTGTAGCGTGCCTGGCTGTCAGAGGTGACCACACGCCTTATTAAACTACAGCATCAGTATTTTATTTAATGTTTTCTTTCATTTTGTCTTTAAAGTGTGAATCCTTGCTATGCTCAGTTTTCTTTCAAACTGCTACTTTCGATAATAAAATTAATTATTATCATTCTTTCGATTTGCTTCCTTATTTTATAACCATTTTACACTCGCAAATCACGTTTCCCGCCATTCCGATTTACAGTTCCTTCTTTATTCACATAATGATCAATTATGCTTAACTTTGGGACACCAGTATATATATTACAAAAATATACAAATAATAGTTATGAACCTAAGTTAACTATAGTCATGATAGAATAGATTTAGCTGCAGAAATACTAGAGCAAATATATATAAAGCTATTTTTAAAAGTAAAAATTCCCTGAATTCTTCTCTATAGCTAGAATATCTGCAATCTTCGCTTATAATTTCGGAGAGTTGAAATTGTACAAGCATAAGAGAACATATTTTTAATATTGTATTTTATTCATCTTACACTTGAGTAGAGTTTATTTGAGTATAGTATATGAATTACTGACAAAGTTGTCAATTAACGTATGGTAATTTAATTTTATAAATGAGGTAAATAACGTTGATTCTTAGAATTTTTTTGATATTTTATCATTTAAAATTATTAATTGTTATAATTTAAATTATAACTAGTCTCTAGTCGGTGCACAATATTTTTCATTAACCTTTCTTTTGGTTACACAAATACATCCTTTTGCTGCCAAAACAACATGGTTACTGAGACAATCATTATCAAGATAATCCAGGAAGACACTCTCAATTAGTTCACCAACACGCTTTTATTAGCTTCACCTGTATGCAACGGAATCTTTGAACTCGATTTTTACCCACTTTAAAACACCCAGGCTAATTTGAAATTTTGCACACTTCTCAAAGATCGATGACAATACAATAATTTAATAATTTTGTTCCATTGTTCTGATTAGGATTAACGATTTTCCAATTCCAGATTTTGTGACTAATTCTAGACCTCAATTCTTCAATAAATAAATGATGGTTAAAAAAACTAAAAAAAACCCCGCTTTTATTTTAGATCGAACTAAAAAAAATGAAAAATAAATTGTAGTTTAAGAAACTAAAAAACACGCTTTATGGTTAACCGAACTAAAAAGCAAAAAATAGTTTTTAATATAAGAATAAAATGACTAACGAGAAAATGCCATTGTGGTAAAAGCGTGGGGTGCTTTATTCTACATTTTTACACTAACTCTTCATTTCAAAATAGGACTACTAGGAATGATAACAATTGATGTTGAGCACCCCACGCTTTTACCACAATGATAATCGTTTTATTTATATATTAAGAATTATTTGTTACTTTTTAGTTAGATTAATTATACAAGCGCGTTTTTAGTTTTTTTTTTTTTAAACTATAATTTATTTTTTGTCTGCACAGAAATTATCTGGCAATAAGTATCGGAATGAAATTCTACTTCACCATTTCCAATATTCAGCAGCTGATTTGAAATTATTTGTGCTGATGGATCATCAAGTCAAGCAATTGTAAATCAAATGGTCTTCAAAAATGGTAAATCTTATGGTCAATCAAAGTATTTTGACGTTTCGTCATTAAAACGATTGTTTTAAACGCGTGTTAACCTCGTCGTCAAAAGTAGAGCGATGAATGAATGGCAATGTCCTTCGGAAATCCCCGGAGAGTAGAAAGACAGCACCACCGAATATTTTCTCGTTGCGGTGTAACTCTTGCAAAGTTCTATGTAAGGCTTCCAGTGAATATTTATGGGTTATGGTACACTCATCTCAGATTATGATTAAACTCCTTTCTAATAGCGTAGCCATTCTTTAATGTTTCACATTGCGTCCAGTTTCTTATAAATGTTCCAATGCGTGCTGAACGTGCAGTTCATCCTCGCTAGAGGAAATGAAAATCCTGCCGCGCGGGACGCGAAAGTAAAATCATTTGGACTAATTCCTGCAATATCCGGCAAAATTACGGGAATTTATGAAATCAGATTTTCGCTCCCCACCCAGAAACGCACCTGGTTGTCACTTCTGGCTACCCTAAGGTTCAGTCACTGGATGGGGCGTTACGATAATTCGACATTATCCGGCATAGTTACGGGACTTTCCAAAATCCGACCGGATTCTCGTTTCCCGCTCCGAAATACACCAGGAACGCACTTTTCACGTCCCGAGACTTTTAAGGTAAAGCCTCTGCCATGGTTCACATAAAATACTGTCCTCCGGAATTATCCGGCAAATTCACTTGCATTTCTCGGATCAGATACCAGATTCGGATTTCCTGTCTCGAAATATGACAGGGACCAAGTGTTTGCGTCGCAAGGCATTTAAGGTAAGTCCCGGCCGAGGTGTGCTTATAATACGCTCGTTCGACACTCTCCAACAAAGTTACGGGATATTTTGGAAACTGATTCAAAATTCAGATTTTCTGCCCCGAAATACGCTTAGCACTCACTTTTGTGCCCCTTGGTCTGCAAAATCCGCTACCGTCTTGCAAATGTTCCAGTTCTCCGAACTCGTTCACATTTCCAGCAATAAAAAAAATATTGACGCCATTAATTGAGATAAAATCTATTCCACCTCTCTCAAGTTGATCGAAATGAAACACAATGTGTAAAATTATATTAAGATCGGTTGATCGGAGTTGATTGCGGACAAACATTGTTATATATAAAGATATATTTGTTTCATTTTTTAAAAGATCTCTTTTTTCCCTATACGTAGAAAAATACATATGTGTGTGTGTGAAAGTGTAGCTGATTATTATCCAAGTCCTTCTTTTCTTTTATTAGTCCACAGTTTTGTATTATCTTTTGAAGTGATATCACGTAATATATTGAAAATAGTGGAACTCAGTTCTAATGAAATATATAAATACTTTTCCCTTACCTTTTTCGTACAGTAAATACACAGTGTAAAATTTCAGAACTAAGTATCTTAAGTTACATTCAACCTATTTACGTCTTTTATATCACTATAAGATATACATGATATTGTCTTATTAGCTTTAAAAATGCATATATGCCATAGAATAAATCTCTTGTCTTCGTGAGCCTTTTGTGTTGAGCGAGAATCCCTTATTCGCCTCTTCTCTCTTCGGGGGATCAGAGCCCTGATTACGTTGTTCTAACACACAAAGGCATTCATTTGCACGACCTTCATTACAAAAGATGGCCTCTCTCTCATGCCGGCAAATTAGCGGACAATGTCCTGCCTCGGATTCACATATTGCGTGATTTCACACGAGAGAATTATGTGCATATAGCGGGATCGTCCTTAGATGAGGATTTCAATGATAGTGCTTCCAAGAGTGTGAACAAACGAGCTTGGGATTCGTGTATGCATTCCATTATGAATTGGAAGATTTCTAAATAATATGATATTCAAGAAAGATATATGTTTCGAAAGGATACCATGTTTTTATTCAGTACACTTTTATATAAAAATGTTTCAGGGCAGTGAAACTGTTGTAACTATTGAAATGGATTTAAAATATAATTTAGTCTGAATATTTTAACGTTTATTATTTACTTAAAAACTTTGATGTAAGTTGTTTTATTCTTCGATAAACAATTTTCCAAGTGAAATTTAGGCGCCAATATGTCGTGGTTATTTCATTGCTTCCTGATGCCACTAAAGGTCTGTCCTGCAGAGTGACTTCATTCATGGATTAAATACCATTGTTTTCTAATATCAACGATTAAAACATTACGAATATCATTTCGAAAAAAAATTGGCAGTTATAGACTGCCGATAAAAGTGAAAACTTAGAACTTTTAGTATAAAAATTTTTAAATTTCATAATATTTGAATTAAAATTATCAACATCAATCTGGTTTTCACATCTATTGACACTCCGAACAACAATTATATGCATGTTTATATGGTTTTTTTATTATTCAAATATATTACGGGCTGTACAAAATAATGACAAAATATAAATACAATTCCGTTGAAATAACAATTAATATAAAATCATATTATTTATGGATAGTATTTGTATTTAAATTTCAATGTACTTGATTTTTAACATTATTTTAATTTTTTGCATCATTGTCATCATTAATTTCAACAATACTTAGAATTTTTGTACTTTCAATTATTTCATTTTGTTCTAAAAATGATACAATAGCCTTATCGTAACTAAAGTAAGAAAGGAAAATGTTTAATTCAAATTTATCTATCGCGTAAAAACTGCATCAATCGTGGTTTTATATTCTGTAGTACTCAGTTTTCGATCTATGGACATACTTAAATTAAGTGTTTCATTTAGAAATTCAATTAGTGGTAGATTTTTATCCTCTGCAAAGTTAATATTGAGCTACTTAAAGTTAATATAATACCACTTAAAATCATCGGTACTTTATCATATTTTTCGCCAAATCTTTTTCGAGTATTTCAAAACCTTCTTTTTTATATAAATCGTCAAATTTTCGAATAAAAATTGTTGTACCTGTCTCATACATAGATTTTCCAGGCGAAATACAAGTATAAACGACAACCATTAATATGCATTGCCCATCCTCGGAATCGCAACGAGCAACGCATATTTCGCCTATATCAGGAACATTAACACCAATGCTTCAGTGAATTTAGTACATATGTCCATATATGAAGTAATGAAGTGTGACGTATCTTGAGTATTGTGATAAATACCTACGCCTGCTGCTGGAACTTCGGGTCTTTTATTACTTACAACAAAGTTGAAATTCGGAATATCAAGTGGTGCTTCGTTTTTCATACGAATTTCTGACAAAAGCAGAACATTTTACTTTTTTACGATAGCATCATTTTTTAGGTCAGCTGCATGCGCATGCAAACTTTGACAATTGAATGAAAGTATCGATAATCCATTCTTGTTGGAGATTAATTCTAGAAAAGTTTTGGTGCCGTTTGTAGTGTATTGTTTTGTAACCTTTTCAATTCTAACGTTAGATCCTCTCGATGGTTTGTTGATTTTTTATGATGTTTTTCAGTTTCTGAAGCATTTAGAGGTGTTCCTCTTCTACCAATCCAAAATTTCTAGCTGCTGCTAATATTTTCTTGAGTAACCAAAAAAAAAAAAAACCTTGAATCCTCGCTGCGCTTGTTAAAGCTACGTATACTAATTCTCTAGGATTTTTTGCGATCGTATTCGTAGACAATAGCATCCTGTGATTTGTGAATAGTCATTGCCAAAGCAGAAATTAGTGGAAAATGTTTTCGTTTCGCTATTATGGTTTTATTGTTATTGAGTGGTATGGATGATGTCTGAGGAGTGATTGGCATAGCATCATCGTCAAGATTAAGGCGGACACTAAGATTCCTCGATTTGTAGCTCGTTTTCTTCCACATAATTTTGGAAATTTCATCCAAATTCTTATGATGTCATAATTTTCATCTCTCTCAACGTAACACAATTTGCCAACAGTGCCATTTGATAATCCGTCTGCAACATCTATGTTGTTTGTTATCATGTAAGGTCGGTTGAGAACTAAAATTAATTCGTAAAGGAAATCCACCAGTGTCATCAGCTCTCATTTTATGCAACTTCTGTCTAACAAAATGTTCTTGCTCAGCATTATGACACCTTACGAAAACATCAGATGCCAAAGATATTGTTTTATGTTCTTCACTGTTTTAAATAGAATGATTGTACTCATTTACCGCGGTGTTTGTAAATATAAGTCTAATTCCTTCAATACATACTGATTGAGCTTCTTTTGTGATAAATTTTGGTTCTATTACCTGTATTTCTTCTTCCATTAAAATATTTCCATTTCCAATCTTCGTTAAAATTTTGACTAACTGACTATCTTATTGTCTCATTACTCGTTTCAATTCAAATTTTTTAAATTTTCGCCAAGTTGTTTCAATAGTCAATCTCTTTTTAATTTGCTTGAAGATCGGCGTCACCTTTACAGGAGGTAATTGTCGCCAATCCCCGATCAGTATAACATCTATTTCTCCAAAATCTTTTGTAAACAAGCCAATTATTTGTTTCAGACGAGTCTTAATTTGTTCTAATAACTCAGCGGAAACCATGCTCACTTCGTCAATAATTAGGACTTTAACAAACATGAATAAAGTTCTATATTGATGAGCTTCTTCAATATTAAGTGGCATGAGACAGGACAATGATATGCTCAATGCACTATGAACTGTTGAACCACCTACAGCTGTAGCAGCCTTTCCGGTTGTTGCATATGCTATATAGGCATTGAAAATTTTCAAACGCCAGAATAAATATGAAGATTTAAAATAATTTTAAATATAAAATTTTCAAACGTCAAAATAAATGCGAGTATTTAAAATAATTTTCTGTTATTCATTTTTTATCTTAAAAATATTAGTATATTTATTTAGTACTCAATATTGTACCGCACAACGATTCTTCAATTAAATGATTCAAATAATAATCAAACAAAAACACTATTTCAACAATGCACAGTATATTCACATTGAACTTTTCACTAAATTCATTCAATTTCACTTATATGATATACACATCACTATACGTCAGCTGTATAGGAACAGATATACTGCTATAAGCATGTCGGTGACGCGAACGCACGAGATTTCACCCATCCAAAAAGTGTCTAAGGCGCACAGCACACTGTGCGTGAACCAGTCATGAGCATCTCGGTGACGCGAACCCATTGTTTTTTAATTTACGAGACTGAATGTTTTGAAATTGCATTGACTAATGAAGGACAGTAATTTTTTCGAATATCATGTGTTCTGAATCTATGTAAACTTTCGTTGTTTCTTTTACGTTATGTAATGTGTTTACACTTTTTGATTTGCTTTTGAAATCTTCTGCTTACCTAGAGTTAAGGACATTAAGGTTTCTATAATTCCCAGAATATACTATCAATATTTGTGAAATGGATATATAAACTGTAAATGAAGTGTCTATGCTCTGATTTGTTGTTCGTGAAGAGCTTGGCAAACTTTGCTTCGAAGAGGCTATACGAAAGTGCACTTTTTTTCTTTTCCAGACAAGCAGCAAGAGCTCGACCTTCCCGCCCTGTGCGGGGATGAAGGGAGTGCCGGCAAGGGCAGTCCCTTGTCACAGATCTCTGGAGTGAAGAAGCCCCTGTGCCACACCAACAGTCTCACCCAGCTGCCCAAGTACGGAGTCGAGACAGAACACGAAATGGAACTCGGGAAGGTGAAAATCATTTTTACTCCCTATTTTAATTTGTTTATCGAAGATATTTCAATGCATTTTTTGGAATGTATATTCAATGCATGTATTAATATATATATATGAGCAAACCACCAATAATTAACCATTAAGTGTACTGGAAAAAGGAGTGTTGTATTTCGTAAATGACTGCGCATGGGTCCTAGTCATTTACTGAAATTAAAACGAAGTGTTGCTATTGGTATTAATTGCTGCTATTATTGTTAATTAGCTGTTGCTGTTAATTAGATGTTGCTATTATTAATAATTAGTTCTTGCTATTATTATTAATAGCAACAACTTTCAGTTATTTTTTTCTTAATTCATTAAAATTTTAGAATATATTTTATTATGTATAAGCGCCAAAGCAAATATTCAAGTCAGCTCCGAATAATTAATGGCACAAACACAATTTAAAATTTCATTGAATTAATTGTTAGACACATTTGTATACAACCTCTGACAATAAAGTTCGGTGAATGAAGTCAGAACAGCCAATCTTGCAACACTGGCAAAACAAAACCTTCCACATGCGTAGCGCATGTGTTGATCATCCGCCACCCTCGTTGTTTAGTTGAGCGTCGTTTGTGTTCTGTGTAAGACTTGTTTTACAAAGTGCTTGTTTATTGCGTTGGTTCTTAACTGAGAACAGAAAAATTTACGAACAAAGGATCAATGTAAAATTTTGTCTTAAGCTTGACAAGACACCGACGGAAACTTTTTTGATGCTGGAACGCGTTAATGAATATCAGTCACTGTAAATGAAGTGTGTGCACGAGAGGTTTGCCCTTTTTCGAAAAGGCTGGGAAAGTTTCTGACAACCCTTGCAGCGAAAGACCGGTGACCTCCGTCAGCGACGAAAACATTGAGAAAATGAGTAAATTAATCACCAAAAATCGTCGATTAACTGTGTGCTTGATAGCTGGACAATGAATGCTGCAAGGTGCATTGAAATTCTGTCCAATTTCTTGAAACTTCTAGGCAGGGTACGACCTCAATACGCACAAGTTTCATGGTTTTTTGTTCAAGACAATGCTGGCCCTCAAGAACCCAATATCTTCAAACAGTTCGTGGCAAAAAAGGATGTGGTGCGAATTGATCATCCACCATTCTCGCCAGACATTGACCCCCTTCAGACTTCTTCCTATTCCCACGATTCAAACTCGCTTTGAAAGGAAAGAGATTTGACGATATTTCTGACATCCAACGAAACATGACGAGTCTTTTGAACTCCATCTCTATGGAAGACTTCTTGAAAAGTTTCCAGGACATGTGTAGCAGATCTCAGTGATCCATAATTTTGAGAGGTGACTATTTCGAAGGACAGTGAAGCAACTCTTTCGTTAATATTTCGTATATGTTAATGTTACAGGACTATTCACCGAACTTTTTAGTCAGAGGTTGTATTTTACACTCACAGATTTTCTGAATAAGTTTTCCCATCGCTTTCCAATTCAATAATGGTGAAGGATATTTTTATTGTTGAATTTTTCTTCTGTACTGCACATTTATTTTGTAACCTTTCAGTAATGACATACGTACTTCAACAAAAATAGGACAGCTAGTGATGTAGTTACAAGGTTACCGCCTGTAGTTACAGCGTTGTAAGTGTAATTGTTCGTGTCTTACAAAGAAAGGTCCCGTCAACGTTATTTTTTGCTTCATTATTACGTCGCTTGCCGTAGTTAAAGAAATGAAGCACTTTTTTAGCCAATGGGGGAGATATCGTCTTAGTTACCAATAAATCGTCCCGCTCATCTCTTTCAAATATATTTAAGTTACTGATCACGCCTGCTTTCGCCACAAATGTATTTAATTTTAAAAGTACATATAATGGAAAATTTCTTGAAAATATTTCATTCATTCGAAGTAAGTTTTTAACATTTTAGCCCTATGATGGCTAACAGTGTTTATTAAGTAGAATAATTAAATATGAAACGATCTAAATTCGTAAAGTGAGTATTTCTTTATTTATTATAATTATAATTGTATACATATTATTGTATAATATATATATTGCATTATTTATTTATTTTTTGTCTTTGTGCACCACCTATCAGTTTTTTTTCTTGTATTTATTTTAATCAACGTGGTGTTATTGAAAAATTTCCCGAAAGAGAATATTTAATTTTCTTGAAGAGTATTTGATTTTTAAACTATTGTTATAATGCACTCTTCACTTGAAAGTTTTTGCCAAATCTAAACAATCTTTTGAAAGATTTTAAAGATTCCCTGTTTGTTTTAAAAATATGGTTACAAAACTTAGCGTATCCGTGTGTGTGTCTGAGTCCATAGAGTTGCAGACTCTCAAGCGTAAGATCATCAGTTCGAATTCGACTCTGCAGACAAATGCCCTCAAAAAAACTTTCCTCACTTAATCTGTGTCTTCTAGGATATTCTAATTTTGCTTATTGGTTGTAATTGTGTATTAATAGACGTGTTTTTTCAAAATCTGTAAAGTTCTAGTTGTTCTGTAGATAGAATACTGAGATTCCATATAATTTTCTTCCATGATATCATATAAAATTCCATGCAGATGTAACATTGAGTTCTCTTACAGTCTCATGTTGAGATGAGTGAACTTTGTTTTGATTCTAGACGAGAAATACACTGAATTTATTGCGACATTAATTTCATCTGCGTGATAATAGTTCCCATTATTTTTGTTTTGAAATAGTTTCTTCTGTTAGTTTTTAGAAAAGTATATGTTCATTTTGTTTACTTTGATTATGACTGCTGCTTCTGCTCCTTAACTTAATCAGAAATTAACTGACCGAATATTAATTTCCTGTATCTGTTCATTTGTTGACGCGCGCAGGAAGCACAGTGCGCTGTTGAAAAAGTTAAAAGGATCACTTCTCTTATAAGAAGGAAACACACAATTTTATATACTAATTAAAACATTCATTGTTCATTTCAGATTCAAGTTTATTTTCCCTTCGCACCATAGGCAATATTTTAATGAATTATTTCACTTGGAACAAAATTGACTCTGCAATTATCTTTGTACAAACAATGTTAAAATCTAATACAGTCGACTCTCGATAATTCAAACCTTCGATAATATGAACCTCTCAGTAAATGTATATGCTCAGTCTCTAGAAAAACGATATTTCGAACTAAAACAATACATTTTGGTACATTTAATATTTCTAAGTAAAATCTGTAGCTGGCCAGACTGCAATACACAATAATTTGAAGTTATCTTATAAAACTCTTGAAAATTCGAACACTCACTATTATGTACAGTCCTGTTGCAAATAGGTTGGAGCTTACAAGTTTTGTGTTGTATTGTCTCTGCGTGTCTTCCCTGTAAGGTAACCCCTTTGATGACTATCTATCTGCTACCCCTTCTTAGTGTTTTTCGGTTCCTCAGGCGAAAAGATACTTTTATTTCTTTCCTTCTTCAAATGGACGATAGACCAACCGCATCTGTTGTAGGCCGTCCATATCTTTGGCTTAACACGTAGCCTTACTACACATGTGTTCAGAAAGGATGGTCCACTATTTTTAAAAAGAGGTGCATAGGATTGTGTATGAATGTATTGAATAAATTTTTTTAATACAAGACTTTTAACTTCTGTATATAATATGTACTTTTTAAAAATACTTTGAAATAATTTTATACATATATACAATTGTTGTTTTATTACATAGTTTCCAATTTAAATGTGCTAGAAAAAAAATTCCATTCGTGTATTTTGGGAGTTTAAAAAAAAAAATTTTTTTTTTTTACCCTCTTGATAATTCAAAGTTTTTCATTGGTCTCTCCAACTTCAAGTTATCGAGAGTCGACTGAATATAAAAGTCTTTACTAGCCTCACAGTGGCTCAGCACATCTATCGTTATATATTACATCTTTCATATTCTTTGAAATTGTATTTTCTTAAAAATTGTTCCTAATAAATTTGTTTTAATCGCGCCTTCCTTTTTAAAATTTATACAATATTAAAAAGTTTTTAATGAATAAATTGATCCAAACGTGCACACTTTTTGATTTAAACATTTTATAATTAGTGATGGATATATTAACTAAACAAGCTATAACAATTATATCCTTTTACCTTAATTTTCTTTAAACGAATAAAAGGAATTGTTTTTTATATAAATAAGTTTAATATTTCAGAAATATATGTGGTTATTTATATATGTAACACACACACAAATCAGTGATATAACTTGAGGTATTAAAGTGATATGTGAATGATTTCAGGAAAGAATTATGTGCCAAAAGAGCTCGTTGATAGCGTGGAATCGCGCGCGAGCGTATTTTGTTTCTTTTTTTAAATTCTGGCTTAATTTTACATTTATGGAGAATTGTTTCAAAAAATAGTAAGGATAGTTGAGGGTGACTCTGATATTAAGACCTGAGCATTGATAAATGACTATCATCTTCTACACTCAGCTTTCATATGTTTGTTGCTCTTCATCCATTATCAGTAATTTTCTTATGAAAGAAAAGACCAAAACAATTTCAAACAATGTAATAATTCGAAGATTTAAAATCGTTCAAATCTGAGAAACCGCTTTTTTCCCTGCAAATCAATTCCATTTATTTCTTTCTTATTGAATCGTGTCTTCTTCTTTTACAGCTGCTTGAGGATACTAGCAAATGGGGTCTCGACGTATTCAAGATGGACACCTTCTCTAGCCAGAGACCTCTAACGGCGGTCGTTTATCAAATATTCAGGGTGAGATTTTGTTGCATTTTCTGTCCCCCCCCCTTTTTGTTGCATTCAAGAAGAGACTGAAAACATCAGAAACCAATGTTACAATTGAACGAGAAATAATATCGTTTGAATTTTATTAGCAACTGAGTTAGTAAAATATGGAAGGTGTATACATTTCAACAATATTTTCACGATGACAATTTCCTTGTGGGAAATGTATTCAAGATACTTCCCTTCCAATCTGTATCAAGAGTTTCACAATCAACCTCCCCTAATCATACCCTCGACGATAAGGATTCTGGGAATTCTCTTTGTTGCGCAGCATGAAGAACAATCTACTAGTGGATCTCTAAATTTGAATGGATAGCTGTAGTAAACAAATCGAATAACTGTTCATTAAATGATAGCATAAATACTGAATATAAATACAATACAGAAATGCACCTACTTGTGTACTTTTTGTTAAACATAAAGTATAGCACTTAATTTTTATCACTTGGTTATATACTACTGTCTTATGGGGTTGTGCAAAAACAGATGCATGTGTCAAGTTATAACCTGGGATTTCTGAACAACCTTATTAGACATCAAGATAGTGGGTCATTTTTTGTTTCCATTTATCATTTTTTTTCTTCTTCTTCTTTATTATTTAAAAAAATATCATCAATTACATTATCTTATAAAGGGTAAAATTCGATTTTTACTTCACAAGCAAGAGATACATGCATTACTTTGCTTTTCCTATTCCTTTTACAACATAGTTTTCCTTCACAGAAACATTTTCTCTATGTAATTGCAAACACAAAAATATTGAAAATTTAAAGTGCCCTTTAAGTATTATTGGTAGTAGAAGAAGCAGCCTTTCAATTCATCTACAATCCCTAAACGTTTCTTTTTCAGGAACGCGATCTGCTGAAGACGTTCAAGATCCCCTCTAAGACGTTGCTCAATTACCTGATGACACTGGAAGACCACTACCTGAAGGTCCCCTACCACAATCGCATCCACGCGTGTGATGTCACCCAGTCCGTGCACGTCCTGCTCTCCTCCCCAGCGCTTGAGGTGAGTGCCCTACTTGAAACATTCGAAACTACTTATTCTTCAAACATTCATTACATCTTTCTAAAATGCACATCAAGAATTCATTATGGGTTTATCATGTTTTCCAACCTATACATATTTTCGTGAATAAGTTAAGAATTTTTGGAACTTTTTAAAAGTTAAAAGTAAGAAGGGTTGACAATACTCTCAGGATCCGTAAATCTCAGTCAAAACTATTTATCCTTTCCCTTTTTCTGACAACCATGCACAAACGATTTTGATCCTCTAACTCTTTGGATGTTTTGAACCCTGGTGTAGCAAGTTCTGTATGAAAAATCTTTTGGCGGCCCTATTTTGGAAAGAAGAGCTCTGTTAATGGGACTGTTGCTAGCATTTAACGTTTTTTTGCTTACACATGTTTGGGACCCTACAGATCGGGGGTCCTGAATCATTGATGCGGCTTATACGATGGTAGAAAAAAAGTCACTTAAATCCTTCAAAATAATGTATTTGGTTATCATGCTGAGAGGTTTTTCTTCCAGGACATAAGAAATTAAGTTGACGATCACGTACCCTACAAGGACTTTTCTTCTTGCACATTTTCCAACACCAAAAAGAAAAAAAAAAGGCACACACAAAAATATGACTTATACAAACGATACATAAGAAAAACAATGGAATAAATGTATTATTTTAATTGAAATAACAGAAATAAATCTATTATCGTTTGCGTCTGGCGTTTTACTTTTCTGCAATTTGAATGAAAAATATTCCAGCCGTTCGACAAACTTTTCACATTCATGGATGAAAATAACGGTAACATTTTCCAGTTCGGCTTCTATAAGAGTTTTCAATTTTGGATACACTTTTGAAGAAACACACTTTCGACGTGTTTATAGATCGGGTTATATTCTGTTATATACTCTAGCTATAATATTTTTGCTAAAAAGTTGAAACAAGTACTCTTTGTACTTTTGCTAAAAAGTACTCTCATACGTGTTTTTTTTTTTTATTTCCTTGAAAATTATCTTGTTTCTATTGAAATAAAACATCGAATAATAAAACATCGAATAATAAGATAAAATCGTCGCGAATTCATATAGATGAAAATATAATTTTCAAAATCTTGATCAATCAATATCGAAGCCCGTTTCTGATATTTGCTCATCAATATTTAAAGTTTAAAATCTCTGACGGCTTCAGATAAAAAAAATCCCGTGAGTAAAAGAACAAACAAAATAAGTTTATTTTGCGGGGAAGTGTAACATTTGATTTCAAATTGTAATATTTAATATCGCGGGAAAACGCCGAGGTTTTTTTCTGGTACTTTAGATATTTTTTTAAAAATTAGTTTCTGAAAAATTAAACAACTTTGTAAGGAATATAAATAAAAATATGAGAAAGTAAAAATGTGTTATTCAGCGATTGTTCTTTGGGTGACCATGTTGAGTACGTGCGTATTATTAAATTAATTCACACACATTTCTCTTGTCATGTGATCTATATTTATAATGATTCTCAACTGGACAGACAAAATTTTGAATACATTTTTTATGTAATAAAAGGAGGGGACAAACTGATACCGTGAGATCGTGATAAAAATTGTATTTGTGTAACTTCTTTTTACTTTTTTATTTATATTTAAAAAAAGCTGTGAAAATAGTTTAAAATGATACGTAAATGAGACATCAATTTTACCGAGAATATCATAATTAAAGCGGTGCATGCTTCTGCAAACTGTTCCTGAATCCCTGACATAAAAACAGAAGGGAATAAAAGACCATATATCTACAAATCGATTCTTGTATAACTTAATTCAAGCATGCAAATAGGGGTAAAAAGGGTCGGACAAATTAAACATTGCTTTCGTTTCCAGATTGAGCTTCGTACTTTCGTGTTTTGCTGCAGATCAGGGGTCACCAAACTTTTTTGATCATCGCCCCCTATATAATTTTTCGAAATCTCCATAGGCCCCCACAATTGTAATTTTCAGGTAATATAAAACTATATATTAGTCTAAATATTTAATAAATTAGAAACAGTAAGTAAAGAAGCTACAGATTTTTTACTTCTTAATGAGATGAGTGTGCCTGGTGTTTCTGGGCAAGGTTCGCTATATTGGGTTCGAAATTAGTCAATTTTAACCGTAAATCCCCTCGAAACTCCACATTTAATTTATTTCTGTTTTTAGTTAAAATTGAATTAACGTGACTGAAACCGGCTTCAACCATATACAAACTTGGAAACGCCAGCATAAATGGCTGAGCCATTTCGTCAAGTTTCACATATTTTTGCTTTATATTTATATTAGTCCAAAATTTATGTATTGTCAAATTTTTAATAAGCGTTTTTGCTTCAAGATCGGACAATAGTTCACCAAGCTCATCTTGTATGTTGATGTCGACGTTATCAATTTGCGCCGAAAATGGCGCAATATCAGGGATGTCGATGTTTTCCAAATCAACAAAGCGCAGTTTAAAATCGTAGCTTAATTTTTGAAGATAATTTGTATATATTTCCAAGTCTTCTTCTTTTATTTTTAATTGTTGCAGATTTGAAAAATACTTATAATCCTTACGTAGCAATGAAGATCTAAATAAATTTAATTTTACTTGGAAGCCTAACAGTATTGTCCGAGCTTCGATAATTGTTACATCTTTTCCTTGCAGTTTTGTTTTAACGTCATTAAATTTTCCAAATAAGTCTGCTAAATAAAAAATATGGTACTTATTGTTTTGGAGTTCATTGCTTAGAACAGGATTTATTTCTTTCAGAAATTCTGTTGTGGAGTCAAATAAATTGATGAGCCGTTGCAAGCATACACCTCTAGACAACCATCTAACCTCGGTGTGCAGAAGTAATTGGCTAAATAACTCATTGTTTTCCGCACAAAGAGTTTGGCAAATAATCTTGATTTAAGAGGTTGAGCTTTAATTTGATTAATAGATTTAATACAAAACTGTAAAGCTTCATGTAACTCTGAACTCAGATATTTTGCTACTAAGTTGTGCCTATGCAACACACAACGAATAGTACGAATACCGGGCACTTTTTCTTTGAGGCATGTAGCAAAACCTCGGTAACGCCCTACCATAGAAGGTGCGCCATCTGTGGCTACTGCTATTATATTTTCAAGCGGGATGTCATATTTATTTAAATATTCTTGTAAACATCTAAAAATTGTCACTCCCTTCCCATCGGTTTCAAGATATTTAGCAAATAAAAATTCATCAATGACTTTAATCCTTTAATTTTACTGAAATATCTAACATACGCCATAAGAATAGCAGAAACGCCAAAAACAGATTCATCAAGTTGTATAGAGAACTTGCAATTTTTTAGCTCCGAAACTACTGTGTTTTCTATTTCTTCGGCCATTTCGTCAGTACGCCGTTTTACAGAATTTGCACTTAATGGCAAAGACTTTAAAACATTAGTAGAGTCTTTTTTCATCACATTCTCAATGGCGTCTTTAATTGCAGGTACTACAATTTATTCTGCGATTGTGTGGGGTTTTCCACTCTTTGCTATATTAAGCGAAATTTTGTACGAAGCAATTAATCCTCCTTCATTTTCAATTTCAGTAGACTGTTTCATAAAACTTTTTAGAGTTGGTAGACATGTGAATTTTTCTTTGAGTTTTTTGAAAAATTCTAATTCTTCATTTTTTTTTATCTGAATGAAGCCTTTCAAGATGATCTTTCATTTTTGACGGTTTCATGTATTCATTTCCAAAGGTTTTTTCGCATATAAGACACATAGGAATAGTTTCATTTGTCGGTGAACAAATAAATCCAAATTTTTAGTAATCCAATGAATAATACCGACATTTCTTTTTAGATACTGAAGCTGTCATTTTTAAATTAGAGTTCTGTAAATATGTTAAAATTAAGTTGGTATATTATACTAATCCACATTATTAAAGCTTACCTTTTCACAAGTAACAATAATTAAAATTGATATCAAAACTAAACGAATAGTTTTATAGAAACAATAACTAATTATCCAATGGTAGATATAATAGTAGTAATAATAACACTACAAGCATTTAATACTGTTCACAGTTCACAAAGATAGCTGAAAATGCATATGATATTTGCGTTTGTAGCATCCAGTGTAGAATTGGACAAGCGCACATATGCATCTGACTCATATGCAAGGCTCGTATGGTTTGCGATGGAGACAAAGGGCGAACCAACGACACGATGCATTAACTGCCGTATGAAAAACTAAAAGAACTAAAACCACACACATAAGACGAAATAAAACGGAGTACTGAAGATTCCCTTTGCGCTTAATGCATAGAAAGCCAACGGCAGTGTCGTCGCTCGCCAAGTCTGCGCCAAAGGCTCCTAATTGGTTGATGGGTTCGCCAGCAAGAGACACGGATAAGCCTCAATCGCTCTTCTGGCTACATACTATGAGTCGTGCAAATTACAAACTGGTCACAAAGTCAAGTTGTGACGTCACGGTATACATACGAAAACCCATAAGGAAAAAAAGGGCAGATTGTTTTCTGATTTATTATTTTATTTTCTATAAATAATATAATATTATGTCAATTATAAAAATATTTTAAATTTTTACGTACGCAGTTAGATATGTGTGATTTGCGTATTAAGAACTGTTTTTCCTTCGAGTCCCAACAGACCCCCATTCGACCCCTTGGGTCAGATAGACCCCATACTGTTGTTAAATAGACCCCTAGGGGTCTATATAGACCACTTTGGCGACCCCTGCTGTAGATAATAATTTGTGTTAGCATGCGTGTTGTATAATAATTTATTTCATGATTTCTGAATTAACACATTTAAAATCCTTGAATAATGTAGCAAATAATTTAGTAGAATATGACAAAAGTTTTTCTGACTGGTTCCAGTTACATAGAATTATATATATTTATCTTTCAATTAGAAATGCTATAAGTGATTACTTTAACAAAAGAGCTAAAATTATTTTTTTACATTTTTACTATAGGACGCCACCTATCGATAACAGAAGGAACAACAAAGTGTTGATATGCGGATAGCATTGGACATACATTTATTTGATTTCTATATGCTTTTCAAGCATTCATGTTTCTATCTTTCAACATCGGGAAAAAAGTGTCTAGTTATGCATTTGAATCATTTTATTGTACTCTGTTCGTAACTTCTTTCTTTCGACTAAAATAACGGGAACATGTGTTGAATTGCGCTTCTACCTGTGTATCAAATTGTTGCTTAAGGGAACCATCTAAAAAATGAAGTTGGTTTCCAAAAAATGCAACATGTTCTTATTTTATTTTAATTTGGAAAGTATTGCAAGTTGAAAGAACTAAGATTAATGTTTCATCTTGGGAACATTTCTTATAGAGATCCATTTAATTTTTATTACATCTCCCACACTTTACTCGTTCAGTGTTTTTCATAAAATTTATTTGGATATTTTTTATAAAAAAATAAGTAATTTCAAACAAGAAATTTCAAATGAGTTCAGGAAACTTTTCAAACATTCTCCAAAGATGGCAGCACGAAATTGGGATTTGTGTAGGATGTATCGTGCTGCCCTCTGTACAGTATTTATTTCATGAATCGTTGAAAAGAAGGGAGTGAAATTTGAACTTAAATAATAAATAAAATTTTATTCTTTTCTCCACATCCACTTTGAGATTTTTGTGACTAATTACAAACTTCCATTTCCTGAATAAGCTACAAATAAACAACTTTGCTAATATGGCAAGAAAAATAACACTGCTCTTAAATAGAGGATGCGTAAAGTATTTTTATTGAATGCTATTCTTTCTAATTTTATAACCGCAGTAAAACACTGGCAAAAAGCAATTTTTTTTTAAAGCAAAATAAAATAAGATACATTTTTTTTTGTATAAAATGAATTCGTAATAATGTTTGTTTTATTCGTTGGTAGTCGGTGTTCACTGATCTGGAAATCCTCGCTACTCTGTTCGCGGCGGCTGTACACGACGTCGACCACCCGGGCGTCACTAACCAATACTTAATCAATTCCAGTGAGTGAATCTTTCCTTTATTTTATCCAATAATATGCCTTTGTTTACATTTCAGCCTCGGTTGCAGTTCTTGAGTTTTATATTCAAAACATGAAAAATTGAAAAGTTACCTTGTTTTAAATATCATTATTGTTAGAATGTATCTCTTTGAATATAAATCAATTTAATAAATTTTTTCCAAAAATTAAAAAAAAAATAATTTATTCCTTGTTTTTGTTTCATACTGGTGACAAGCAAAAGATTGCTTCTAACACTTATATACTATTTTTATTTTACAATTCTGATACCGGATGGATAAAGTTGATATATATGTAGAGGGAGAAAGTCAAATAAATCATTGTTTTATTGAATTAAAACTAAATTGCAGAAGAAACTAAAAAGAAAATTTTTCTCAACGGATGTTATTTTATATCTCGGAATTTAGTGGACAATGCTCGAAATATACTATGTTTTTGATTTAAAATACACTCATTATTTAATATTTTTTATTGCATAATAATTTTCAGTTAAGTTTAAAAAAAATGAGAAAATTCTTAGTTTTCCATTTAAACACAGAGGGATAAGAGGATTAATTGTTAAAAATTATAATTTGGTACTATTTACATATTAAATATTTAGTACTTATTTTTATATGTCATTAAATATTGAGAAACTTTGGATTATTTTGCTGTTAAAAATTGCAGTTAATAATTTTTTCACCTTTTCCTTGATAAATATATCAATATAATATGCTTTAGATTCACCACTTTTGTAAAGAATTACAACAAACCATTTTACACAATCAGTATTCTTAACTATAATTATTTATTTTTCACAATTTTTATATTTTTATTATTATTGTTTGCTCTTTAGTATTATTCCACTCTGAAGTTCCTTCGGTAAGTATATGTACTACTCGAAAAGGGATTGTTCCATTGAGTTAACTGCCTTAGGTAAACATGGGTTACACTCCCACTGGATGCACTGGCAATCTTTATTTTTTGACCCTCTTCTTTATTCTTGAACACCTTTTTCTGTGTTCTTTCACTTTGCAGCTAGGCCACAAATACAGGGTGTCCCAGAAATAGCGCCCAAACTCTGCACAGCCAGACTCATCGCTGAGAGTACATAAAAAATGGCCAAAGAACTCTACCTGTACGATCCATAGTTTAAGAAAAATACGGTAAATAAAGATGAATGAAGCGTTTCTGTACATGAGGATATTTCATTCCTCGGCCGCTGGAATAGGGCCTAAGCAATCCTCGCGTCTCACACTAGTGGATTTTTTCCTTATGGGCTATCTCAAGGAATTGGTACAGAGAGAGACATAGTGACGGCACAAACGGACCAAGTTTCTTGTTTACATATGCGACATATGCACTCATCCATTAAACTGTTCGCTC
This sequence comes from Trichonephila clavata, assembly GCA_019973975.1. NCBI lineage: Eukaryota > Metazoa > Arthropoda > Arachnida > Araneae > Nephilidae > Trichonephila > Trichonephila clavata. Next base: position 34,348 of record BMAO01014834.1, on the reverse strand, counting down.
AAGCCTGCCTCGATAGGTACGGTGGAACTTCCATCTGCCTTTATAAATATTTGCAAATACTGCTGTTGATGTGACTAATACGACTGTGACGCAGTGCTTTTCACATTTTTTCTATAAATTAGGGCTAGTACAGATACAGTTCATTTATGTCATCCCAACGAGGAATCTGGCTGGGCAGAGTTTTTCTGGGACGCCCTGTATACATTTGTAGTAATTACTGTATTAGTCCGCATGTACCACGACACCAAAATTTTTCATAAAGATATGTAGAAAAAATCTGAATTGAATTAAATCTACTCACTTTTTATAAATGAATTCAAAGAAAAGACAGTTCAATCAGATAATAAAATAAGTAATGACTCGGGTTGCCTTATAAAATTAAGAAACGTAAAACAAAATTAGGTGATGCAAGAAGAGGTGTTCTATTCTGTTACCTTAAATAAAGCATGAGTCAATTCTTTAATGGGAAACGATGTCAAAAATATCGCGTTATTCTCCGACTAATACAGTATTTACGTAATATATGTGGCTATTAGTACATTTAACGGTGTTTTGCACATTTTAATCGAATATACATCCCTTTCACTAATAAAACCCACAAACCTGTGATCTGCATTTTTTGTACTTATTCCTCACTGTTATCACACACACATTTGTTTTTCTCACTATCTTCAGTGTTGTGTTATTATTAACATAAGAAAATGCTTTATTTTTTGACCTAGTAGCTATTTTTTCTTCACAATTATCAATCGTGCTTCCCTTTTATCATTATTTTTTATTCGCTACAGTTTTTTATTCTGTATTTTTACCATTATTTATTACATATGATTTGCATGATATCGTTATTTATTCTTCATTTTTATATTTTTAGAATTCACTATTAATTATTTTTATTAAATATTTTTCACATATTGCTAATTATTTTCCATTCCACAATTATTTATTCTTCACGTTATCGTTAGTTATTTTTCACTATTTTCATTATTTATTCCTACTCTAAAAAATTATTCTTCCCTTGTGTCATTTTACTTTTTCCATTTTTATTCCTTTTTCTTTATTATTTGTTCTTAACTCTTATTGAATACTTTTCACTTCATCTTAATTTATTTTTTTTTTCCTTTTATAACTTTTTATTCTTTTCTATTGTTATACATATTCTTCTCGTCATCGTTATTAGTTTTTTTTAACTATTATAATAATTTATTCTTCTCCTTTTGTTGCTTTTTTACTGTATATTGTGGTTATTTATAACCTTTTTTGTTAATAGTTAATGTTTTCATTTAGTATTAGATTCACAACGGTACTTACGTACTATTGTAATCATGCCAACTTTCCAAGACTGGCAGCCAGATTTCGCATATGTCGTAGGCGCTGTATTGGCAAACATGGGCTTAGTTTCATAGTTCTAAACTTGTCATTCTAAATCTAACCGTTCGTAGACATGTCAGACTTGAATACTAAAATGGGAATCTGAGATTTACCGAATTCTGAAAAATATGCCGTTACATGCTTACGAAAATATAACGAATTACCAGACGTCAGAGTATGTAACAAATGTCCCCCTATGGAGATTTATTTTAGAAAACAGATTTTTTTTCGTAACTTTGCAATTTGTAATCAACATGCAGGAGTAAGAAATGGCCATTGGTTTGAGAAAAGTCGTATCCCGTTATTAACATCAATAAGATTAATTTATTGCAGGTACAAAGAATTAACTACAGTCCAATGTTGAGAAAAACAGCTTATTTTATCTGATATTATAGTCCTAGACTGGTGTAATTATATGCGAGAGTTTTGTGTTCTTGACATGAAAAAAAAGAATGAAAATAAGAGGACCGGGCCACACATAGTGGGAAATTGGCATCAAGAAGAAAGCAAAAGGGTAATCAGTATTTAGCATTCGTGCGATTTATTAAATATCGCCAATAGGGTTGCGATAGTGCGTAACTACTGTTTCAACATTATTAATATAGCAACATCATTTTCAAAATGATAGCTTAATGATGAATGGGTATTGATAAAACCTTTGTTGACAGGTTCCGAGTTGGCATTGATGTACAACGACCTCTCGGTGCTGGAAAACCATTCTCTGGCGGTGGGCTTCAAGCTGCTACAGGACGAGAGCTGCGACATCTTCCACAACCTCAACAAGAAGCAGAAGCAGTCGCTGCGTAAGATGGCCATCGACTTGGTCAGTTTAGCTACCTTATTTTTACCTTTTATTCACTAGCTTAGTAAACATGTTTGCTTTGTATTCAAACATTCAGTGCATTTGTTGTCAACGAGTAATGCAGGGGTGGACAAAAAGCGTCCCGCAAAGAGCTTTTTTGTGGCCAGCCGTGTAGTAATAAAAACAAATAGACTGAAAATGTTCCCTATATTTAGTCAACATACATTTGTAAGCAAAACGTTTCCTACATTGAAGATCAACAAGAATAAATATAGATGCTAATTGACTGATTTAACTTGCTGCAATTGATTTACAGACTGTGATCAGAATTTCAACAATCAATCTCACTGCTGATTTAAAAAATATTGCAGAAAAGTGTAATAGGGTACACATTTGTTTTTTAAAAGCTGATTCTAAAATTAAATGTGCTTGTAGCTAAAAATATGAAATTATTACAATAAATAAATTGAATTAAACTGCCACTATTTTATTTAACATATGTTTATTGTTTTTCATGGTACAATTTATACCCTTTCTGAGACTTCTAATAAATGCCATCATTTATAAGAGGTGTGGTCCTCCGTTATCCTGCGCTTCCATAATGTAACCCTTTCGATCCAAAGGAATTGCCCTTTCCTGGAATAATGCACTCTACCTTAAATATTTTGGAATGCAATTGCTTTGTATTTGGCACGCAAATGCTGTTGAAAGGATGCGCCTATTCGATGAATGGTTTGCTGAAAAATACATTGGAAATTGACCTAATGGTCAGTGATGGAGATGTGGTGAAGGTGTAAGTTTGAAATAAAAAATAGGCAGTTACATAGCATACTTTGCTTTTAAGGTATACACAACTCTTGATCTAACAGAATTGTGAATATTTTTTTTCAGTAAAAGTGTAAGAAAAGCATTAAAATATTCTATAGATTGTTATTGAATCATAATGTTGTGCATTTTATGAAGAAAACATTGGAAAAATGATTTAAAGACAAAATAGCTCATTTACATTCAAACATTCCCTCTATTCCACATGCAGTTTTATTGCGTTTTGAGGCAACACTTTATTCATTTTCTTTCTACAGAATAATTTTCGAATACATTACTTCAAGATTCAATATTTTTTTACAGTGGTATTTCTGTTTTGTGCAGGTGCTGGCGACTGACATGTCCAAGCACATGTCTCTTTTAGCTGACATGAAGACGATGGTGGAAACGATGAAAGTGGCCGGATCCGGTGTCCTTCTACTCGACAACTACACGGAAAGGATACAGGTGAGGGCGCCTCGCTTTCTCTTTTTCCAGCCAGCACTATCAATAAATGTATAACAGTCATCGAGGGGGGAAATACAAATATTTAATGATATAAAATTCATTCAGGAAATTAAGACTTTTGATCCCCTCGGCTTATTTCTTATGTTTTCCTTTACCGTTGAAGACCCGTTACGTAGAAGGGACTGATGAACGTTAAATAGGTCGAGGCACAAACGTCCTGCCGTTGCTGTGGTATGGAAGTTAGGAGAAGGGGATACTAGCTTAGGTGTCGTCTTCGTCACTTGACCATGGCTCAAAATTACTAGGTCCGTCACCCTCGAGTTGCTGTATAGTGTGACGTTAATATTTACTCACTCATGTTTTCCTTTCAAAATTATATTTTTCTAAAACATTAAATAACACAAATCCTATTTTCATATTCGCTCATTATATTTTACGTTTATGTTACACAATACTCGCTTAGCTTAATCTCTATTGTTATGATTATATCTGGAGGATCAGTACTTGTCAACTAGGATCCAAAGAAATAATACTTTCACTAGCTTCAAACTGAAGGTTTTTTGGGAGGAATGAATCGCTTATAGGTTCACCTAGGATCCAATCCAACACATTCTTCATTCAATCTGTTTGTCTACTCATAGAGTTTCATTACATATTTCCCTTTCGTTAAGGTCTTGATCTCGTTTTGTTTCAAAGTTCAACAATCGATTACTTAACCATACTATTCACTGCCAGGCACAGCCCTAGGTGCCAAGGTTTTGTTTTAAGGAAAATAATATAATATTGTAATGGCATTTACAGTAATCTTTATTGAAACAAAATAGTATGAGATAACCCGTAACTGGCGTCACTTAATAAGAGTTCCTGTGTTGAGTGCCACTAACGAGTTATCTCTAGCGTTTCTTATTTTTTAATGAAAATCTCCATATACAAAGAGATTTTGTTTTATTTGATTGTTGGTGGAAGAAAACTGCACAACACTACTTCGAAATCTTTCTGCACAATTCCTATACGTTTTACAACCAAAGAAATCGAGGGAGTAAAAAGACGGAGATGCTTCAATTTAGGAAATCGGTTATTATGCATTTACTTGAAGGCAGCAATGCAGGATAAAGCATCAGCTATGATACAAATACAACTGATTTTCATTACTTAGAATATCTTCCTCTTACGAAAAAATGCCTCAACGTTAGGTCGAATGCGTACAGTGCAAAAAAAAGTATGCAAGGAGACTAGGTACATTTTTTGTCCATTTTGTCCCAACTCTCCAGTACTTTGTGTTGTTCCTTGCTTTAAAGCTGATCATACACTGCAACAACAATAAAAATATTTTTTCTTTTGTGACTTTAGTAGTCCCTATTCATACATATATTATTATTATGTTACATTCTAATCGTTTAAGTTATAATTTAATAATAAAAATTAATAATTAATCTTTTTTGCACTATATAAATTTTCCATTCATCCTTTCTAATAATTTCTAGAAAAACTTTTTTCAAATGGCCAAACGGTTGTTTGTAATCAATCTAAAATTACTGTACACACTTTGAGACATCTCGTAACCTGCAGTTTTGGTACATGCTTACAATGAGATATCTCGTAGTGGGCACTGAATGAGTTTAGGCTCGATTCAGCGAGATGGAAGTTCATGGTACAGAGGCAGTGAAAGGTGTAGCGCAGTTGGTACATAATTTAATTTTTTCAACTCACGAAACTCTGAACACTATAAGGTATTTAGGGGGAATCCCCTTCCACATACTAACTCAAAATGATAGATCTTAAAATTTTTAAAGTTCATGAACATGTTATAGATAATTTATGTAAAGATAATTGTGAAAAAGGTATTTCATTTAATATTAAAAAATGTAATTCAAATATAGTTTACTCAATAATATTAATTTGAGATTCAAATTTCACCAACCCAATGCATTATGTGTATTTGGTAAGTGGGATATGTGCTTGCACTTTTTTCCACAAACTGTCTAAAGTCTAGGTCTATTGAAATGATCTGTAGTCACATTTAATATTCTACGTTTAATTAATTTATTTTTTGTTTTTATTTTCACATACTTGGATAAATATTTTTCAGTTATATACACTGTTCTGAAGGGCATTAAAATGTTTATAGCTATGGAAAAATTCCAGAGTATTTTTTTAGTGAATTTGCAATCTAAAATTTAGAGGAGCTATTCTTGCCTAAATTTAATTATTGCCTTAGTTAATAAGTTATTCTCTTTATATTTTAAGTGGATTTTTTTTTTCCAAAAACGAAAAAAATTTACATTTTTTATTAGAAAATTATATAGTTTTTCAAAAAATTGTACTGAATATTAAATTACTTCGCGGAACCTGGGATAGTAAACAATTGAATATTTACAAATAGGAGGTACATATAAATATATAAAAACGTTTTAACATTATTTTGTAATATTGGAATAAAAGTTCAAAAAGTATCACAAAATAAAGTTACATATTTTTTATAAATAAAATTTTTAGTTATAATGACTGGGATTAGTTTTAGATAAGTGTGGTTATACAAAGTTTATTGAGATCATGGATCCACACTTTTTTTCGATTTTGTATTGTGACTCTCGTTCCCTTTGGGTATGCCTCGCGGAGCCCCAGAGCTCCTTCGAGCACAGTTCGAAGATCACTGGCGTAGAATCCCCGACCGAACAGAATGGGATTAATTTGATTCGATTTAAATATTATAAGCTGTTCTTTTTTACGCAGGTTCTCCAGAACATGATCCATTGCGCCGATCTCAGCAACCCCACTAAGCCCCTGGAAATCTACAAGACGTGGGTGGGACTCATCATGGAAGAATTTTTCGAACAAGGGGACAGGGAGAGGGAGGAAGGTCTCGACATCAGCCCCATGTGCGATAGGCACAACGCCACCATAGAGAAATCACAGGTGAAATACATTTTTGATTTCTATCCATAACGAAGAATTGCTTCGCTAATCTTTTATCAAATTGTGGATATTATTTAATTGAAAAATAAGTATATGTGTACATAGCACCATCAGATTGTTTCCCATCTATATTTTTATACTCTCGAGCTCTTTGCTGTCTGCAAATAAATTTAAAAACGAACTTGCTTAATTTTTATTTTGATTGAAAGTATGAACTTTGTTCTTCATAAAGTTTTATTAAAGTGTTTCTTTGTCTAATAGTAAAAAACAGGAATCAAAGCAAAATACTTAGATAAAAGTATTTTTAAAAATTCATATTATATTTTAGCATCTTTACTTTTTTAACGAATCGCACAATTTCACTATAAAGCCTAGGCGGATTTTCCGTTAAAACGGATAAATATTAATATAAAGGCACAATAAACTATACGCACGTTACACTTTTATGCACCTCTTGATATTTTTTAACCTCAATGCATGTTATAACTTTAGGCACATGTAGCTTTAATATTAACTTAGAAATTTCTAAAATGCAAACTTATTTAATGAAGCTTAAGGATAATTATTTTTAAACATTAAATATTTATAATTTAAGTATAATATTAACATATTATTAATACTATAACATATTAATTTATTAATATTAATATATTTATTTAATTATTTTACATGGTAAATTTGAGTCATTTTTCTTTTATATTGGGATTCAATTTCGATACAATATTCATTAAATTTTTCGATGTCTAAATATGCCATTTGAAAAATTAATTGGATAAAAAAATTATTATTTCTCGGGTGGTTTTAGATTACATGCATTAGTCATGAAATATTTTTCAAATGTGTGTGAATAACCTAAAAAATTCTTGGGTTAAATTTTCTAATTCAACTTTCCAATGGTGTGCTTTTTAAAGTAAATCTGTCTTTGTGTTCTTAATTTTTAAATTACTGTGTGTGGTGCCACACAGCTTGTGTTTTTAATAAAAGCCAGAGATGGAGAAAATATACACTTTTAATTATAGAAATGTTTACAGTTATTTTACACTTTATTTCTCATATTGTAAAATGCATGTAGACATTTAAATCACACCTTTTTGAAGGTGCTTCGAACCGAATAGTGGCTGTTTTTTGATGAAGATGAACAGACATTGCTCCCATTTATTGCATTTTCTGTTTGCAGTAGTAATGTTCTAGTTCCCAGTGTAGTTGGGTAAGAGAGAGAGAGAGAGAAGCATGGAAAAATATGGCACTCTCATTTACACAAGTTGAATGAGAAGTGTAGGAAACAGTGTGAAAACGTTTCATAAATTGATCTTCCTAGAAAATATTTAAGTATAAATTAATAAAACTTAAAGTAGTATATTTTAATAACATAAGATGGTATTTTGACTGGATAATTACCAATAACAACATGTATGCAATTTTTCTCAGCCAGCATAAAAACAGTCTATATTGTACATATTATCTCTACCTGTGTTTAATCATATGCAAATATCCCTACTCTTCAGAATTAAATTGAATAATATGTTCTTTTTGCTGCCTCCCTCTCCAGAATTCCCTAAATACACTCGTATCCATAAATTAAGGACAATTCAAGTTCAGGCAAAGAAAAAGTAGAAGAAAAACAAATGAGACTTATTTGTAAAGCCTTTTTATGAAACAAAAGGTAAAGTGTAAAAAAGATGCTGTATGTCAGATTTCATTAATACATATTGCGATTTTTTCTCTCTGGAGAAAGTTACAGGAAAAAAACCTATTTACAATAACCAGTATTACATACTTGGTATGATGGTTAATACACAGTATGTCTCCCAGACCTTGCAAAACAGTCCGTACAACACAGCATGCTGAGTATCATATTATCAATCTGATCTTGGGGAAATATTATACCATTCATCAAGCTATGCTCTCCGTAGTCCCGGTAGACAAGTAGAGGGTGGTTGACGGGCTTCAAAACGTCAGACGTCCTACACATTCTCTACTGGATTCACAAGTCCGGTAAATTCTCGCCAGTTCATACGGGTGGTATTCTCCGATTGAAGGCATTCGCTTACGATGTTTGTACGGTGTGGACGGGTGTTGTCATCCATAAACACAAATTCTGAGCCCATGATCCCCTAAAACAAACGTTCATATTGTTCCAGAATAACATCCCGATAGATTTGGCCTGCTATGGTTCCAATTTGTACATGCAGGTCAGTTCTGGAACCGAGAATAATCCCTCCCCCCAAACTAGCAATCCGGAACCACCGAAACGGTGTCGTTCAATGATGTTCTCTTGGGAGTAATGGGTACCAGGTGTTCTCCAAATGAAAGTCTGGCTATAAACAGACTGCCAGCTACACCTGGTCTCATCGGGAAACATCACACAAGCCCACTTTTGCGGTGTCCACAATGCTACCCCAGGCTAACTGCAGACGACAGTATTTGCAGTTAGTGGAACACATCTGCCGAGCATATTGACCAATCTTCTCTAAGCGTCTATACACGGTCTGCCATTAAACTGTCGTACCAGTGGCTCAAGACAGCTGACGAGACAGGTCTCATGTTGTGCTAAGTCTGTTACTTTTGGCAGCAACTGCCAAATATCGGTCCTCATTCGGTGTTGTAACTCGGGGGCGATCTGTGCTGTAACAATTACTCACATTACCATAATTTCTGAGTGATTCCAAGTTCCTCGGATACTTCCAGCTGGGTATGCGAATATTCCAAACGGCCGATAATTCTACCTCGTAAGAAATTGTCCAAATGCGTCCTTTGGGTTGTATAACTATGCGGTTATTTTACTGAAAGGGTTATCAAGCTCTTGCGAACAATTTTACTTCTTTGCCTGTATTCCTTATCTATCCCCCTCTTACACTCTCGTAATTGTGACGTACTATCGGTGTCCTCTGGTGGCTTCCTGCAATTTGCATATGATTCTTGAAGATGGGTGATATATTCATTTTAGAATTCGATTTCTGCGTGACTCTAAATTATCCAATATGGACATGAGTGTACATACCTAATGCATAAATGTTTATTATGACTTAATTAAAACCAAATATTCATGTACATGAAAATTGTTTAGTCACTGAGAAGAAATAAACTGTCATTTTTAAAAGTAATTTCTGTCTCTAAAAGTATTTTTTGTTTGTTAATTGTAACCGCTTGTGTGTAAAAAAAAAAAGGAACAGAAATGTGAAGAATTGCAATATACTGGTTAAATACATGAATATAACTCAGATTAAAAAAGTACAAGAAATTTATTTATTTTGAGTTGCACTTTTATTATAACAAGTCTAAAAATCATCTGATTGCTTAAAATTGTCATTCCCAGGCACTGTTGCAAATTAATGTAAAATGCTGCAAGTCATCAGAGAGTTATACTTTTGTTAGCTTGTAGAATCAATTATGTCATGTTCTTTGTGCTGTATACATGTCTTCTAAGAAAATAAATGAAAATGTCTAAAAGGTGGACTGAATCATTGGAATAACATAAAGGTATAATGGATCGTCTAACTGACTAATAGAATTAAAAATTTAAGAAATGTAACAGGCACAATTTATATACCAATTTTTCAGACATAAATTATTAACAACGGGATTGAATTAATGCTATTGAACTATTCATTTCTTTTAAAAGTTTCAAAATGCCTTTTTCTAAGTACATGCTTATTATAGTTTGAGAATCTTTTATCCATCACTCAGAGATAATTATAAAATCATTATTTGTATTAACAAGCAACAAAAAGTAATGCGTCCTAGAAGTTAACTAAAGTAAATAATTACAAACTAAATTTAAATTACTTAGGAGGGAACCAACTACAGAATATGATTTTTTTGAATTTATAATGTATACAAGATAATGACTGCTTGTAAACTTCTTCCTTCTATTAGGTTGGGTTCATAGACTACATCGTACACCCCCTGTGGGAGACGTGGGCAGATCTGGTGCATCCTGATGCACAGGATATCCTAGATACCCTGGAAGAGAACAGAGACTACTACCAGAACCTCATTCCTCTTAGCCCAAACACAAAAGAGGCTCCTACTTCACAGCTGGCAGCTGCAGCGGAGAAAATACAATTTCATATTACCTCAGAAGACGATGACCAGCCTCAGCCAGACAGCTGAGGATGGTTGGTCCGCTTCGTGGTATGCTGTACTGACTCCCAGCAGTCCTTTAAAAGCAAGCGCGTATGAACCAAGTTTTAAACTCTTTCGGAAGACATTGGACCAGATGTCTTTTTGCTGTACAAAAGGTGAATTCCGTCAAAGCGAATGCATTGTAAACATAACAGCCTGAGATCTTTGAATTCGATGCGAAAGGTCGGTTCAACCAATAAGGCTCTTTCACTTCTTTTCGAGGGCTGCTTTTAGGAACGATATTCTGTGTTTCTGTAATAGACAAGGTGGTGCTTCGCAAAACATACATGGTTAAAAACGATTCTATCACCATAATTTGGAATATTTCTGCTTGATTAAAAAGTTTGAAGGAGGGTCAGTCCATCTGACGTTATTACCTATTTCCGAATTAGTGGCCAAAAATCGGTTTAAGAGAAGAATAAATTCTGTGATGATCGACATTAAGAAATTATAACCATCGGAAAAGAAGTTTTGCTAAAATATGTTGTTTATAATGCTTGCCGTTTCAGAGTGAGATGTTTGTGTAAAGACAGTTTGACAAAGGACGTGGCTGAAATTGTTCTGGGCACAAAATAGAGTTACAAATGTTTTGCTCTTCCATTTTTAAAATCTTATCTGATTTGTAGTTCGCTCGAGGAAATTTATGTAGCCAAAAATTGTTCTTAGAAATCCAGGTGTCAAAATTTGGAATACGTATTTTGAAAAAAAAAATTGTATATGTATATTACAAACATAATCAAATATGTAGCACATTTCTTTAATAAAAATTCACTTCATTACACTTTTTTAATCCGAAAACAACACTTTAGTTGCTTTAGAAACAAGAAGGATAGAGTTTCATTCATTTTGAATGTGCCCTCTTTTTCATTTATGTAATTATTGTTATTTTTTTTATTCAAATTAATTTCCTTGAAGACAGTGTATAAAACGTTTGAAAGCAGTTTTTTTATTAATTTTCTAAACCTCAAAATTTTATGTTTTTTTCCATAGGATTTTCTTCACTTATACAATATACAGCCTGGTATCACTTATTGTAAATAAGTTTTTTTATAATTTAAACTGGTTTTACTTTATTAATTTTAATTTTTTGAAAATACGAGAAAAAAATTGTCAAAAATTTTATTATTTCTTGTCGTTTGGTAGTAAATTCGGTACAAAAGTAAAAACTTCGAAATATTCGGAATAATTTCATAAAGTCGATATTTACGTGTTTCACGTCATTTGGCAAAGGTTACTTTTACCAAATCACGTGGCCAAATAGAATTCTTAACGAGCATTTATTACATTTTATTTGATTTAGTCAAAGACTAATAACCATTAACTATTTATGTTACCATTAAAGCATACAATTCAGGTGGCTGATATAATTATGAGAATTTCATGATATAACATCAAGTCCATTAAAGTGTGTAATAGATTAACTATTTCACATTTTTATAAGTTATTCTGTGAAATAACTAGATACTCTTTAAATTTCTCTGAAGTACTCTGGTTTTTTTCCCCTCTGACGTTAAGAAAAGTTTGTTGTTTCATAAAATAATTGTGTCCAAAAAAACATTTCACTCAACGCAGAGAGATTAATTGATAGGTAATGAAGATAAACGGTATATATATAATATAATATTTTTGCTATAATTAAACAGTAATAACCAAATGACTGAATATAATGCAGCACAGTATAACATAAATGAGTTATTTTTTTGAAATAAAGGATTCACACATCACTTTTACGGTTACATATACATGTATATTACGCAGAGGCAGAAATAAAATTCACATGTTGAAGTTTTATAAAAAAAATCACATATCTTATTTTTTAACGATTACACACACATGTATATATATATATACATACCTGGTAATTTTGTTACAAATATTTCAAATATGTTTTTTGAAATGAAGTATGTTTTTTTAAAAAAGATTTAAAATAACGATATTCCAAAATTTGATGCCTTCATTATTAAGAAGACGAAAAATCATTTAAATTTTTCATATAGATAAGTGTTAAAATTAGACTAATTACATTAATTTTGTGAAATATATCTTTAAGTTTGTGAGTTTTTGCCTTTACATTATATTGTTTAAATTATGTTTGTGAAACATATTGTGATAAAATTTTATAATGTTTCTTTATACTTTAAATTTAAAAGCACTTATTCCTAAGTAGATTTTGTTTCAAGATTAAGACCTTATAGTAAAGCATGCGATAAGTTTTACATTTATCCTTGTCACTTATAGAATATTTCATAAAAGTTAATATTACCGGACACTGGACATGCCACGATATAATCCTCGCTATTATATTGCTGGTGTTATTTTTAAGCGCTAAGGGGAAAATAAGTATTGGCCGCTAGTGTAAAACCAGGGCTCAGATTTATTAATTTTAAATACTATTTAATTTAAAAATGAATATTGTGTTTAAGTAAGAATATCCATTTACTCTAAAGAGTTCCCAAAACAATTTCTTTTGGATAAGAATACCATCGAAAGGAACGAGTGCATAAAATGAACCCATATATCATTTGAAGAATATATTTATTATTTTTATCCGTATAATATTTATAGTTGAAATTATGAAATTCAGACATGGTTCTGCTTTATGTAATATATATATGTAATGATTTTTAAGCTTTCTTTTAATATTTATCGATATTCAGTGTTTTAAATGCCCATTATTTCACTAGAATCATCATCATAATTATAAAAGCTATTGACCGAGGGTAAAATTTCTGTGTTATCGTATACAAAATGTTAAAACAAAAATGAAAGGAGACATCTTGATGTATGGAATCTATTGTCTTCCAAATTTAAAATGAAATGATTTCATTTTAAGTTATGATTGTCACTCTTCTCAAATTGAAAAAAAAAATAACTGCGGATTAAAAATAAGAAGTCTTATGCTTGAGGATAAAATGCATTGAAATTTGAAATAAAAAAAATGAGGTTGGGAATTTCGTGAATCCACCAGCATGCAAATTCATGCAACTTAAAATTGTTCTCAAGCAATGTGAATTCATTAAAAAAGCAAAAGATATGCAATACATTTGCGCATATTCAGTTATGTAAGGTATTGGATTGAGTTTTTAGTTGTAAAAAAAGTCTGAGATAAAAGGAGCATTTTTTTTAGGTGGTCAATAATGGTTAGAAGTCAGAAGTAGAGAAAAAAAAATGTTTTATAGTTATTTGAATCTTGCGTGGATTCGAGTTAGATTGGTTTATTAAACCTGATCAAACTTCAGAAGCAGCTGTTCGACCAGAAAAGCTCTCGCGTCTGAGTGTGCACATCTACATTTTTTTTACAAAAGCTACTTCAAGACTTGCTGAATGCGTTGACTTTAGTTAATAAAACTGATTGCAGATGATTAATTCATTTAAAAAAATTAAAAGTTTTCAAAAATTTGTGTAAAATTTTTTTTTCTTCATTTTTTTTTTTATTTTACATTTTTTTAAATATTGTTATATTTTTCAACTGCGTAAGCGCAAACACAAATACTATAATACGTGTTTTTGAATGTTCAGTGTAAAAAATTTTTCGTTTAACTTTTATACGTGAACCTAACTAATGTAGATCAGTTCCATGTTTTGGAAGATAAATAGTTTTAAAAACTAAATAACTTATGATACTCGAAAATAATGTCTTGATTTTCTTCTTCACATATGAATTGAACCTTAAATTAATTTTATGACTAACGAAGAAATGGATAATATTGGATCTCCCTTTTTTCCAATACATGCCATTAATTTCACTGTTTTTTGCGAAAAAAATAATAAACAATAATAAAACTGTTTTTAAAGAAATGCATGCTTCTCTTTTTGCTCGAATATTCCAGCAAATAAATACAAATTCACTCTAATTTTAATAGTAAGAAGATAAAATTTAAATAATTTTATTAATAATAAAAAAACAATTGCTTTTGACATCGTTGTATTTTTCAAATATACGCTTAGAAGTAAAAATAGGTATGATGGAAGGAAAATTGCTGTGAGTATTATATACTGCATTTTGCATTGAACGTCCCCTTATAAAAAAAAGCGTTTTTTTTTGTGTAATCATCTGGTTGTTCAGCTGCTTCTTAATTTCATCAAGTGACCTTATAAGTTTGCATGTCATTTTCTCATCTTCTGAGTTTTCATGTGAAAACTATGCCTTATAAAATGTTGACGAAATAAATGTATGTGCTAAGATGAATAATATTTTTCGCGAAGGATTATCTCAATCAAATATTTTATGTTGTACACTACAGGAGTCATCTATATTAAAACACTTTGAAATTTTAGTTGGAATATGAAAAAAGTACGTGCATGATTCGAATGCAATGTATGATAGATAACTGTAGTCCTGTTGAAAAAGAAACATTTTGTTTTTCCACTTTAACCAAATTATGTTGATGTTTTAAAGCTATTTTATGTTCAATAAAATGAAAATATATGTGAAAATTGTTCCTCTTACATAGAATTTACCAAAAAAAAAAATATTGAGAATGAGAGAAAAATAACGAGACCTAGTTTTTTGTATTATTTTTTTCAGAAAAAGTATTGACAAGAATATTTTTCTGAACTCAGGAAATAACCTTACGCATTACATGATACGAATTATTCTCTGTAGAGATATATACTGCATTTTTGTGAAATGCTTATTCTTAGTTACATTTAGCTTATTGTGAAATATATTGATCAAACTAACTGAATGCTTGGATAAACGTTCTACTGCATGCAAGAAATTTTGCCTCTCTAATGTTTTTTAAATTGTTTCTATTCTTTATATCAGTAGTATCTATTATTATTACCATGCAACATTTTCTTTTATCACTACTTCCTTAAATATATTCTGTATTTTCTTATCAAAAAATATTTATGAATCAGCTACATGATTAAAGAGAAAACTCGAACAATTTAAAAAAAAAATATTTTCATCCTGCTTAATACATGAATTAATTTTAAGTTATATTTTCATTGATTGTAAATCAGTATTCTACATTTTTAATGCGTTCCACTTTTACTAAATTTTGCATTGAAAAAAATGAAGGGAGCAACTGTAGAGATATTTAAAAATTTTATTTATAGATAAAGTACTAGCATTATTTTGGAGAAATAATTTATTTTTGTTAAAGTAAGCAACATGAAAATGAAATTGCATGTATATACACATTACTCAATAAGCAATGAATGTTTTTTTTGCTGTGAAATGTAGATAGAACATCGTAAATAATAAAAATAATGTAAATTTCCTATTGTGTCACCAAACAAGTTCTTTTTTTAATGAATGTTAGTAGTGCGTATTCTTTCCATAAACTAGAGCAATGACTTAGATTTAGGCAGAAAAAGATCGCCCATAACACCGTCTCTGTTGTTCCATTTGACTGTGTGTTCCATGTTTATTTTTAACTGAATACCATTTTCAGAAAATGTTGTTTCAATTTTTTTAATCGTGTGTGTGTTTCTTGATCATTCAAGAGTATGGTTATAGTTCTTATGCATGCACATATTTAAAAAAAAAGAATAATTTATACGTCATCTAAGTACCAAAGATGTTTGATATAGTTTTATGTTCGGACAATGTGTGCGAATATTCTATATTTGTATAGAGACGCATTTTTAATTAGTTCTAGTCTTATCGTGTTTCTCTTATTTCTGTCTGTTACTGTGTGTATATATTATGTCAATTTCAGTTGTACCAGAATGTAGAGATAATAAAGCATTTTTGTGAACTCAAGCGCAATCATCATTTTAAAACATGAGCACGTGTATAGAAGAGATTCAAGGTAAGATTAAATGTGAAAAAATTAGTTATACTATTAACATAGTTCATTACACAAAATTGAAAATTTCTCTAAATCTTAATTTATCTAGAACTTACCAAAGTAAAAAAAAAATGATTTATAAAACTTTGTTTTTGTTTTACCTGGACAAATTCGTTTTACCTTAAAAAAATATCTGTTTTTTAAAATTAAACCTACATTTATTTGACTCACAGAAGAGCTTTGCCTGCTATATTGAACTCACTGAAAATATTTGCTTCAGGGATTCAAGTAGCTGTAAGAACTTATCCAAAAAACATTGCTAAAAAAATTAATGTTTTTCGAAATATTCACATTTGGTGTGATTTTAGAATTTTTAAACTCGAGAATGTTTAATCAAGATGTAAAATGAATGAAATATAGTGATAATTTTTAAATTTTTGTAAACCTTCGTCCTGGTTTGCTTTGCATCATTGTATCATTGTAAAAACAATGCGAAAGCGTACTATGAAATTATTATACTACCTTCATGAAGGCGCAGTAAAATCCACGATACCTTATATATATCCTTCAAAAATCAATTTTAAGTAAAAAAAAAAAACCAATGAGATATTAACTCGCTTTATATAAATGTTTTTCGTTTTGATGTAATAAATTTATTTATCTCTCACACACGAGAACAGTAATAAGAAGGCAACAAGTCCTGTTCAACATTATGGTTACAGACTAAAATGTGTAGATGCAGTCTTGAAATTTATTTCTTTTCCTGCTTACAATATATGAAAAAAAAATATAACCACATAATATATGTAAATTACAGTTTTACAATTTGAGCAATGAGTGAGAACTGTTGTATTATTTGTACAATGGGGGTTGGTTTGCCATTAGGTGGAAGGTACTTAGTTTATTATAGAAATAAATATTATCATGCAAAAATTCAATGTAAAAGTTTCACTTTTCTTTCTGCTTAACAGAAGAAGGATTGTTAAGTTTCTTAGTAGCAACATTCCTTTCATCATTCAAGTATATTTTTAGAATATTTTTCAAAGTTGTCACGCAATTCAACAAAAATTGCTGTATTTATTTTATAGACATTACTAAAAGGCATGTAGATCAGTAGCGCACACAAAAATTGTTCAAGGGGGGAGTCCATGGTCGAAAGTTCCCCAATTCGTATCATACTTCAAGACAACACCTATTGATTCGTCTCATTTTGTCGATTTTGTTAACAAAAACGGTAAAAAATAAATTATTGAATTAATAATTAGTATTAATTAATAAAATAAATTGTTAATTACAAGTACTCAATTAAATTTTACGTTATATAAAAAAGTATTATCATCAAACGAAAAAAACTCAAGGGCTTTGGGGGGGGGGTGCCCGGACCCCCAGGACACCCCCCTTGTGTGCGCCACTGATATGGATAGTCGGTTTTTATAAAAATAAAAGCATTTATCATCCGATGCTATCCACGAAGAGGACAGAGATATATGCACTCCAAATTTTTACGATAAAAATTTTAAAAATTAATTCATATTTTAATAAATTGCAAAAAGTGGAATTAATTTTCCTGGCTTTGTTGACGCATGCCAACACACTGCGAATTTCTTCCTTCTGTAAGGTTGCTCTACTGGTAACTCATGTTAAGTACATTTCACCAAGTCCACTGTTTCTTATGAAAAATTAAAATGAAATAATCATTTATCCAAAAACATGCCAAGAAAAAAAACCAAATCATGTAGAACCAATTCTCAAGATAGTAGCTTCACAACCGTCATAAAATACTTGATACTTTGATTCGATTTCAATTTTTCCTAACTACTTAATTAAACATACTGGCCAAAGGATTTGTCACTTCATCTA
This sequence comes from Trichonephila clavata, assembly GCA_019973975.1. NCBI lineage: Eukaryota > Metazoa > Arthropoda > Arachnida > Araneae > Nephilidae > Trichonephila > Trichonephila clavata. The sequence continues at coordinate 16,264 of BMAO01014834.1, read as the reverse complement.
ATACTTGATATTTCCGTCTTTTGCTTTGTTTTGAGAATTAACTCGTAGTGGTACTGATGTAATAAGCTTCTGACGAGTTTCTACAATGATTTCAGATCATGCTGTGTGAAGTGATATTTCTAGTCCATTGACATTTGTTGGAAGGTTATTGAACTCTCTTAAATGCCTTTCCATTTAATCCCACAGATTTTTGATTACATTAATATCTGGACTTTTTGATGGTCATTTCAAATGATGAAGTACACCATGGTTATGGTTAAACACGGTGTGCACAGTTTAAGCGCGATGGGGGAGTACCATTGTCATCCTGATATATTCCATTACCAACTGGAAAACAACCTTCTATTAATAGTTAAACAACATTTTCTAGATGAAATTCCAGTTCTGTTACCAGATAAGGGGACTGATCCCATTCCAATCAAATGCTTCACAAATCATTCATTCTGTACCCCTAAGACTGGTTTTATGCTATCTGGATGAAGAGCTTCTCCCAACGAAGCCTGTCATCATTTTAAAAAGTGTAAAATGGCTCTCATCGGTCCATATAACTTTTCCCTACAATTCTAAGCTCAAGATTTTGCATTCTTTAAGCCAAGCAAACAGTTTTTCAACTAAAAGCTGAAAAAAGGGTTTTTGTGTTGGTCATCGACTTTTAAACCCTAAAAAATTTAAGTTGTCTTCATAATGTGTTGTAAATTATGGACCGGGGGTCTGAGTGGGTGGACCGTAGTTGACATCCCTCTCTGACCCCACGTGGTCTCTCTCGATAGAAACCATATACAACGGATTCTGTCTCAGTGGAAATCTTGAACTTGGCTTCAGCATAACTAGACATGCTGTTGTTTACTCGTATATTTTAAATCGGACTCTTTTTCTTAACTTCGGTGTACAACCGTTGTTTACTAGGATTTTTATCTTGAATACTAGAATTCTCTTTAGTTTCAGTCTAATTAATGTAATGGTTTAATTTGTTAAAGATTGTTAAGTATATTGTTGAAAGTTATTGTTACCAATAAATCCAGGAAAAGCCAAATTCTAGGCCTCCAGAATATTATTATGATTATTATTATGTTATAACACCACACAAACGCAACCGGTATTCACCATATACTGTTCTATAAGAAATCTCTTTTTTGAGTTTAAATAGCTCTCTTTTGTAATTGTAGAATTGCCAATCGTCTACTTTCCGTATTTTTCTTCTTAAACAGCTTCAATTTCTTCTCATCACGTTTTGTCATTATCTTGGATCTAAGTCCTTCAGATGATGAAACTTTTGTGCTACCTTTCAGTTAAATATGGTTTATATATCCTAGTTACGCTTCTGTTTGATATTTATTCTATTTCGAAATTTTAAGCATTTTCCCGTCATTTTATCGCATAGAAGTAATCTACACTCCTTTAAACTCACTAATAGTTTTTATTAATGTTTTCATAAAACAAAAATAATTAATTTTATTAGATTAACTATCTTAATTCTAAACAAGAGTCGATTACTTTGACAAGTACATTTCCTAAGATACTAATGAATCTTTTCTAGTTGCGATATAAGGAAAAATAAAAATAAGTAGTAGGTAACAAGTCACATTTGGCCACTATGTTTTCAAACAGACTATTATATACTAGATCAATGGATTGATCAAACCCATACAAAAAAACCTAAGAATTTTTAAAAAAAGTTTTTTGTTATTTGAATAATAAGAGAAGTTGCCCTGTTAGTGGTGAAAAATTCCAAATATTTCTTACATTTCTAATCGAATTTCTTCATAGTATATGCTGTTTGTCACTGTTTAGAAATGAATTTCTTTCCGATATGCGGATTTATTCAATAAAAAAATGTATAATGCATTTTATAAAATGATTTTCTGTGAGAAAAAGCTTTTCCTCTCGTTTTATATTCTCTTCTGGAGTGAATGTGAATGATACATAGTGTTTATTAATTATGACTTATAGCATTTATATTATTATTAGAAGCCTTTCGGTGACCCCAAACGAGTTACCTTGTAGGTATCTCACATTCCTAATCTTCATTCTGCGACAACATGATGATTTTGAGACAAGTCAGAATTAACTAGCTGCAACCCTGCTATATAATGGATCTTCAGAGGAATTAGGACGGCATAAGCGAGAAACACACGAGAAAGGTCTTGCCCAGAAAACCGTAGTCAATGGTGAGTTAGAATTATCACCCATTTTATAATATTCTGAAGAGAAGAAACATGGGCGCAATGAATTGTAAGACGAATTAGTCACAGTCATCATTTCTGACAAATGTTGTCATGTAATGATTGTTTCACCTGAAAAAAAAAACAGATCTTAGCGGTCTCGTGTAATTTCAGCGACACTAACAAACAATCAACTATTTGTTGCTCTCGTAAAGTTGAGTGTTGAATTTAAGAAAATGACGGAAGCCGCAGTCTAGCTTTATAGTGAGGCTTTAATAAATAAACACACTCTTCAGGAAATGAAAACTCAACTGCCGCCATGGAGCAAAACAGGCACTCAACTTAAATTTCAGTGCATAAGCATGAAACCTAAACACATAAAACGCAAGATTTATGTACACTTCATAAATTTATTGAATTCGGCATCAATAAAATTTATTCGATAGATTTATTGGATATCTTTGAAATAAAATTATCTATTGAACTTAAAAATTCTAGAAGGGATTATTTTTAACTTTCCTCATACTTCAGAACATATGTGGCCGTGGTAGCGTAGAGCTGAAGGTAACGGACTCGTGGCCTGTGTGTCACAAGTTCGATCCTAGTACCGTCAAAGACCCACCGGGCCGAGGAGCCGATGCATGTTATATATCGTCCCTCTGGTATGGTATTTAGGAGAGCGGATGCCAGCTCAGGCGAGGTCTTCGTCCCTTGGCCATGGTTCAAAATTACGAGATCTGTCGCCGAAAGTCCTCGAGTAGCTGAATAGAATGATGCTAATATTCACTTACGCACTCAAAATTTGTTGTTTATTTATATGATTATGTAAGGATTTTAAAATGTTAGTATGAAAAATTTATTTTATAATAAACCCTTTTGAAATTTTAAGGTCCTTTTTAAAAAAAATGAAGAAACAATAAAAAGTTTCAATGTTAAAAAGTAAAGCATTTCATCGCTCAGAATTCTATCAAAAGTGAAAGTACATATCTGCCAATTTGTTAACATTAGGTTTTTTTTCTATTTAATGAATATGTTGGGGTATATGAATTGAATATATATGATATATATAAAAAATGTATGATATTGAACGTATATAAACTGCTCAAAAAATTGAAGAAGCAAGGAAACAATTGAAGAGACCATTGCGCGATAAGCCTGCATGATCATAAAATGGAGAATGGAGTCTAGCCCCATTGAAGTTATCTGCATTCACATTTCATATTCTGTTTTTATAATTCGTTTTTAAATGTTTGCTTTTGTAGCCACTCACGTTGAGAAACGTTTTGCACTTAAATTCATTGTTCTGAATGGTATTAAATTGTAAATGTTGTGAAAAATATCGTGTATTTTGTATGAATTTTAAAGTTTAAGAGCTGTTTTGCTTAAATTTAACATTTAATCTGTTAATATGCCGATAAGTTGTTCCCTCTCCTTCAATATAGGTGCTTTTCTCCACAAATGTATAAAGTTGCATTTTTCATTAGAATGCTCATGTACTATTCCGTAGGGATAGTAGACAAGAGAATATTCTAGTAGGTGGCACATATAAAGAAAAAAAACGTTTCAATATTCTTTTCTTATATTACAGTTAAAGTTTAAAAAGCATTATAAAATAAAATTTTTTTTGTGTAAGTAAAATTTCAGTTTTTTTAATGAGTTAGATGCGCTTCAGAAACTTGGGGTTGCACACATCACAGAAAACTTAAATTCATTTTGCATGTACTTTCATAGTTTCCTTTAATTTTTTTATCCACTCCCTTTGCATCCAATCTTGATGTTCAGCAGCCCATTTTCGGTGAGCCGCACAGTGTCTTGTGGTCAACGGAATACATACCGTTAGCCTATATGTATACAGACCACCCGCATGAAGCCCATTTCACATTGTTTGGCTTCAAATTTTTAGTCCTGTTGCTAAAAGAAACTGTCTTTGAATCTCAGTCGCAGGGACTGTTCTGTCTTGGTGAGCTGTTAACAGGATATATCGGTCATTATTTGCCATGGTTTCACGTGACGACCTTGTCTTGACCGACGCCGAGAAAGCCTGATTCCTGTAAGTCGCGTTGACATAACATTTTTCAGTCACTTTTTCTCAAAACAGCAGCTGAAAGGTTTAATTTCACCACTGAGAAAAAGGAAAACAGTAGCCTCTACGAAAACCCAATATATTTCCGCACTTATTATTATTTTGGTTTTTGACGTCATTTTGACGTTGATTTGCATTTGAAATTTTCTTCTCTTTTGTTTCCCGGTATACTTTAGATCATAGATGCTTTGTTTTACGTTAGTTATAAACAGAAATATATGAGTAATTTCGTTAAATTCATGTGATCCCCTAATTTTTTTAGCAGTGTAGTTCTTCTCTCAACCTACTATATAGGCAGAATGATAATCATACATAAATGAAATATGTGATGTGTGTGTGTTTTAAAAAGTAGTGATATCCGTTAAAAATGTTAATCACAAACTTTAAAATATAATTTTCATAATATATTCTCTAACGAAAGTATCAGAGTATGAGAAACCTTACCAGATTTTGTAATTCTACGATGTTATAAACAGATATCCTTGTTATATGTTGATAAAAATAATATATAAACCATTTTTATATTTAGTATAAGAACAATTTAAAATTAGCATATCCATTAATCTAAATCATGTAATTGTTCTTCTTGTATTTGAAGCTGATACTGATTTGACGAAATGTTTGTGGGTCCTTTACTAGAATTTTTTCTAAATATTGATAGAAATGTGAACAAATGCTTCAGAAATCATGCACACAAACAAAATATAGACGTAATTTATAATAGTATTTTATTATATGAAATATAATTTTGATTAAAAAGGGTATAATTGATAACCAACCTTATTTTTGAAATACAGTCAAACTGTTTGAAAATGTAATTGGAAAGTAGCAAATTGAATGCATTTGTTTGCAATACGTTGTTTAGCCAAAAAAACTCTTCTTAAAAAATAAAACTTATAGAAAAAGTAATTTTTGCTTACAATTAACACAACACTCACTCTTGTATATGTAAACCGTTGTTAGAAGAGAAAGTCCATTTTAATTTATGGAAACAGTTGAAGATTTTTTCAGCCTATTCCGTTTTTCGGAATCTTCTCCAATTTAATCTCTTTCGTTGCACTGAATCTTTGGGGGAAGAAAAAATCCACTTGCCAACCATAATAAACACCACAGAGAATACCACGAGAACAGCACCAACAATGCTACAAGAATCAGGAATATCGTGGAACAAAAAAGTTTGCCACACGAATGCCAGAGTAATATCCGAAGCGGCCTTCATGGTAGTAACTGGACCAGCGCATTCTAACTGAAGAGCTATTATCACTAAAGTTTGTCCAACGTAACTGCAAATTCCAAGCAGGACAATACAGAAACTCTGAAGGCCACAGTCATGCCATTTGTACTCCCCAAAGATATAAGTCAGAAAAGCTATTTCAACACTGGCTACAATGCTGAAATGGGTCATTAAGACAGAGTGGTGAATTCTTTTTACCATTCGGATTACAACAACTTGGCCAGTATTGCACGCCAGAGATCCGAGCGCTACTAGAAAACCATACATGCTTTCTGTATTGTAAGCAAAATTCCCATTCATTAAGCTGGATGGAAGTTTGGCTGTAAAGATTATTCCTAAAATGGTAAGAGCTATTGTCACCAACTGTAAGACACTGCAAGGCTCTTTGAGGCATATCCTGGCAGCCACTGTCACGAACGCAGGCAAGCTGAAGACTATGGCGGTTGCTTCCCCCAGCGGTAGGCAGCGGAAAGCGATGAAGTTGAGGAAGATGTGCAGTCCGCCGAGTATTCCTCGAATGAAGAGAAGGATTTGTAGATCTTTAGGCCCCAAAGGATTTTCCCCGCTCTTTACGGTCTGCGGTAAAGAAAAAATGAATAGGGCAAGAAATCTGTACAATGCCAACTGTCCTGGATGGAGGTTAGTAATGCCTTTGACCAAGACCGAGATGAAAGAATAGATAATACCGGACATCAATGCCAGAATGAGCCCTTTGAAGAGAAGAAATTTACTTTCCGATGGATTGTCTTCATTTGGTCTTGATATCATAGATTCAAAACAAAATGATTTTTTTCGACAAAGCATTTCGCAGCAGAGCTTTTTAAAATTGTTGATTCAGCATTCAGTCAGAAGAGAAATAAACTGAAAAAGATTAAAAAAATTTCATTAGATTGCATGAATGGATAATTATCCTTTTAGGATTAGGCTAAAATATTTTTAAAAAAACCGAAAGAGAAAAAAAACACGCGTTTTATGAATTGAAGGATTTTTCCGTAGAGACCCTAATTTGTTTTGTGTCTTAAAAAAATGTACGCTACTCTATCAGTAAATTTAAGCATTTTATGAGCAAGAGCGTGTTTTATATATGTCTAAACACTTGAATTTACCTTGAAGTTAAGAGAAGGGCGCGGATGCCAGCTCAAGTGTCGTCTTGACAGTGTTTCAAAATTACGAGGACCCTCGGCAAAAGCCCTTGAGTAGCCGAATAGCGCGAAGTTAATATTCACTCACACTCTCACAGTGACAGTGTTGTGAGGACAAAAATCAATTTTTAAACTGGCCACAGATGTCTCAAAACCACCGTAGCCGTGGCGAGCGTTGTCGAGTCGGGGGTTCGAGTCCTGGTGCCACTGAAGACCCGGCATGTAGAAGGGTGAGTGCATAAATATTAACATCGTTCTACTCAGCTGCACTTGGCATTTTGGTGGAGAGCCTCGTAATTATTGAGCATGCTGAAGTGACGAGGACGACACTTGAGCTGTTACCAAGAGAGGATATTTGAGCCTCTACATATTTAACGTGCATCTGCCTCCTCTTCACGGCGTGTCAGTGAGTGAGTGAGTGAATTTTAACGTCGCACTGTTCAGCCACTCGAGCGCTTTTGGCGAAGAACCTCGTAATTTTGAACCATGGTCAAGTGACGTGGACGACACTTGAGCTGGCAGCCTCCTCTCCTAACTACCACACCACACCAACGGGAGGATTCACGGCGTGTTTTTATAGGTGCTTGGTTCGAACTCATGACACTTTTGCTCCGAACCCGTAACCTTGACCCGTAGACTTAACGACTAGGTTCGTTATCACGGGTTTTGAAATGAAGTTAGAACGAGTTTCAATTTTTTTTGGTAGCAGGAGTGATTTCAAGTGGATCTGAATTGGTGAGATCATTTCTCATGAATTTTTTTTGAAAGTTTTTTAGTATAACTTTTCTTCTAACTTTGGTGAAGTTTTCTTAATTTTAGAACTTACACAAGTTAGTGTATTAATTCAAAATAGAGTGTTGGAGAAGGGCAGAAAAAATGGGTGATTTTCCTCACCCAGAAAATAAAATGGAGGTGGAGAATACAAGTACTGGCTTACCATTAAATAAATATAGATGTAATTTAACTGATATGGAATTGTTGGCCAGGTTTGAGGAAGGGTTGGGTTTAAATACGAGCCCGAATATTAAAATTTTCTTAAAATCAGAGAATAACTTTCAGAGTGGTAATCCACTTAAATTAAAAGAAATAATAATGAAAGCTTTCACAATTAAGAAAAGTATTCAGAGTATAAGCAAAACAAGAAATTCGGAAATCATAATCAAAACAAATAGCTGCGTGTCCGCCAAAGAAGCATAAAAAATTAAAGAAATTAATGGTTTTAAAATAAGTTCTAGATTAAATCCTTTATTGGCCTAACTAGTAGTTACATTTTGCAGGGAATTGACACGGAATACACAATAGATGACATAAAATCGGAACTAGAAAATAATAAGTATGCAATCTTGGACATTCAACGGTTCACTAAAAAAACAGAACCTGGATTCAAACCTATCAAAACAATTAAAGTAACCAAAATAGGATGCACGATCCCGAAAGAGTATCAATAGGGTTTGAAATGTTTAGAACTAGCCTTTTTTTCGAAAAATCTAAACAATGCACAAAATGTTGGAAATTTGGTCACATAAATAAATATTGTAGAAGCTCAATTAAATGCCGCGTATGTTCACTAAACCACTCTGAAAACGAGTGTAAAGAATAAATACAAAAAAATGTAGCTGTTGTGGAGAAAAGCATGAAGCTAAAGATAAAGGTTGTAAAAAAATATCAAGAGGAAGTCGAAATCTTAAAAATTAAAAATAAGCAACAAATCTCGAGAAACGAAGCAGTCGGAAAAGTTCCAAAAGGAAAAAAAAAAAAAAACCCATACTCGGCCATAACTTATATAATAATCAAACAGAGAAGATGGAAACTCTAGAAAAAAGTTTCAAGAATTAAAATTAAAATTGGAAGAAAATAACATATTTGAAAAGAAATTATAACAAATTGTACAATGTTTTACGGCAGAACTAAATACGATGGTAACTCAAATAAATTAAAATTTTTCATCCTTGAAACACAATGGAATCTACGTTAAAAAAATTTGCATCCAATATAACAGTTTCACAAGATGACGACTTTCGAATTAATAGAAAAATAAATGAAAAATCAAAAAAAGACTAAAGAAAATATCAGAAAAGAGCGAAAATAAATTAGAAAGTATAGCTGCAGGCAAAGAAATTACCATTAAATTATATTTATTTTCTTTTTAAACAAACAAATTCTCCATTGTGTTCAGATTGTCATGTACCAGAAACTAGTGAACATTTTGTTTTAACCGTAACAAATATCAATCGCAACGTAAAATATTGAAAATTTTTATCTCTAACCATAGTGAATGATCTTATTCATCAATATAGCGAATTGTGATACAATAGAGCATATTCAAAAAGTCGAAGAATTTTTAAAAACAACCCATAGATTCTAAAATACCAGGTAATAGATTCTAAATACTCTAGTTTCTTCAACCACAGTTGAAACATAAGTTAACAAAGTTTACAGTTGTACAATATAATCATGACCTATCCTTGTATCCTATTTGAAGAAAATAATTCAAATAATCATTTCGGAGCATAAGGCGTTAGCCAGGGCTCCAGATGTACAGTGTTATCACTGTATTGAACTGAACTGAACGTTATCACGCCCCATGTAGAGGGGCCGAGGCTCATAATAATCTGTCGAAGCTTGAAATTTTCATGTTAGTGTAGTGTAGAAATTTGGAGAGAAAGTTGCCAGCTCAGGTGTCACCATCGTCACTCGACCGAACTTACGAAATTTGTCGTCACAAATTTTTTCATAGTGCGATGTAGTAATTAAACAATCAAATCATATCAAACCATCACACGCGAATGATTCAGTCACCCTGCAGAGTGTAGAAGATTTTATCTTATCACCATTCGGAACATTATCTTTCATCGAGGAAAAATGACTATGAGTGAGAGATTATTAACGTCGCACTGATTAGCAACACGAGGACTTTTGGCGACGGTCCGCGTAATTTTGAACCATGGTCAAGTGACGCGAACGACACCTGAGCTGGCACCCCCTCTCCTAACTACCACACCACACCACGGGAGGACGTTTGAGCTCTCGACAGATTTAACGTGCATCGCGCCCCTACACGGCGGATCTCTTAGTGGTACTAGAATCGAACTCATGACACGCTAGCCATGATCCGATGCCTAGACCACCGCGGCGGCGAAATGACTATGAAAGAGATGGATTGTAGTTATGGTGATGCACGGAAACAGTTCACGAAGGACTGACTGCACGTGTCAAAGTTGTCAGCACCCTGCATTGAACGATTTCTCATTCATCCCCTGGCGTGGTTGAGGAATCAAAACACACAATATGGATTTGAAAAAGTTGTCACCTTTACCCTGCTCTATCGATCTCACCAGTAAGATTGCTTTTTTATTCCCAGAACTCAAAAAAATCATTGTGAGTCGAAGATTTGACATTAAAAACTACGGCGGCGTTCAGAAGGTGGAACAATAGATCACAAAGCAATTTTCTGAATTCTACGATAGCGTCCTTCAACAGATCAAGAAAAACTGGAAGAAATGCAAACATTTGGATGGTGACTCTGTAGATAAATATTAAACATAACAACTAAACATTAAAGTTCCATCTTGATTTCTTAGTTAGAAATTAAACTTAATTATTTTGGTTAGGGAATTCTTAAAACATATAAAACATGCCATAGATAATTTTAAGCTTTTGACAAAATACATTCAATTTTAAAGTTTTTAATAATAATATTGTCTTCAAATTTAGCTAAAAAAACTTATAAGTAAGGTAAGCGTATAATTCTTCATCTTTTTTGCTATGAAGTTTGCCAAGAGGCAGAAGCAAATACTTTGATTTCCTAAATAAAAAATAAAAAAAACCCCAAAAAAAACAGACAAAACACAAAGAAAATAAAATAAAAACTAAATAAATACGTGGCGACAAAAGTCAATGAACCCAGTAAGTCCCTAGCTTGCCAATAAAGATCACTCAAAGAGGAGCACTTTAGTGCTGAGCAGCGGAATTCAACCCTTTAGTGATGGTAAAGGAATTCGTGGACACCGATTCATTTGAAGTGAAATCTGGAAGAGGCAAGAAACGAATCACTTTAAAATATATAGGAAAATGTGGATATAACATTGCAGGTAGCGAAGAGGGGTATTGCACAAAAGTCCTTAGCCTGATCATTAGAGAAACCTATGAACACGGAGAGGAAAATTTCAAGCATTGTTATTGATACAAAATTTCTAATGTTTTGGGCTTGCACACTGTTTACTAAGTAGTATGACACACGCTTACCCTAGAATTTCTAGTCGCATGAAAGTAAACAATGAATGCCCATATAGTATTTTTTGGACGGTTGAAGCTCATTTCCTATCTGTGCAGTATTCAGGAATACAAAACCAGGGCCGCCGCGTGGGTACTCGGCGCCCTTGTTCAAGTTGAAATTGGGCGCCCCTTTATGAGAGGTTCTGTTGCACTCTTATTAAGTGCTACAAAAAAAAAAAAAAAAACTACCCATTTATATAGTATTCGAAATTTGACTTTCGAACTGTAAAGCTTTGAAATAATAATATTAGAACACGTTTGTCTTATTGTTTTTTTTTTATTATTTCATAAATTTTAAAAGCAAAAATGATATAAAACTTTTTAAGTAAAATACAAAAATTAGAAAATATATTCAAATATTGATTTTCCTAGCTTCCTCCAAATGCTCGTATCAATTCCTTTATATTTAATTTATCCAAAATTTCGCTCTCTATAGATATAATTGACAAGTCCGATAATCTTTCCTGTGCCATAGTAGATCGCGTGTAGTTTTTCATAATTTTAAGTTTTTAAAAATTTCGTTCTCCAGTAGCCACCAAAACTGGCAGGGTTAAAGAAATCCGTAAAGATAGTACAATATTTGGAAATGTATCGATAAGATTGTTTTCTTAAATATAATTTCAAACATCAGTAGGTGACATATCCTCTTTGGTAAAACATCGGAAATATTTTATTTCTTCAAACATATTTAATCCATCTATGTCCTTTTCATTAACATTTTAGTATCCGTTAATTTTCGTTCTAATTCTTCACAATGTTTTAAAATTTCATTGTCACTCCAGTTTTTAAAATTAGGTATATAGTGTACTACCTTGAAGTAATTGTAATGTTCTTTTAATTGACTGAAACTTTCTGAAATTGAAGAAATAGCAGTGTCTAATATTATATTGTAAAATTCAACCTTAAACTTTTGTCTTGGATTGTTGATTGATTCGTCGATTTGTTCATCTTGAAACAGTTTCTTTTTAAACCTGTTTCGACTTCGTGGAAAATCAGTATCTACCCCCAAATCATCAGAAACGATACTTTCATTGGCAATTGCATGTTCATACGATTCATTTGATCTACGATTATCTGAAGTAAATTTCAAATGCTTTACGATATGAGTAGGGCATTCCAGAGTAATATACACTCTTGTCCCAAAGTTAAGCATAAATCGTAAAATGCGAAAAACATTGAGTAAATATTCGTAAAATTATTCCAAATTTCTTGCGGATATTAATTGGGTGAAGAAGAAGCATTGCGTTTATGCAAAACTTTTCAGTCGACTACGTCCTGCGCTAAACACTGGCGCATGCCGGAACGCGGAAAAACCGATTCACGCAGCATAGGCAGTTCAGACAAGTTTCGTGCAACTGCTGTGCGAAGGAACGTTGTTAACCATCAAACAAGGTGAATGATGGCACAAAGATGCCAATTGGACATGTTTACGAAAGGAAGAATCGTTGGAATGCTGGAATCCTCACGATGACAAACCGAAGTGTCTCGAATTCTGAATCTGGACCAGTCTGTGATCTCAAGACTGTGGCAGAGGTTTCAAAGAACGGGAGATGTCACGCGAACACCAGTATCAGGTCGACCAAGAGTCACAACCCCTCGCCAAGACCAATATCTGGTAATAACTGCGCGACTTCAGAGGGGCAGTACTGCCAGAGCAGTGGGTTCGGCGCTCACAGTAGCCACAGGAATACGAATTTCGAGACAAACTGTTTACAGGAGACTCTATCATGCTGGCCTGTATGCCAGAAGACCAGCAGTTTGTATTCCCCTCACGTCTGCGCATAAACGCGCTCGTTTGAACTGCAGTTTGAAACATCAACATTGGAGTGTGGGAGAGTGGGCCAATGTGATGAACAGTGACGAGTCCCAGTTTAGTCTGAGTAGTGATTCTCGGCGGGTAACGATATGGAGAGAACGTGGAACACGTTTTGAACCAAGAAACATAACGGAAAAACATCATTTCCCATCAAGGGGAGTAATGGTATGGGCAGGGATCATGATGGACGGCCGCACAGACCACCATTTCTTTGACACGGGGTCTGTGACTGCTCAAAGATACAGAGACGAAGTTCTTCAGCCTTATGTTCGCTTGTTTCGAGGTGCTGTCGGTCCTGACTTCATATTTATGGATGATAATGAGCCATGTCACCAAGCGGTGCTGATTCATGACTTCCTTGAAACGGAAAACGTCCAGCGCATGTCGTGGCCTGTGAACTCCCATGATTTAAATCCTATCGAGCATGTATGAGTTATGTTCGGGAGACAAATTGCAGCCCTTTCGCACCCACAAATCTTCGTTACAGAACTGAAGAGAGCTCTCCAAGAAGCTTGGAACCGTTTGAGCCCACAACTCATTCATCCTCTCATAGAAAGTATGGTAAATCGCTGTGCAGCGTGCCTGGCTGTCAGAGAGGTGACCACACACCTTATTAAACTGCAGCACCAATATTTTATTTAATGTTTTCTTTCATTTTTTTCTTTAAAATCTGAATCCCTGCTATGCTCAGTTTTCTTTCAAACTGCTACTTTGGATAATAAAATTAATTATTATCATTCTTTTGATTTGCTTCCTTATTTTATAACCATTTTACACTCGCATATCACGTTTCCCGCCATTCTGATTTACAGTTCCTTCTTTATTCACATAATTATCAATTATGCTTAACTTTTGGATACCAGTGTATTTCTGAAAAAGTAAGAATAATTTTAACACAAATGTGCGTATTTCATTAACCAAATGTTCAGTGAATAATCTGGTTACGATAAATTTGAATTTTTAAAACTTTGTATGATAAAGACATAAACAATATTATATTCAGAATATGATGAATTGTGCAAATATAAATCACATCACAAATGTTGTACAAAAAGATAAATGAAATTTTCAACAAAGAATAATTCTACAAAGATTAAGGCAAAAAATTTCATATTAACCAGCCTTTCTATCATTTACGCATCTTGTAAACATTAATTTACAATCAACTTTTTTCCCCTTGTTTATTATGAAACAAATCTTCCTGTTTCTGAAAGCTAATTTTTGTGTAGTATCATTTGAATCAAGAATATTTTACCGCATTTATTTTTATTATTTTTTTATAAAATAAAATCCAGAGAATTTATAAAGTAAAATGAATTCTAGACTGGAGATCGGTATACTTTCAAGAAAGAATCAGTTGTTAGTGAAACAAGATATCGAAAGTATCAGACACCTACTTGATATGAACTTCCAGTAAAAAGGTCCCCCCATCCCAGCAACAATCGCGTTAAGAATGTCATGCTCCAATTAATATTTTTTATATTATTTAAATCAAGTTTTACACACAGACTTTAATATTTTCATTTCCTTCAAAAATGAAGAAATATTATTTATATTTTTTATTTATTTTCATTTCTATAGCTCAATGCAAGTGCGATCAGTGTCAAAATATCAATGCTAGGAATTAAACTTTGACGTGAAGAAAACTTCAATACCAGTACTACCTTAAGTACTAATATTTGGAATTTCATATTTACACTAATAATTAAACTTTATAAAACTGTTCTTGCATAGAAAAGTGTGTTTTTTGTAAGATGTATTCAAGCAAAGAAAACAAATATTGATGCATATTAATCAACATAAAAGTACTATAAAAGTCCATTGAAATATATGTATAAATATAGACGAAAATCTTAAAATTAGCTGATGTAACACGGACAATTTACAAAATAAAAAAAAAATTAATTAGATTTCGCTAAGCTGGACATTATTTTTATTGCCTCCTTTGTAAAGGAAAGCAAATAATAAATATTTGAATAATATAATAAAAATGTTAATGATAAAATTATTATTTTAATATGATAAAAATGTTTGTACATTTTTCTCAAGGGAAAATACAAAACAAATCAAAAGTAAATTCATAATTACCGTTTGCAGTTGTAAAGGAATGAAGTAAAATTGAAGAAATTACTGATTTAAAATTGTGTCAACTCTCTCTCTCTTTGAAAAAAAAAAGGGATTTCCTGAAGGCAGTGGCGTAGCTAGGTATTTAAAGGCCCTGGTCAAAAAAAAAACAAAAAAAAAAAAAAAACGAGGGCTCTATCTTGGTTGAATTCTCTCTAGTAAAAAAGTAAAAATATGGGAATATTTTAAATATACACAAAGCTACAATTTTTACTTACTGTCTTTTCTTTCTTGGCGTTGTTTGCGCTTAAACGCACTCCCCTTTTTTTTTAAATCTATAATTTTAGTTTTATGATTTATCTAATACGATTTGCATGTGCTCCAGTATTTACTGACAGTAAAAAGAAGCAGAAACGAAATGCTACGCTATAGAACGGTTGGAGAGTCCCTAGCTATTAATTTATTCGGGAGGATCGAACTCACATCCAACACAGAGGGCTTAGAGCTACAAAATAGCCCACCGAAATAGACAGGAAATGATACAAAAAATATCCATGAACAAGAAAATTTAATACAATATTATTATAATTATTTAAAAGAAACATCTGCAAAAGAGCAGAGAAGGGGAGGGGGACAAAATTACATCAGAAAAATTACATCATGCGAGAAGATTGCGAAATATTGAAACAGGAAACTAGCTTATTATGAATCATATTGTTATTAAAAATAGAATGTAACTAGGAAAGAATTGCTTCTTGTGTCGGTTTTTTAACATATAATAATATGTATGGTAAGAGTTTTCATGGAACTTGAAGTTTATTTTCAAATAACAGTCTATAAAAAAATGAAAATATTGAAAATAACAAGAACTTTTCAATAAGTAAAGTTCGCAACACTGAACAAACAACGAAAAGAATTTAGGTGAAATCCCTACAAATTCGAAATTACTTTCAACTGAATTGCGACGATGTGTTGCAACCTTTTATATTCATATCTTAAATTTGGAAGAAATCGTAAATTCGGCTGCCCTTGTGTATAGATATCCTGCTTAGAATCTAAAGAAATTCATGATACCAAAAAGAGTGTCGTAGAACACGACAAAGCAGTGTTTCTAAAACTTTCAATATTTGCGATCCAGTTTTCAGTCATAATTTTCATCGCGCCCCACTTCTTACAATAACAGTGTACTGAATGCAATTATAATGTACTTTGATGATAAAACTATGATGCAATACGACTTTAATTGTAAACGCACTAATTAGATAATTAAGTTTTGTAAATACATTTTGTATATTACAAGCCCAAGAGAGTCACTAGTAATTACTGGACTTGTTTTTAATTGAATATTGATAAATTAACTATCAAATACTTTGCGCAGAACTGATACATTTATAAGTAGTGCGTAATATATCAGTTTGAATGTGTATTTCATTTTTTATTATATAAGAATATATTTTGCTTTATAATTATTTTAAATTGCAAATTATT